>CM067376.1:210980159-211403043 GCA_034510155.1 Eucriotettix oculatus | reverse complement strand
AAGAAACAGTAAATGACAGAAAACTGAACATCTTAGGACTCGAGTTATAATAATTCTCCAATATGATCCATGTATTTCCTTTGAGCACTAATCCTTTAATACTACCCATTGCATTCTACTTCGTATGATTCAAACCAGACAATTAAAGTTCTTGTAATATCATTTTTTCATACAGAATGTTATGATTTACGCAATAAATGCTTAACTTAAATCACTAAATATACTTAAAGATGGCGTTTTATATTGAATTTATCAAAGATTTCACCTAAAATAGTATATATCACTTTCTCGATTGAAAATTCTTCTTAAATCCAAATTGTGGGTCGGTGAGAAAATAACTCTCTTGAGATAAATTATAACTGTATTCAAAACTACTATTTCAATAACGTTTGGTAAACTGCAGCAGATGTATAGGCGATAATTGGCAAAATCTCATTTATTCTTTTGTAACAATTGTGGTTTGACAAAAGCATAGTATAAAATTGAATGTAGTGAAATCAGATAAATACTGTTTTTATATTTTAATACATAAACCTTCTAGTTGCATTCATGTCTTAATCATTTCTATCATGCACCAGAGGTGCATCAAGATGAAATTTAAATAGATATATTGCTCACGAATGTATTCAACTTTTCAAACAAAGAGCTGAAAATTCATCGTAGCACGGAACATACTGAGACATGTTGGGACACCAACGAGGATTGAGTTTGGGAAAAAAGCTCTCAGACGATAAAATTGTGATCTTCTAATTTCAAAATCATGTGAGATGGTGATTAATGGGGAAAATAGCATAGTATATTTAAACCTGCAGAAAGATTCTTAGTCGGGGGAGAATAATTCCCAAGCTAAACAAATAACGGACTTTCGAAATAGTAGTCGACTCACTGGTCAAGACGTGGAGTTAGACGGATAAATTTAGGCGCCGTCATTATTTCACATGTGCTGAATAAACTCTAATCTGCCAATTTTTAATAGATTCGGCCAGTGTAAACGGAGATTTAAACGATCACAATCAACTTTAACCTAAGGAGATAAGATTTTCTTGACACACCTACTTGAAAATAACTTTGAGAGAAATAATATTAATAAATGGTTTTTAAGGCAAACTACCTTGTTTAGTTTTATTTATTGAATTTGGTTTACTTCTTCCATATAATTCTACCTGGAATTTTTGACAGACATATCTGGAGTACATTACTATTTCATTATAATACACTATTTGAAGCAATGATTTGCCAACGATTTACATACAATTTCATACAATGCAAACATTTCTTAATGTTGAAATGGGTCTTTCACAATAACTACTTAAATGACAGTAGTATATAGGTTGAAATAACACTGTATTTAGGACTGATAAAGAACTGGTTATTTAAACGTCCATTGTAAACTTTTCCTCGAATATTGTGAAACACTTAAAAACAGACAATATAATTTACTATCAAACTTCGTAAAATGAAAGAAGATATGTAATTTATCATTCTGACCATACTCCCGCGGTTCGTTAATATTCGCTTGCCGGTGGATTTACAAAAAGTTAATATACTGTATGTGGAAGATCGTATTCAGGATTTTGAATCCTGTATGTTTGTGAAATGAACATATAATATATATAGGGTGGATCAAAATCCCTCCGACTAATAGGGATTGTCGACCATGCATAGAGGATCAGCTCGTGTGGATGAAGATATACTCCCAAACGAGTCGTTAACGACTTATATCCAGGTATTAGGTGTTTTCTCGTAAGGGGTGGAATTGAATAATAAACAATTTTTCAAAAGCAGCATTTTATTGGAAAAGACATATTCAAATAACACGAACTCAATGATAATTAACGTCTCACAACGACAAACGTACAACAAACAACCAAATATACAGGTACGTACTACCACAACAGAGTGAGGCAAAGATGGACAACGTACCGGGTGGTTTCGTTGCTTGGCCGGTTCACTTTGTTAAGTGCATATAAGTCGTAAACAACTTGTTTCGGAGTACATGTGCCTACATATAAAATGATCCTCTCTGCGTGGCCTATCACAACTCTCAGTTTGCATGTGAGGTTTCGTAACACTATACATATTGCCACGTCTCAGAACCTGCAGTGATAGCTGAGCAGTATTGACCTGGGCTGGAAAAGTGGACCCGGATTCAATTTCCACCCGACGCAACCATTTTTATGATTTGCTTTGTTTACCTTTCATTTCTAGTATTATCTGTTTCGAGAATATTCTGTTTCTGGAATATTCCATGTATGTATAAATAATACTGGATTCCGAATCGGTGACAGTCTTTCGCAGTACAAGCTTTCGGACAGCACTTCGTCGTTAAATAAATGACTGTAACTTCTAGGTGTGTGTGTTATTGTATCTCTGGTAGAGACGCCGAGTATACGTCAAGAATTAACACACCATTACTCCTATTAGACCTATTAGCCGTAGACTCCAATATTGAGTCCAGAATTTGCGCCTTATTCCAAACCAACAAACAGCGCAGTGTAACGTCAGGAAAGAAGCTCGCCGGCCTATGCTGCTGTCCAGCAGCAGATAAGGAATCACGGGTCTCAGGCAGATGGCTAAAGGGCTATCAACGAGTCGCGAAGTTTAACAAGTTGAACGACACTGTTTGCCTGGCCAACTCTTATTTCTACTTGGACGGGGCCGCAAGACAGTGGTTTGAAAACGTTGAAAACAAATTGACCAGTTGGGAAACTTTTCAGTCCGAGATCAAGAAGGCATTTGGTGATTCTGAGCGTCATGTTCGGCAGGCCACAGAAGAATTAAAATATAGAGCTCAGAAACTTGGCTAGAACGTCCAGTCGTATATTCAAAACGTTCTCGCATTGTGCCGAACGGTTAATCCAAACATGGGGGAGGATGAAAAACTGGCACATCTTATGAAAGGTGTCGCGGAGGACTTGCATCAGGCCCTCCTATTAAAGGATGAAAAACTACGGACGAGTTCGTCAAGCACTGCCAATCATCGAAGAGATGAACCAGAAACGAATTCAACGAAAGTTCGAGAGGCTTCCAAATGTAGTGCCGAAGCCTCAGTAGGAGATGCGAATGATCTGTCATCTCTCATTCGCCAGATAATAAGGGAAGCAATTCAGTGTGCTCTATCCCTACGAAACGACGCAACACAGCGAGAAGTCGTCCAAGAAGCCATCATGGAGGAAGTGTATAGCGTTTTGGTGCCAATCTCCACCCCGACGTCCTATTGGCGAAAGGTCGTTCCAAAGCGGAAGCCCACCTATACAAAAGTCATAGCATGGGAAGAGGAGCCAACCTACACCCAAAAAAAACAGACGTCTGGAGGACGCGGGATATTAGATCTGTGTGTTTCCACTGTGGCCGTCATGGGCACATCGTTAGATACTGCAAGGACAGGAGACGAGTATTCGACGAAGCAAGAACTAGACGAGAAAATGATGTAGACGACGACGGACGCCAGTATGACCAAGTCGAAAAAACTAAGTTGTCCCGTGAAAGATACAGGTGATCATCTCCGCATCCCGTCGCAAGGAGAGGACGTCTCCGTCACGTCGCTCGAGATCTCTGTCGCCATTCAGCCGCTCCCTTAGCCGACGTAGCATGGAAAACTAGACGACGCGACCTTCCCTGGAGGTGAGACCGCACAAGAAGAAAATCCTCCGTCGACGACCGTCGCCAAAATGTCACGAAATTATATTGACGTAAATGTTGGACCACAAGTCGGTACGAGCCCTAATAGATTCCAATGCATTCTTCTATGTTACATCCGAAACGTTTCGACGACATCTGAAGAAGACCTAGATCGCTTATAATAGGGATACCGTTTTAAGGGTCGCGGATGGCAAATATGTGCAACCAGCTGGAAAATGCACCATCAGGCTGAAAATTAATAACAGATTTCAGCCGTCCGAATTCATCGCCCTGTCGCAGTGCAGCCACGACGTCATCCTCGGATACGACTTTTTGAAGGGCTCACAAGCCAGAATTAACTGTGGACGTTCAGAACTTTTGCTAGACGAATTACAAGCCTCCGTAGAAGAAACAGGAGATAAAAACCCGTGGCAGTTATTTGTCGTCGAGCGCTACGGAGGTTACAGTCACGTGCCCTAAGTTAAATGGCCACCGTCATCTCGTTCAACAATGGCACTGGAGAATTATGGGTAGTTAGGCCTGGTACACATGGTCGCGCGACAGAAGCGCGGCAGCCGGCGGCAGCAGCCTACACATGGGAAGCGACTTGGGTCATTCTTGACGAGCCATCGTTGACAATCGGAACAAGGCAGACTACTGGATTTACATAATAAGATTTCACTTTCTTTCAAACATGGAACTAAAAGAAAATAAATGTCTTTGGTTCTCTTTCGTCGTTAAAAACGACAGAAGTGAAAGGTTATCTCATATTTTAGCAACACTCTACTCTAAATTGTGGTATTGAGACACGAATTATTTTCTGAACATTATTATTTACATAATTATGTAAAAATTATGTAATTATGTAAAAATTATGTTGCTTATAGATCTTTTGCCTCAAAATTAAGTCAAAATTTACCGCGACAAATTTTTATGGCGACTTTGGCTTGAACAGATATCATCAGAATGACCAGCTGCAATACTATATTGATCATACCACTACATTCTTGGTTAGAAGTTGTATGGATAAGCCAAATTATCGCCGCTAAAACTGATTTCACAAGAGATAAAAGCTGGCATTTGCAGCGGCGCGTACGACTTATCGAGATGATAGCCTGACTATTCAAGATGATCTTCTAAATTCACACTTTCAGTTCAGGTCTGGGTTTACTTCCTTACAAAACCTATGAGATTTAGATAGAGTCGAGTGCGAGTCATACGTTGTTTTTGATCCAGTTTACTTCATCTCATTTTCCTAGTGGAATTCACTATTATTTCCTGCTGGAGGATAAAGTACACTGACAAAATATAATTGTATAAATTCTACTATTAGTGTGTTCATTTATCAATATTATTCTTTCCAATAAAAAATAAGACACTTTAAAACTAAAAATTAATAACTTACAAAGATTTCTTTTCGTTTGTGTAGAAATTTTCTAAAAAATTTCGATCATTTATTCCCAGGAATACATCTCTGTTCAAGTAGTCCAAAATTTGCTTGCTTAATATAGCTGACCCTTTTTGTATTTTATCGATTAACAAATTGATATCAATGTGTGACACAGAAACGCGCACTCGAATAATGCCACGTCATGTTGAATGTGATAAAATTTGTAAAAAAAATAATAATAATTTCACCACTGTATAGTCAAAATTATTTATAAAATCAGAACATACAGGAGCTTCCAATCTCTAGTCAGATGATACTAATCGTTTCAGTGGATTAAAATCTGAGTACCGTCATACGTCCGTTTTACTGACTCACTTTATAAAGATGAAAGATGGATTTATAATGTACAGTGGTGACGACGGAACTCAGAATGAGTATGAATAGATTTTAATCCAGAGAATTGATTAATATCATCTGAGTAGTGATCGAAATCTCCACTCTGTTCAAAGTTGAGAAATAATTGGGATTCTAAAAATGTTCACTTATTTTTTGTTTTACGAAATATTCTCTGTCCTCGATGAATATAAGCAGACAGTGCTGTCAGAATTCATTAAATTTTCCTAGTGGAATTCACATGTTACGACAGCGTTTATTAATCAGAAGAATTGATTTGTATGTATTACATACTGAAGTGAGATGGCTATACAGAAGAAAAGCACTATTAAGACCTTTTGTACTTCGAAATGAGTTGTTGGTCTTCTCGAAGGCAAAAATATTCCGGACAACATTTTTTTGAAGTTTTACCAAATCCATCATGGCTGATTAAAGTGGTATGTCTGGCATATATTTTTACAAAGTTCAATGAACTTATTATTATAAGGAGAAAGTATTATGGTTTTTAATACAAGATATAAAATTGGATCTTTTGATAAAAAAATATAATTTAGGAATTCATAAGTTGAATCTAACAATCTTAATTGGTTTCCTGCCATACATGAATGTTTCAATGAATTAAATTTTAAAGCAGATTAATAAGTTTCCAAAATGTTATTAGAACATCTACATAATTTGATATCAACTCTTTTGGCAATTTTCCGAAAACTGATAAAGTTTCAGAATCCATTCTCTGTGACAGCTAAACCTGTAGGTTAATGTGTAAGTGACTATGAAAATCTAAATGATTTAATTAGTGAAAGGAGAATACAATGATCAGTCATTCTGGGCGAGTTTATCAGAACAGTATCCGAATATTTAAAAACAAGCTATTATTGTTTTACTTCCCATTTCTACAACCTATTTATGCGGAGCTGGATTTTCGTATAATGCTTCAATGATCGAATATATTTAATTTAATACCGTTAATCACTATTTTTCATATAGAACGGAAGTTGAGGACTACGTGTTCCACTTTATTGTTATTACGGAAGTTGTTCTCTCAAATCTAACCGTTAAAAAATTAAGCTACCAAATCGTTGGATCACTAAAGGAATCCGAATTTTGCGAGTCGAATTTTCAAGAGGTTGTGGAGTGATGAGAGTAAGACGGAATAGCCACAAAAGCTATATCACTTCATATCAGTTGTTGAGCGAGCGAGTCACGTCATCTAAAGCTTTAAATGAGTCTTCGTTCATGAAGATAACTGCAGCAGAACCTAGAATAGAAATAAATCACGGCTTTTGAAAACAAGGCAATAAAGAAGGCAAATTATTTATAGTTCGTGATATTTTACGTGGCGTGTTTACATGCACAGTAGGGAAAGGAGAAGGGGAGCATTGTCGTTTGAGGAGGTACTACCCCTCCAACAGGCCTGGCGAAACGCTATACTTAATAGCTATTAAATTTTAAAGATGCGTTTCTTGACGTGCAACGTATTCTGTGACTCACAGCAATATATTTTCTAGCGCCAATATTTTCTGAATTACTTTCACTACCAACTTGTCTCAACAAACACCGGTGTAAAAGTGATCTGATGCCTACACCCACTACAATTTGGGCGTAGTTGTCCACTGCGCATCGTCTTCACACTCGACTAGCTAATCCTCCTGAACTGTATGTTCAATCGCATTTTACCTTAGGAGATATCATTGAATCTACTGCGCAGCCCAAAATTTCCGCGATTTAAACAAAGACTCATACATTACCTACTTGAAATGCTAATTGTGAATTAAATTAAATTTTTATGGTACAGCACCTTATTGGGCTTATTATAATTTGATGTCCAACTTAGGATTTCAGTTAATAAGGTTTTAAAATAGTTAAAGTTTACTCGTAGTTGTATTTTACAGACAATAAGCTGAATTTTATACATCCAATTTGAAGATTAGTTTTGAACATGAAAATATTGGTAATGGTTTTACTTAACGTTTCATTGAAAAAATTTAATTGTTAATATCTACTGCTGTCTAACAAATAATAAAGACGGGTTCTCATATAAGTTGATATATGTATATGATAAACTCTTGTGGCGTGTTTTGTTAATAAGTCGTTCTTATCTACCAAAGCAAAACATAAAGAGCAAGGGCAAGACGTGCTAATTACATTGGCGTGCCTATAAACACTTTCCTTTACCGACATATCCCAGTGTTTACTACAGGTTAGACAATTCACAAAATGCAAGTGAACTGAACTGTTCCTTGAAGTTCCGATCAGAAGAAATTCTGAATACTCGTAGAAGAAGAAGTAGAAGTAGAAGAAGACAGCCCAGGTGAGATTTTTATACATTAATTTAATTTATAAAAACATTCACAACTTTTCTATGTTGTTGTTATTGTGGAATTCAGGCCTAAAAATGGTCTGATGCAACCCTCCATGTTAACCTATCTTGTGCAAGCCTTTTCATTTCCATATAACTATCACAACCCACTTCCCCCCCAATCTCCTTAGCGTATTCTATCCTTGGCCTCCCTCTTCTCTTCTTAGCCCGCACAATTCCCTCTAATGCTAATTTTACAAGACCATCGTGCCTTAAAACGTGGCCTATTCATCTATCCATTCTCTTATTCAACGACCTCCATATTGTTTAGAACTTCCTCGTTTGTGATTCTATCCACCCATCCGATTTTCAACATTCGTCTATCTACCACATTCCAAGCCTTCTATTCTTTTCTTTTCCGGAAATCCTACTGTCCACGTTTCGCACCCATATAACGCCACGAATATTTTAGCAACGATTTCCTAATAATAAAAATTACATTACCCGTAAGTAATTCCTCTTTGTCGTGAAACCCTTCCTTGCCTGTGCTGTCCTATCTTTATGTCTACTATACTTCTACCATCCCTAGTTACTACACTTCCCAAGTAGCAGAATTCCTTAACTTCCGTCAAAATTTCCCTTCTTAATTCAACACCCTTTGTTATTCCACTATTTCGCTAACTACACTCCATTACCTTGGTTTACCCTCTATTAATCGTCATATTGAATTCTTTTCTCCAGGACTCCGTTCATGCCATTTATTATGTTTTCCAAGTATTCTTCTGATTCCCCTAATACTACATTATCGTCGGCAAAGCGTAAGGTTTTTATTTCTTCTCCTTGCAGTATGATTCTTCTTCCATGTTCCGTTTTTATTCCATACGAGTATATAGAATAAACAGCATGGGCGGCAGATAGCATCCTTGTCTTACACCTTTCTTGATTACGGCTTTCTTTTCTTGATCTTCTATTCTAATTACTGCTGCCTGTCTTCTGTAGAGGTTATGCATAAGCCTCCTTTCCAGTGTTCTTCAAAATCCTTAATAGTGTGTTCTAGTTCACGTTATCAAACGCTTTTTCTAAATCTACAAATGCCATAAACGTAGACCGGTTCTTTCTTATCCAGTCTTCTAAAATTTGTCGTAAAGTTAATATTCCTTCTGTTGTTCCTACATTCTTCCTAAAACCATTTCACGTTGCATTCTCCTATATACTATTTTACTTTATAATATAAGTATATATAAGTACACTTAATCCTTGTAAGTCATCAGTTTCGTTTGCAAAACCAGGATATCTAATTAAAGAAATTGAAATTATTTTAATAAATATGATAAAATCGAACCAACATCATGGCTACGCAACAACAATGAATCTTGAAGTCAGTGACGAACAGTCGGCTAGATCGATTCAATATGGAGTTTGGTGTATAAATTAGAGTAAATATACGATATCGAATAAAATATCCATCCTATATAATATAATATAATACTTTAACACACACACACATATATATATATATATATATATATATATATATGTGTGTGTGTTAAAGTATTTAATAGTCTTGAACATTTGTATAATTGAATATTTGTATAATAAAAAAGCTGAATTAAACTTAGAACAATTCGAGATTTGTAGAGTAGCAGACAGGGTCGGATTTAGACTTGTGAGGCCCTTAACTAGTTGAAATCCAGTTATTCTATGTTGGTGGCAAAGTTTATTTTCTGATACCTAAAAGATTAAACTGAAATAAAACTTAGTAGTAAGATGATAGTAAAATAAAAAATCTGTAACTATAAATCAGTTTTAAGTATAACTTAGTAAGTGCAACTCTGGTAAAAGATTTTTAAAGTTATTTACAAAGGAATTATATGTAATTCTTGAAACGTGTTAAAAGAGTTATGGCATGAAATTAAACTGAAAATTTGGATCCAGTGTGTAAATATGTGTTAGATAATTAATCTTATTAAATCAATAATAGCTTCGAAACAAGTTCGTCCATTATTAAAATAAAATAGAAAGTCTGTAATAAAATCATATGTTAATTCATTTAATTTTTATTTCAGGTCAGTGTTAAAACTTTCAATTGCTTAGACCCCAGCGGTGGTAATATGTCCTTGCTTCCTTACTGGTCGCAAAGAGTTCGTGCAAAAATTTCTCAAAATTTCTCCACTGTTTTCATTTGTATGCGGAACATTCATACACCGAAACAATTATATTTATTAGTTAATTGAACAATTTCTTCGTGAAATAATGTATATTTATATATTATTCATATATACGATAAATAAAATTGAGTGTGTGAAATCCTAGTCTTGATATAATCTACTGCACTGCGACTTATAAAACATTTTGCATTTTTAAAACTATTTTAAAAAGTTTCGTTAGTTTTGATTACATAACTGTTATACTTTCTAATTTTTTTCACGAGATGTCGCACCGGATAAGCGACTTTTAGTCCCAAAAAAATTCATCTCCAGCACCCGAGTAGCATTCCTATATCACTGAAACTAATAAAACATTTTTCATTATTATTAACGTATTAAAATATCATTACTTCAATAAAATGCTATCTAAATTTAAGCATTTTGCCACGCATAATAACAATTTAATTATCTCGTTTGATATGCCGAGAGCATAATCTATTCTGTTGCAAGTTCTATATGTAGGACTTTTCTTGGACTGGAAGAGGTAAAGGAAGAAAATCTTTGAAAGATCGTCAGAAAACCAAACACCCTTCAGATCCCCATTAATCGCCAACATCCTTAGAGTAAAGAATCAGTATCGAAGAAGATGGCGAACAACACGTTTTCCTCATGCTGAAGTAGTTTACAATCAGGTCACTAGGGATTTCAAGCAGGTGCTCAAGGATGAATGAGACATGGCATATCATAACAAACTAAATAAGAAGGATGGATCTCTTTGCCAAAAAAACAAAGCCCCTCACAAAATAGTGGAATGTATTCCTTGTCATAAACAATGAGGTCATTTGTACACCACCATGAAGGAGAAAGCTGATCCGTTTTCAGATATACTTTCCATGCAGTTCACACCGAACACTAATCACCACCCAGCAGAAGAACAAAGCATCATTAATTCTGTGAATGAACCACTTCAACTCACACCTTTCTCAGAATTTTCCTCTCCTCGAAAAGTGAGGAAAGTAATAAACAATCTTAAAGTAAAGAAAGCACCGGGTAATGACTTAATTACTCAAATCCTTATCTCGGAAAGATATTTTGCAGTCGACACAAATATACCATTCAGTTCTACGCACAACTCATATTCCTCACAAATGGATGCACGCCTGCATTATAATAATTCACAAACCAAATAAGAGGAAGGACGATCCAAGCAGTTACACACCCATCAGCCTTCTCCCAGTCTTCTCCAAACTTTTCGAAAGACTAATTCTACAATAAAAATCATGAAACATATGTCTCACCTCATTCCTGATTCACAGTTTGGATTTCGATTCCGTCATTCATGTCCTCAGCATCGCCAGCGTGTAATCGACACTATCTTGGAAAGTTTTGAACAGAAGTAGGTCTGTCTAGGAGCACACTTGGACACACAAAAAGCGTTTGACAAAGTGTGTTATCAACATCTCTTGAGTAAAATAAAGAACAATCTTCCGAACACCTACTATAGGTTAATAAAATCTCATATCAGTGGGCGAATGTTCTCCGTTAAATACAGAATTTATGTGTCTGCTTCTAAACGAGTACAATCAGGTGGGCCTCAGGGCAGCGTGATTATCTTTATCTGGTATATTATCATGACATCCCGCTACCTGAACAGTCAACAGAAGCATTTTATGCAGATGACCTTACCATTCTCCAAGTGAATGATAATTTAACAGCTGCGCACAACAAACTTCAAGATAAATGACACGAAATCAAAATTTGGAACAATAAATGGAGAATGAATATCAATCCTCGAAAATTAACTGTAGTTCCTTTTTTTCTAAGGCGACAAATTTACAACCATAATCTACAACTCGATAACCTGGACATACCATCTGATACTATAGTTACATATTTAGGATTTCACTTCGATCAGCACCTAATATGGACAGCTCATATCAAATATCTCGTTTGAAAGATAAGACAAAGAATCCCCCAACTCAAGCCTCTTCTGCAGGAAAAATCTCCTTTATCTCTGGAAACAAAAATACTTCTATATTTATCGCTAATAAGGCCAATTTGGTACTACTCTTGTTGACTGTTGGTAACTGCTGCAAAAGGTCACATCAGACGTATACAGGTGACTCAAAACAGAATTATACTACTTATTACTGGAGCACCTGGGACGTCAGAAACTCGACTATTCACAACTATTTGAGAATACCCACGGTCCAAGAAACGATCCGACAGATGTATATGTCCCTGCGAAATGGAATTTTTTGTCATGGCAACCCCAACATTTCATCAATCGAGGGAACTCCAGTCGTCCATTCACAAAATAGAAGGCTAAAGCGGAAGGGACTTCATGATTCCATTGACTAAAGTAGGGGAAAAATGTAATCACAGAAAACAAGAACTAGTTTAGGGCACCTGGTGAACTGTACCGGATGGCACATTTCATATCAATTAAACTTTTGTGTTTGTGAACAAAATTGTACAGTCCTAGGAATGGTGACTCATGTCCCCTACATTGAATCTGTAAAGCAAAAATAGTTTAGTATTCTACCGAGTTGCGTTCAGGACGAAAGCGGGAATGGTCAAGGTCACGTCAGGGTGAAACCTCGCAGATTATGGCAAATTTTTGCCCAGGATGATTGTTGAGCAGATGGTGCAGAGTCTGCCTGTAATGTATTGTTGAGCAGATGAAGCAGAGTCTGCTGAACTATTGTGGAAGAGTTGGTGCAGGGGGGCTGCCTGATATAGGAGCAGAGAGGAAGCAGTGGCAGAAGAAGCAAATGTATAAAATTTAGTTTTCTCCACACATGGAGAAAATATTCATTTGGTGGGAGTACAGAAAATAAATAGATAACATTTGATGCGGATTTAATCTGAAGAAGACGTGTTACGCTAGAGGATATTAATAAGAAGAAGTTACACAGAGAGAGGAGCAGCCGGCGTACGAATAGGAACGAAGAACGACGTCACCATTTGGTAACGGCATTGTTACCCGGTTTTTTCCTTGAAAACAATTCTCGTTTTTCGCGATTGTTTTCTATCTCATTAACATCGTTTTTCATCGCGTTCCTGAGAGCAGCCGTTTGGGAGCTGCATAGATTCTTTTTGCTTTACCGACATGGCCAAATTGATAATACATTTTATTCGTAAATTTATTTTTACTGAAACTTTTAGTTTGAGATATTATTCTTTTGTAAATAATTTTATATTTTATATTATTCGATCTCGTCGTCATGATTAATTTTATTATATCAAAGTTAACTATTCGTTCTTTTCTAATTTCCTTATTATTGTAAATATATTGTCGGTGTAAACAAGAGTAACATCACATAGGATAAAAAGTTAAATTAAATTTATAAGAAAAGAAACCTTCTCTGAGATAAATGCTAAAATACACCAAACTTTCATGGAAATCGGATGAATTGTATAGGAACGTATAAGGGACAAACATGAAATCCCAGAGCAGATGATTGACGTGGGACAATTTTTGTTCTGAAAGGGAGGATCAACAAAAGATCAATAGAAAAATTTTCTGCGGCGATCACTTCTAAACACCAAAATTTTAATGTAATCGGATGAATGATGCGTAAGACAAACATTATAAGTAGCAGTGTGTTTGGACATTCCTTTATATAAAGCAAGGAAATCGCCTCTAATTTAAATAGGTTAATTAATTTTAATTACATTCCTAACAAAGCACAAAATTGTCCGTCGATAAACTATGAATAATTATTTCATTGTATTATAATGTTATAATTATTTGCCTACAAAACTCAGAATGTAACTTAGATTATAAAAATATCTCTGTAATTTTTAAAATTGCTAATTTTTGTAATATTTTTTAAAAAATAATACATATTCACTATTTTTTATTCCCATTATGTTGTTTATAAGATTAGTTGTATGGACCAGACTAAACAAACTTTCTTAACTAGAATTAACAAATATAAAGCTAATGTAAAGTGTCCATCTTATGAACATTCTTTTATTACCAAAAATCGTTTGTAACTCTATCATTCATTTAACACTGTACTTCAAGGTAAGAAAGTGAATTCTTAAAACATAGATTAATCTTTGAAATGCTATATAATAAGTCTAACGAATTTTCTAGAAATGTAAAACATTTATGCACTTTTAATGACGGTTTATTAAATAATCTTTAAAATTATTTGTATCTATTTGTTTATATTCGTTGAAATGTGTCACATTATTTAATTCTGTCTCTAAAATTGACAAATATCACTACGATTATTAAAGTACTAGGTCTTTCCCGATTAACGGCACGCATAAATTCCTCTCGGGTTTACAACCTGCTCACAGAGATTATTTATAGATAAATAAATTTATTATGTTGCAATGGGCTGAGCCCGGTGCAACATACATCATTACGATTAATCGAAACGTTTGCTCACTTAAAAATATTTTTTTATATTTATCTTTTTTGGTGATCCATATTTAATAGTTATAATAAATTTTCTCAAATCAATATATTTCCTACGTGCGTAATACTGGTTTCAGTTTCAATAATTCAAATATTATTTGTGCAATTACTCGAAGACCTTCCTCTATGACTCTTGCCTATATAGTTCAACGCCGTTTCATCGACTTGAACTATAAAGCCCGGTCCTCTCAATTTATTACTCATAAAATCAGTAAATTCAGATACAATACAAAAAAAGTTCATTTGAAAGTTCTGATTGAAAAGTTGTGGGATTTTTAAAATTTCATATTTTACAGTCCGGAGGGAAATTTTGTCGTTTGAAGACTTTGGGGGAGAAAATATGGCGTTTAATCCATTTATAATTTATTTGTTTCAGAAACACGTTATAAATGGACAGAAGTCGTGCTCCTGACGGCGGATGGGGATGGGTTTTAATGTTTGGCATCGGCATTATGATAGTGAGTGTTTGACATTTAAAATAATTTTTATTTGTTTATCAATTTTCTGCTCTTAAAAATACTGGCAAAATGGCTGTTTTACTGAGCTGTATTTAAAATAATATTTTGCAATAATATAAGATTGCGTTTGTTTAACTTGTTTAAGATATGCATTTTAATAGTGTGCGTAAAATCAATTTTATGAAAAATGAAATCAATATATATGTAATGAGTGAAAATTTTACACCGGGAAGTAAAAGGTATTTTAGTCTTGCAAATGATATAGTGGCTTTATTATTTTAAATTATTTAATAAAATTACTTGTGCCTTAGGATATGATACAATAAACAATCACTTTAAGCATTCTCCTCCCTTCCATGTCCTGATCAATTGTCCTTCCTTCTACCTCGTTGAACAACTCTGAACCTCTACCTTCTCGCCCTCTCAACGTCTATAACCATTCTCCTACTCTGCCTCCTCACTTTCTCAACATCTTGCACCACTTTGCCTATGTTTTCGGCTTTTGGCCTCCCAGATTAACTCATATGTCCTTCTCCAAATGGAAAACGCTATCCCACGTGATGTTTGTTCCGCCAGTCCTCATGAGTCCTTCATCCAGCGCGGAAAATTTTCCATGAAACAGGGAACAGTAACCATCTGGCGCCGGGAAAAACCACTTCTTACCTGCCGGTCGCCGAGCCATTATGTTCGTGCTCAACGTTTAGATCATTCAAAAATTCGAATAAAATTAGGGAGAGGTCCTACTGCGCTACAGTCTGGTTCGCGCAGGCACGCTGTCTGCTTAGGAATAACTTTAAAGTTAAAATTGAGGCGGTTCAACGCCATTTTCAGGGATGGACATTTTACTTTGGCGCCATCTTTTTGAATTTCCAGAGAGGACAGCTTGTCAGCAGATAACGTTTTATAGTTAATGTTGGCAAAGTTTTGGGAGGAAAGGGTGTGGACCCGCAGTACATCTAAACTCCTACCGAAGAGGTCAATACTACATACGTGTTTAAAACCATCTAATACGTCATGAATTAAACAATAGAGTGGTTAGTTTCTGTTTAACAACAGTTCACAAAAAATATTGAAAATTCCACATAGAACTTAAAAAAATCATCAAATTACTGAATATGTATTGAATTTAAGAAGAGATTCTCCTTCCAGCGGCATATAAGTACTGGGTCCCAAAAAAGAAAGCTGGTAACAAAAGTTTTTAAAGAAATTCAAACCTTATAATTTAATGAAACACAAATTGTGTAAGCAAATTACCAAATATTTAGTAATCTGGTAACCATTCCCCAACTTTGCCTAATCTGCCGACATCCTAGTTAAAGGAGCCATTCTAGCAACTCAAAGGTATAACAGAAGACCGCAAACTTGAAAAATATAATATAATTGGTACATCCTGTTGTTGTTTTCAGTCTTTCGACTGGCCTGCTGCTTTTTCTATTCTCTGCATCTGATTTTCGGCATTCCTATATAGCACCACATTTCAAAATCATCTATTCCATTACTTTCTGTAATTATTACCGTCCACGTAACGCATCCATATGACGTTATACCATACGAACATTTTTAACGGCGATTTTAGCCATAAGTATATTCCTCCTTTTTGCAAAAGTCAGTCTTTCCTGTGCTATCCTACTCTTTATGTCTTACTATACTTCTACCATACCCAGTTATTATGCTGCCCAAGTAGCAGAATTCCTCAACTTCCTTCAAACTGTCCCTTCCTAATACAACATCCGCTGTTATTTCACTATTTCCCATCATATTATTTTTCTGTATATTAATCTTCATTTTGTACTCTTTCTCCAGGACCACGTTCATGCCATTTATTATAGCTTTTGACTCTACGTTAAATTGTAAAATAATTGGTAAACCACAGCGATTTTTATTTCTTCTCCTTGCAATATGATTCCTTTTCCACATTCCGTTTTAACTTTCTTTATCGCCTGTTCAATATATAAGTTAAAGAGCATGGGTGGCAGACTGTATCCTAGTCTTAATGCTTTCTTGATTTCTGATTTTTTTCCTCCCCTTCAATTATAATTACTGCTGACTACCTTGTGTAGATGTTATGGATTACACTTCATTCTTGATATTTTATTCCTGTCACCTTCAAAATCCTTCGCAATGTGTTCCAGTTTACATTATCAAAGGCTATCTCTAAATCTAAAAGTGCCGCGAATGTAGACGTAAGTATAAAAACTCAAGAGATGAAAATGTTAAAATGCAGTACAGACGCCTGAAGAGATAGACAAGTGCAAAGTAGCCAAAGACGCTTGGCTCTAACAGAAATGCAAAGCGCTTGTAGATGTCATTGTGAAAGAATAAATAGACGCATCTTATAGGGAAATCATAAAAAAATTC
Organism: Eucriotettix oculatus; assembly: GCA_034510155.1. Classification (NCBI taxonomy): domain Eukaryota; kingdom Metazoa; phylum Arthropoda; class Insecta; order Orthoptera; family Tetrigidae; genus Eucriotettix; species Eucriotettix oculatus. The sequence continues at coordinate 211,385,942 of CM067376.1, read as the reverse complement.
ATTGAGAAGAAAAATATTGCAAGTACATCAGGAGATTGATTGTCAAGATTAAAATATTAACGGTCTGAAAATTAAATGTAACTTTGGATTGTAGCTCAATTGAGTATTTCAGTAAGGTCGTGATTCGCACAATAAGCGTATTTTAAGAGCTATAAAATTTATATAAGATTTACCTTAGCTCCATTCCTTTATTTAAATATTATTAATTGAAAATATTAAAAAACGTCATTTTTATACATTTATTCAAATTCAAACCACACAACTTAACAATTGCTAAATTTTCGTTTACAAATTTCCTTGTCTTTTTACTTTTTTACTGTCATTATTCAATACAGTCTCGTATTTCTACTTAAAGCTCAATTTTAAATTTTCATTTACTTTCTTTCTCTTATATCATGGGCTTCATCTGAACTGATTGAGGCCCGCGAGATGTAGAGGAAAAACGTTGTGTTACAATATAATAATTTACCTTATATAAAGTCTGTATGTGGCCAGTAATTTAACGTGCCGTTTATTTTTCTTAGCTTTTTCTTTCTGAACGATAATGTAAAATATTTATGAAAATACGTTTGTAACTAATTTTTTTTCTTCTATTCTCGCTATAAATATATGAGATATTCTAAACGAGTGTGGTCCAACCCTTGCCCTTCTTAGTGTAAAAATATTTTAATTTAACATTTTGGAAAATATCGTATAAATAAAAATAGCAGGGAAGTGCCAGAAATTCTGTTTAATGATTTAAAGATATCTTTCAGCAATCATAAAACACTGCTGGTTTAAAGGCATCTTCTGAGATATGTTTAGAGCTAGGGATAGTGAGCTCATAAAAGATGTGCTGTAAAAATGCCAATTTCATTTGGAGATAAATATTATGAAAAGGGTGATGACGATTAACATTCTCTCGAAGGCGTATTATATAAATGTGAATTTTACTCTCGGCTCTAGATGAGAGAGCAGATACGTGCTGACAACAGCCAGCTCCTTATCTTTGCCAGAACACTAAACGAAGAATTTGATTCGGATGAAATCTTCACGGTTAACCAACCGGGTCAGGTATTTAAAAGAACACAACGTTTCGGCAGCCATTTTCTGACACAGTTTTCAGGGGGAAAGTCTACGTTCATGAAGAATTTGATTTTTATGACGAACTGTTGGAATTGAAATCATTAGAAACCAACAAAACCGACCTCCTGTGGCTTAGTGGCTAGCGTCGCTGCCTCACAACGCAGTGGTCTCGGGTTCAAATCCTGGCATAGGCTTGGTTGTTTGTATTGTCTTGGACACGGATACTGGGATTAAGACTGCCGGAGAATCAATACGCTGACCCCGTATCATTTCAAATTCAGAATGAGACAAGTCCGCAGTCGACCCGATAGGCCAAGGCCCTCAATGGGATGTATAGCCAAGTAAAAAGAAGGAAAAAAAACAACAAAAAAGATATTGACATATTCAACGCATTGTGTTTCTAGATAGGAAGGTTTTGTGAAGTGCTCTGAACTTAATGCAATGTTTTGTCATAAAACTGGATTAGTAGAACTGTGTAAAATAAAATACACGAATTGTTTATTTTCAACTGCTTTGTCCATCACGAGGTTGTCTGTAGAAAAATTATAAGGATCAGTGAGACAATGAAAACTCTCAAGAAAAGACACGCAGTATTTATTGCATTCCTAGACAATGTGGAAGTTGAGTAAGGTGACATTTCTGTGTACTGTGAAGTACGCTGGCTGCGTGCTGCAACAGATTTTTGGGGTGAGGAATGTGAAATTCTTACATTTTTAGAAATTATAACATTCTGCATGAGTATCAAGAAAACTTGGAAGAAATCAATTTTTTAAATAACCTTGCTTTTCTGGCAGATTTAGCCTACCATCTGATTGATTTAAACTTTAAACTAAAAACAAAATATCTCCCAGCTTTTTGGACATATTGAAGGCTTCCGCAAAAGACTTTATTTAATTCAAATTTCACTGAAGGCAATTTTATACGCACACTTTCCACTTTTTCAGAAGATGAAAGAAGATATCAAGATATCAAGAAAGAGTTCCAGGTTTTGGTTTAACAAAACGTGCAATGAATAACAACCCCATGGAAATTGTAATGAGTGATGTGACCTGCGACCTCCAAATGGAGATTTCTGATCTTCTGGCAGACTCATTGTACCAGACTAAAAAGTGTGATGTCCCTGAAAATTTCTCGAAACTGATTTCTAAAGAACGTTTTCTTAAACTTCTTAAATTCTCTCTGCAAATGTTATCGCTGTTTTTTAGTACGTATCTGTGCGAAAACAAGAAGTGCTTCCCTCTGGCCTGAAACTTTGCCGTACTGAACTTACAGTGGGCATTGATCAGGAAAGCCGTGACAATCATCATCACATTGATATCTCGACTGTAAAATGAAGTGGCATATTAAACTTCTTTTAAAATAAATTTTAATGAAAGATATTGAAAAGATATGTAATTTTTTTCTTTCTGAAAAGTCTCTGACCCTCACATTCCTATATTAAACTTTGATTGGCCCTCAGGTAACTACAGGTTGGTCCACACTGGTCTAGATTCAAGTTGATGTTACACGTCTTCCAAACACTTGTAGTAAAATGAATTAATAAATGAATAAGAAAATTATAATGCCTTTCTTAACATATGCAGGTAGTGTCAACAGCTCCGTTACCTCTGTTTGGTTTGATTTTCGGCAAGATGCTGGAAAATTTCAATTGCACAAGTAAAGATGTTACTGCTGTTGTTGGCATCCATTCAACTTGCTTTGGTTTGGCAGGTGAGATCTTCAAACGTTTTGCATTTAGTTATAATTTAGTTGAAATTTACGTTTTCTAACTTATCTTGGGATGGAGAAAGAGATTTCTGTTTATTAAAATACAAAGGTGCTTTAAAATTAGCAATGAAACCTGATATACAGATATTTTTGAACATAACCAACGCTACCATGCTGAAGATAAAATTCATTACGTAATTATCAGAACATGTATATTGTATTTTGTCTAATTGTTGTACCGTTACTTTTAAAAACATTTTTATAACATACAGTACTGTCCGGTCCGTGCATCATCGACAAATTTTCGCTGCGGTTTGTAGGATTGGCAGGAGCGTTCACTCTGGTCTCCGGGAACCTCTTGGCTGCATTTTCTACCAGTTTCATCCAGCTTTTGCTGGGTATGGGGGTATTAAATGGTAAAATAATTCATATTAAACTGGAAAATGTGACAGCTTAAAAACAGCTATTGTACGCAGCACTGTTTCAGGAACCGGCTTCGGCTTTATGATTGTGGCAACTGTGATAAATTTCAATCAATATTTCGATAAGAAACGGACTATTGCAATGGGCTTCACGCAGATGGTGAATATGGGTGGCACTACTTTGTACCCACTCATTGTGGAAACTTTAATTCTACAATATGGTTACTTTGGCACCCACCTAATCATCGCAGCTATATCCGCTCATGCAATATTCTCTACGACGCTGGTCAGGCCTTACCAAGGTAGATCCTTAAAAACGTGAATGCATTATTATCATGTACTTAACAAAATTACTAATGATGTACTAAACTACAACTTAAGTAAATGACGTACATTTTTTTCAGGCTACAGGGCCATCAATAACTGCCAGAAATTAGAAACTCACAGAAAGGTAAGAGCGTAATAAACAATATGCACGAATTTTAAGGAAGTCTTATTATTGTTCGTAATTAAATATGATTATAAACAATTGGCGTTACAGATAACAAATTAAATGCATTTAATTATAAAATTCCCAAGCATAGGTTCTATAACTATTACTGGTTTCTAGTTTATGTTCAACGTTTTCTATGGCTGAAGGTAGAACCACACTTCATTATATTTGAGTATTTTGAATTGAATAAATGTGACTGAATTAACTTCTTCAATCCTGAAAAACAACGATTTACAGCCAAAAATCTGAAGACATCACCACCCGAAAGTGTAAATACAATTCGAACTTCTATTAGTATAATTCATCACGAGCATAGTAAAGTTCATATGCCAAATCCGTGCTTACTTGCATTCACTTTATTAATGAACTGTAATCGTTATCATATTATAAAGGCCAAACGTGTCACTTCAGGGTCATTCCATGTCAAGTGGTCTGATTTCAGGAAAGTGCCCCGCTTGACCTTCATGGATTTTGATGAAATTTTGTGTGAGCATTCATACATATCTTCAAAGTACATTAGTGAAGTTTCATAATTTAAAATTTAATATTTGTGGAGATATTGTAGTTTGTTTAGCTCTATGTAGGAACCTTTTACGCTATGACTCTGAAATTTCGGAAATTTTGAGATGTAAGATCTCTGGCAGTATATTATTATAACCATCTAGTATAATGTTATATGTACTTTTGAACGTAAATATCAAAAATACTTTGATGAGTAGTTTTGCTTAGATAAATTGAAGCAAAAAAACTTGAAGTGTAAAAAACAATTAAAAGTTTGGCTTTCTATATCTCTGGACATAAAAGTACAAAAACTGTGAAACTTTGCAGAATATAAACTAGCATCACAAGGTCTTTGAATGTAAAATTTCATTTATCTGCTTCTCTCCAGTGATTTACATATTGAATGAAAAGTTAACGATTTTTGCAAAAACGCCAAAAAGTGGGTATGTATAGCCTACTTTTATGAAAAACTATCTGATAGACACTATTTCAAATAAATTTGTTTGTAAGATCATGTTTTAAACTTCTTAAAAAAGTAGACTTGATCTTTCATCGCAGACGTATAAGGGCTTGAAATTGGGGACAAAGTTGATAACTTTGCATTACGTTGTTGTATTCTTCAATATGCATTCAGGAAGTTTTTTTAATTTTTGTCTTTTACATTACTAAAAAAGAAGGATTCATATTTCATCGCAGGAATATGGGACCTCGGAAATATGACAAATTGTTAATTTTTCATAGCATGCTATACTTAATTTTGCCTTCGCGTACTATTTTCCTTTTATTTCTGTTGGAGTTTAAGTTGTTCTGATACACTTTTCACTAGGTACTTCTACACTAAGGACATAACTATACAACATCTTTTTAAAGCATAGTATTTTGTAATATGCAATTGAAACTTTTTTCTCAAATTTTTGAGTGCCTTTATTCCGTGAAATGGATGCCATTAAGTCAATTGTTATTATTTCTACTTTGCCAAATTGCATTTTTGGAGAAAATTTATCATCAACTTACCATGTTCGTTTCTATTCCAAGAAAATTGGGCTGCTTTAATGTTATATGTACAGTTTGTCAGACAGTGAAAAAATACTTCTCACTCGACGATCAAAGGTTGAGGTCACAGAGAAATAATTTTTTGAAACTATATGAAATGAGACAAAAGTCATCCCATTTAATGAAATAAAGCACACAGCTAAGCATTGGCTGTTGAAAGTTGATCTAGCCATTCAGGTCTATTGAGAAAAACAAATGTGAAACCAGGTCAAAATATTTGTTCCGAGCGTAAATCTCAATTCATTTCTATGGTCCACGGCACATCAGAGTCGTCATCATCAGAGAATTATATGGACATTTCGGACACTGTCAATCGCAGTTTCACTGGCTTAGAGAGTTCCCCATTAAAATTTCCAAGCCTGAGAAGTAGCTGACTACATTAAACAAGAAATTGAACCAATTCAGAAAGTGATAGCTAAAAAACAACAGCTGCTGAGAATATTGAAAAAAAACTAGCAAAACCTGTGATTTTTAACGACAATTCAATATATATAGATATATGACTGCCACAGAAATGTCGTACTTTTGTCCTAAATTTTAAGGCCTTGAACGCCCGCGATGCACGAACGTGCCCACTTTACGATAAGATTTAAAACATGCTTCTTTTAACATTAATAATTTTAAAAAGATTATTTAAGATAGGTTTTCATAAAAGTAGGTTAAAAATGTCCTCTTTTGGGTTTTTTGCGAAAATTGTCAACTTAAGACTCAATTTGTAAAGTACTGGAGAGCAGCAGGTAAATTAAATTTTACAGTCAAAAACATTGTAATGTAAAGGTATTAAGTACAAAATTTCATACCTTTACCTCCAGAGATATAAGAAGCCAAAATTGTATTTCTTTTTCACACCCTAATTTTTTCGACCGACTTTGCTTCAAATTATGTATGCCGTTTTCTTCACACTTTTTTTTTGTTCTTTGGGGTTAAAAGAGCACAAAATGTACAAGAAATCCACTTCGCATGTCTTATAATAAAATATTGCCAGAAATAGTACATCTCAAAATTGCTGAAATTTCCGAATCGTATGGTTAAAGTTTACTGCACGAGGTCATAAAAATGACTATATTTCTGGAAGTACTGCAATAGAGAACGTAAAACTTTACCAATGTTCATAGGCGGCAATTCTAAACATTCACACAAAATTTCATTGAAATTGGAGATGGTCGAGCGGGTACCACCTGACCACTTCACATGGAAATGACCTTTCAGTATCCCAGAGAATAAAACTGCCAACACAGGCGTTAGTTTCTGCCCTACGATTGACTACATTTACATTATTATAACCGGTTAGTAGTATAATATATATTGTACATTTACCTAATTAAGGAAAATATAACAGATTGACCGGAATGCAGTAACCATCGTATGAAGTAACGGATATAAAATATTATCACCATTTGTCAAATTAAATAAGGTGAAAATAGCTACCAAAACGGTATTTTAAAATGAAATTCTTAATAAAGTGTCTGTAGTTGTTCATGGACTAAATTATTTATACCGGCAGGTGAAAAGCTGAAAATGTTGAATTACAAACATTTATATTTGTACGCCTGAAATTTTCCGTTTTGAATCCGAAATTTTATCAATATGTTAAGAGAGGAGACGACAACTTATCTCTGATCTAAAATAAGTACAGTAAATGTTTCGAAAATTATTTTCGTATTAGGGTAAAGCAGAGGTCAAACGACAATCTTAAGAATTTGTTCAGCGAAATCTTTTGAGTATTTTGGTATGAATTACTCATGGTCTTCGGTGACTCGTAACAGACAAATAATGTTATTATAATTTATTATGTTTGTTAACCGCAGTCTCCCTTTTTTCTATGAAAATACTTTTACAGTAGTGAAGAAGCCTATAATGTGCAATAATCAAAACGTACAACAAACAACATAGAGTAATACAACAAAACCTGTACACTTTTATCACAGCGTGTTCGATTTGCTCTGTCGGTGTACAGTTCTCTTACAGGCATTGTTCACCGTGATAAAAACTGAGTGTACAGCGAGTCACTATCACCTGTCTTTTAGACACCCCACACGTTAGTTCAGACAGCCAGTATTTATAAAAACTAGTAACCACGAAGTTATAAGCAGAATAAGGGAAAAGAGAACAATTTGGAGGACTTCGACCAAAAGAAGGGATTAATATGCCACGTTTTGAGACAGGAGGATACTGTAAAATTTGCATTAGAGGCAAGTGTGTGGGGTAAGAAAAGAAGAGGGAGGTAAATGATGGCAAACACTAAGAAAATTACGAAATATGTGGGATGTGGTAGCTATTTATAAATGAAAAGGCTTACGTAGGATAGGTTAGCATGAAGGATTGCATCAAACACGTCTTAGAAAGGAACACCCCCACAACAACAGTTTACACGCTCAAGAATTACAGGCGTTTGGCGTACTGCTTCTGATTGGTTTTGTTGGGGTGACAATGCGTCGGAGGACGACAATGATGTTGGAGTGGCAACGCGTCAGAGGACGACAATGAGAGAGACAAGAGAGTTTATTGTTGTGTAACGATGGCTGTGAGTGGCAGCTATCAATGCATATAAGACTGTAGAGGGTAATTAACGAAAGGGTTGCTATTTCCCTGTCTTAGCGTGTGTACATCAGGTGAGAATAGTGCCAGCACCCCGTCATGTTTAATACATTTATTTATTGAATATTTCACGTTTTCTTAGTGTTTTCACGAAAACAAGGGCGACTGTGGTAAAGAATCATAATTGCATTACGAGCCGCCAGAATTAGTTGGTTCTTTATACCAAAACGCTCAGAAGGTAACCCTGAACAAGTTCTAAAATTATGTCGGTGAAGTTCTGGTTTGCCTTGTGTATTATAATTATTCAAGAAAATAAGTTACCCTCAACCCGATGATTAGATAATTAATTTTCTAATGTTTAGCTGGTATTGGAGGTGTGATTTATGGCATAAACCTTGTACAATATGCGAATAAAGGTTTTTATTCAGGTAATTATTAATTAATTTGTAATTCTAAAATGTATTTAAATGAGAGGAATAAATAAACGAATCTGTTTAAATTTGACAGGGAAACTATGAACTGGAAAATTTGGATTTAGGAAGAAAATTAAGAAACGAAAAAGTTAATGAACCAAGAATAAATACGTCATGGTGAGTAGAATATTTGTCATTTTTTTAAGGATTATGTTATTTCAAGTAATTTACTGGAAAAATTTAGAAATATAATTTTGATTCATTTTCAGAACTTAAATTATAATTCATGGACGTAATATACCATTCACCACATAATTTCAAAAAACTGATTAAAAATGTTAGTTTGTCGTCAGAAGTAAGGAATATGATAAAGTTTTCATGTCTAAGTAGACATACTGGAAGTCTAATAATTGGGGAATATCTATTGGACCTGAAGACAAAAATGAGTTTTCCTTTCTCTTATTCCTTCCCATTTCTTAAATCTTTCTCGTTCATCTCAAGCTTCGTCAACACCAAGCACGCAAAAACATTTCCAAACGTTAGGTACATATTCGTGAATCAAATATTTTGAGTGGCGTGCACTTGCTCGTGCGTACTACGAACAGTCGTTCGTGTTTGCCGTTGTTCCTAAAACAGTCAGAAGTAAAAAGAAAACTGTTCGTCATTCGTGCGCGATCAGTGCTCTATAGTCAGCGAATCAGAGTCCTAGTAAGGTACTTCCTGTCTCACACAATTTAATCGAGCAATGAATACTTGCACTTAAGTGATACTAATTTATAATGAGGCCTATAATTAATTGTTGATTAATTATTTATATTATTATAATGAAATAAAAATAAAAAACGTAATAGAGCCTGAAATATATATTAAATAATATATTGTAATATTATTAGTTAATATATTTTTATTAACATAAATAAATAAATGGATTATTTGAAACAAAAAAACTTTTTTTAAAAAAAATTGCGGAATACAGAAAATTTATGTTTTAAAAAATACAAGATATTGAAGAAGAGAGAGAGAAAGATTTTTAATAAATGACAATTTATAAGGTTAAACAATAGAAATTGGGTGGTTAGCTTAATTTTAAAACATTCTCGCGGCTTTACTCAATCTCAGAGAATCCTTTTCGTCAGGGAGTTAAGATGGGGAAAATTACAAGTGAAAATTGGAAATATAAAAGATTTTAAAGGGGGTTGCAATCATTTTAGAGAAAATAATTTTTTATCTCTCACTATTGTTGCTTTCCACGGGTTGTAACATGTGGCTACCTGGTTGGAAGCAGGTTAAAGCACGGCGATGGCAACGCAACTCAAATAGAAAATTTCTAAGTTCTATTTCTATATAAGACTACCGTGGATTAGTTGGCACGTCTTGTCAGTTGCGTTACTTTTTCAAGTTTTCAAATACTTTTCTCAATGAGTTGTTGGTCTCCTTGAAGACACAAAATAATTTAGGTCAACAGTTTGTTAAAGTTTTACCAATCCGTTCATGACTGATTAAACTCGCATATCTGGCAGATATATTTACAAAGTACAATCAACTTATTACAAGGAGAAAGTATTATAACTTTTAATAAAAGAGATAAAATAGTTTATTTTAATAAAAAGGCAATATTGGATTTAATGAGTTAAATCTAACGATCTTAATTGTTTCCCTGCTATACATGAATGTTTAAATGAATTAAAGTTTGAAGTAAACGAAGAAATTTAAAAATGTTATTAGAACACCTGTTACATAACTTGAATTCAACTCTTTTGTAATACTTTCCGAAAACTAGTAAGGAAAATTCCTGGCTTCAGAATCATTGTTCTGTGACAGATAAACCTGTAGGATTAGGTGTAAGTGACTAAGAAAATATAATTGATTTGTCAGAAGAGTACACCAATATTTTACTTCCGTGTCTTACAACCTATTTATGCGAAGCTGGATTTTATTATTATGCAGCCATTAAGTCAAAGTGCAGAAACAGGCAGATATTAGAATTCAATTTACAAATATTGTGCCTGATATCTTCGGAGCTGTGACGTTTACCTCTTATTTGTCATCTCTCGAAGTGGCAGAGATGACATGTCAGCGATCTAGCAGTACTGAGCGTCTCTTCTTACTTCTTACTTCATACTGTTCACGATCATCTGTAGCTTCGCTGACTTCTGACATGGACATGCTTTAGTCGTCTCGTCTAAGTTGTGTTGAGGTGGAATTCGCCTGGGCTCTTACAGTTGAAAGTTTATTACTACCATCTTGCGCAGTGATGGACAAACTACGGATTGTGGGGCAGATTCAGCCCCCTGTAATGTCTATCCGGCCCGCGAAACATTATTCCCAACCTGATGAATGAAAAAGAATACAAGCTATATGAAAAATAAATAGTTTCCTCCTTATCCCTCCCTGTATCAGTGACGACGTACAAATTTATTTGCTTATCCTATATATTGGAAAGATGTTGAAAGAGGCACTGGCTACTGACAACTTTGTATGTAAGAGTAAAATTGGCAACGGAGCCTCCTCGCAGTAGATGCCCCTCCACCGAGGCTTCAGACATGTCTTAGCGCTTTTGGTTAGCTAGTTTTACTCTGCATACTGTAAAAGAAATTAGGCCTAACATTATCCAAGAAACGTAAAGTTGATTCTGAGTGCATGTTTTCAGAGATGAATGAAATTGGAAGTACTTTTTTCATAGTTTTTAGGGAGAAGCCACTGTAGCGCGACTTAAGTTTGCATGGAATAATGATAAGATTTATAAATTTGAGTCATAGGAATGTGCAGCAACTAGACGTATAATGATAAAACTTTGCTGATTTGTTCTCCCATAAAAGCGCTGGATGAGTAGGAACCAATTTGAACCTTTTGACGATCACTGATCCAGGGACGAGCGGGCCACGTGGTAAAGGTCAATTTGAGCAGAATTAGCTGATAACATTTTTACACCACGGTAAGACTTGAGTGTAGAGAACTTTTCGATATTTAGCTAGCGAGGAAATAATTGTTTTTTCAATTTTTCGTAAATTAATTATTGTATTTTTATAATAAATAGATATTTTTAGCGTAAAACCTTAAATCCCAATATATAGAAACGTACGCTACACCACTGTGTCTCATCTGCAACGAAACTGTAGCATTCTACAAAGAATATAAAGTTTCACGACACTTCAACTTTATATTATATTGGCCCGCCTAAAGTATTTTTCCTTTCATTTGGCCCCCTCTTTAAAAAGTTTGCTCATCACTGATCTAGCGGGTATCATGACCAACCTGCCGCACCGATGCCAGCTAGAGGAGAAAATTCTCAGGGACTGACAGCTTAGTTTCATTTGACCTGTATTGACGTATCTGTCGCATGAAGGCGTTATAGTCTGCGGTTTGACTTCTTGCCTATGCAATGCTAATCAAATAGGTTAGATTCTATTTCAATTGGATTATGTCTTTCTCTTTTCGTTGATTGTTGCTTTGATTTTGAAAGTGGTGAGTTCTTAGATGAAGAAATTCAAATGTGTATTTTAGTCATGCCTAAGAGAAAAGAATCAGTGCGAGAAGAAAAAAGGTCAACAGGAAAATTAATTTGATCAAGAAAGAGAGCATCGTTGTTAATAACCCAATTCCCACGAGAACGGAGTCGTGGACACAACTAGTAGTAAATACTTTTCAAACATAACCTTGTTCGCAATACAAAAAATTAATATATGACGGCCTAATTTGAGATTAACAAAACCAACGACTGTCTGATTTTCTTAAACAGCAACCTCGCGATTCGTTAGAGCACAGCAGAGTTGTAGGTGTCTAACAAGAGAGAAATGGGTTTGATGTCATGATAATCTAATCCATTTCAACAACTAAACGGCTAAATAGCCAAACTTCAGGCAACTTTAAGAAAATAACAATTTTTTTACTACTTAACCATTAAAAATATAAACTAGAATTTATATTTAATTGAATTTCAAACACCCCGCTGGAAAATGATTAATTATTCACTATGGTATCAGAGTTCCATAACAAATTTATTAAATTTATTGGTACGCAATTATGATTTCAGGTGGAAAAAAGTTACTGAGTCTAGGCATATTATCCTTTTGAAAGATCCAAAGTGTCTTAACATGTGTTTTGGAGTTGCCGTCACCGTGTTCATAGATCCTACGTTTTTCGCTATGCACACTGTATATTTACTGGGACCTTTAGCGATGCCAATCGCTGATGCAAAAGTTGTTCTGACAGCCACGTCCGCTGGAGATCTATTGGCGCGAACTTCGACTATGGTCTTTGGAAAATGGCTGTCCACGAAAAATAGAAGTTTGTTCTGGTTCGGAATGTCTGGGACAGCGATCGGTATCGTTGGTAAGTCACTTTAAGTAATTTATTTTATAAAAGCTTATTTTTAATGGACATGTCTTACGCCGATAAGTATACCTGTTTCATAAGCCCTTAACATTGACCTGTTTTTGTTTATTTATAAATGTTGTATCGACTACCTTGTCATTAGTGACCACTGTTAATTAGTTACATATTATTGACAATTTTTTTATTTATATTATATCATGTTGTATTGTATTGTTAATTAACATGCATAGCAAAAGTTACTTTTTGTCTTTAAGCATATATGTCTTAGGTCATAACATCCACTGCGCTTTCATTTTTCTTTACAAAACCTAATCGTTCCCATTTAGTATCTATCCAATATGGATTCGATGATCTTACTCTATAGGTACTTTAGTCTTTAATGGTGGTATATGGAGCATTGGTTAATCACATTGACTATATTTAAGGCGGTATTACACAGATCACAAGATGGTGGGATGGTTTTGTCACCGCCTTCTTTTATTTACGTTACTTTTATTACGATATCAATCTGCCCTTCCACGGATTAGCATCAAGTTGTAAAGATATGCCAACACAAGGTCACAATTGACCAACATTATTTCACAATTAATTAATACTCTTTAAATTCATGCATGCTTAACCAACGATGACCTTCCCCCACCCCAAGCCACTTTACTCTACCTCTACTTACATCTCTGCCTACTCCGGCTATTTTCAACACACAATATTCAGACTATCCAGACATCAATTTGATATGGCTGAAAATATTAGTTTCGCTAAATTTAAGTCCTAACTTATTATCAACGTAATATTTATTTCTAGTGAACAGATACTTAACAATAGCTATTTTATTGTGGTCTAACACTGTACCGAACAAAATATTGACAAATAATCTCTTAAACAACTAAACGCCTAACAATTTAATATGTCGACTCATCCTCCTGTTTGACCCCACATTTGTTGCGACGCACTAGTTTTCTTCTCTCTGGTCTATTTCCTGCCGGTACATGTAAGGTTACCCAATTAACTTCCCGTATAGCTTTGGAATTCATTTCATTTCCTTCCTTTCCTTCATCTTGTGACCCCGTACTTTCTCTCCGACGAAAGCTGGCATCAGTTTTCTCGTTTTTCCCTAGATTTTTGTGGTCGTTTGTACTTACGTGCCTTTTCTCTTCGTCACTGACGCGCTGTCCTATTTGTATGTCATTAATCTGCCTTCAACTACTGCCACAGTTCCTTCGTCATACTTATCTGTCATATTTATAGTAGTCAATTTCATTTGCCCTTCTCATTCAGCCACTCATATACGAATACTTTGACTCTGTGTCTATCCACAGCTGCATCTCCTGTCCGTATCCTGCAATTCTTGCACTTGTCAGATTCCAGGTGTTACTTCTTCCATTCGTTCTTCCTCTTCAAGAAAATCATCCGCGTCTGATAGACCTCCATTAATTACCTCCAACACTCCAACCGTCTGAACTTCCACCGTCTCGTCTTCTTTCACTTTGATGTCTTTTTCTTCGATTCCCATTACCGTCATTTGCCTGTTTCTCTGCATTCCATCCGTTTTCTATACGCATCCATCTTCCCGGTGCATTTCCGTTTTTTTTACCATCGCCCGTCTGGATGATAGTCATCTCTTCTACTCTGAATTCCTTCTCATCTTCTGGCATCATTCATCTCCTCATATTTCTCCAAGTAACTCTCCGTGTCATGTAGGGTTTTACATTGTACCACTTCTCTATCAAAATGTTGGCTTGATTTAAGTACTTATGAAATGGCTGACCTGTTGTAGTGTAATGTCTAGCGTTGCTGCCTCACAACCCAGAGGTCCCGGGTTCGAATACTGGCGTGGGCTGGGATGCTTGTGTCGTCATGGTCATGAAGACTGGGGTTAAGCCTGATGGAGTGTCGATACGCTGACCACTTATCACTCCAAATTCCGACTGCGTCGTGCAAGATGACAGTCCGCAGTCGTCCTGCTAAACCAATGCACTTAATGTGGTGCAGGTCCAATGAAGAAGAAGATAGTATGAAATATTGAACATGTTCCTTCCATCACTCCAGTCGAAATAAAAACGTCCACCACTTTATTATGACATTCACAACTTACTCAGAAAAATGTACTTCGGTTTCGGGTATTCATCATCCTATAAAAGGATATCCATGGACGTATCTCTTCGTTTAACGTCTGGAGGAAATCTTTAAGTTTGCAATGTCCAGTAATGCTTTTCAGTTTGCAATAATGCTCGAAATTATAACAACCTTCTTTTATCTACGGTTCTTGAATTAAAATATCGATCGTTCTTATTTGCTTGCGATCAACCATAAATCGCATTACTTACATCAGTATAACGTCATACGTTCCGGCGTCAACTCTTCTCTCAAAATTTTCTAATGTAGTTCACTGAGCTCATTGATGGCATTGGTAAGACAACTTCGTTGTTCTCGTATGAATGGGAGACATTTACATAATTATTTTTACAACACGTATAAATTATGCTTTTATTTGTATAAACATTTATAAATAATTCAACGCTAATTATTAGACAAATGATATACATTTATACAACATTCTTTGATAATTAATAAAAACTTTTTTTCTTTCTTTCTCCTTGGCTCTATAGCCCACTGAGGGCCTGGGGCTACCGAGTCGACTGCGGACTGTCGTCTTGCATGACACATTCCGAGTTTTCGAGTGACACGTGGTCAGAGTATCGATCCTCCACGGTCTTAATCCCAGTCTTCACGACCATGACGACACAACATCCAAGCCCATGCCAGGATTCGAACCCGGGACCTCTGTGTTGTGAGGCCGCAACGCTAGCCACTACCACAGGAGGTCGGCAATTAAAACTCTTTAAATTATCTTATTCGTAAACAACGATCATCTCTGTGTTCACTTTTAGGCTCAACGGCGATTTTCTACCCAAAACTTTAAAATATTTCGAAGGGGGTTGTTACAGATTTATGTACAGATATGTATGACTCAATCGGCAGGAGGCAGTATTTATTCTTGTAATGGTTACCTGTTCCATCATTCCGAGAGCTGCGTTGTTCCTTAGACTTCAGAAGTTTCCAATTTTTTTCTTGTCGAGATGGCTGGATTTAAATTTTTTCTAACATTAATTTTCCAGTGAAATATTTACCTTCGTTCTTCCGTACTTAAAACTCACTAATAAAAATTCATCATGTTTTTTTAGGTTTCGCATTAGTAGAGGATTACATCGCCATATTAGTCCTCTCAATATTTCTTGGATGTTTTCGTGGGATTATCTGGGTGACTGAAGCCCTGGTTTTCGCTGAACACTACAGTACTCTAGATTTTCCGATTGTATTTTCGCTCTCGACAGGAATTTATACTGTAATGAATCTAATTTTTGGACCGCTCATTGGTAAGTCAAAAATTTTTTTGAATCAACCCTATTGACTATAAAAATGTTTTGGGAATATTTGTTATTTATACTTGTATGTGATTCTCGTGATATTTCAATGTCTTCAGATAAACCCTATATATATATATATATATATATATATATATATATATATATATATATATATATATATATTGTAGCGGAAACGTCGTTCCTCCGTGATTGATTTTAATAGTTTTAATTTCAATCAGAGCATGAAAAAAATTATATCTGCAGGGCGTGGTCATTCTCTCGTCGTCCCGCCGACACAACCTGCTTCTCCAATCACCCCATGACGACTCCCCACGTCTCGCCAGACCACATTGTTGGCCCGGGTTGCGTCAGTTCCTCAACAATTGCAACTCGCAAGCTGGCCTGCATTGTTCATCGTAACTTTTCATGTTACATTTTCCCCGCCCCCAATGAATTTAAAAAATTGTACAATTTTTTAATATGACACTCACTGAACCACAGTCGTAAACAATCTGAATGACCAACGCCCTTAATCAAAATTACAAAATATTTACAAAAATTCACTTAGAACTAATTACAATTTTCATTGACATATTCAATTCTTCAAGTAAAATACAATTCACGGTCATTAAAATTAACTCATAACAAACCCTTAACTCTGATTACAATAATAACTTCAAACACAACACTTCTTTGACATTAGTAAAAATACAGCATCCGGTTTTCCCCCTGGATTCCAAGGAAATCCACAATCATCACAACTATTTAACACATACAAATTTTCTTTTACTCTGTTGTTACCATAGGATGCATATTTTTGAGAGATGGAAACAAGTTTTCTGCTAAACATTAAGTCTCGCTTAATTTTACGACAACCTTTTCTCCCAAGTAATTTTTTCTTGTACATTTTTCGGGAGCTTTTCTTAAATCTATTTGCAAAACATTTAATTACATCATCTTTGTTGAGAACCATGATCAGCTGTTCTCGCTGTCCCTTAATCTGCTTATTCACTGCGTTCACATTACATTCATATCTACCAACTTTCATCTGACGCATTCCAATTTTTCTTAAACTTATCCGCAGATACACCAATTAATTTTAACAACCTTCCACCACTCTCAACATTATGATTAACATCCGTTTCAACTTCCTTAACTTTATACCCACGTATGACAATTCGCAATTTCTTTCGCTTAACATTTCCTCCCACACATTGTTTCCTCTGTGTTGTTCGGGGGATTTTCTTTCTATTTCGCCGTTTACGGCAATGAGCACAATTTTGCATACAGAAAGGTTTCATTACCAAATCTGTATCCTTTACCTTTACATTCTCTTTAGCACTCTTAGCACATGAATGCTTAGCTAGCTTAAAATCACTGCGTATACCATTAACCTTAAAATCTACCACACTTTTTAATTCTACCATATTTTCTATCTGCTTAACACTACTATTTACACATTCTTCCTTATATACACCTTCATGCATGATCAGCTGATCGGAGTCGTGGCAGTTATCGCGTGATTCACCCCCTTTTTACACCGTGCATTAATTCTTTCCCCTGTACTTTCTAATGTTTCATTTACGCTTTCTAAACTAGACTTCAAATCTATCTGCATTTCCTTAATACTATTAACTATGTCATCAAGAAATTCCTTTTTTTCATCAAATTTCTTATTAATTAACAGGGACAATTGCTTGAGCATATAGTCCTCTGCCTTCTCAGCTACCCTTTCACACGTAATAGCCTCCTGCACTTCTTCCATTTTTAAAACACTACAGAACACACAAACCCCCAACCAAAATATTACGCAAAATACATTTATTTGCCACCAACTTGTGGAACCTGTCTTCTTACTCGTACTTCACTTCTCCACAGACA
The DNA here is from genome assembly GCA_034510155.1 of Eucriotettix oculatus. Lineage (NCBI taxonomy): Eukaryota > Metazoa > Arthropoda > Insecta > Orthoptera > Tetrigidae > Eucriotettix > Eucriotettix oculatus. The sequence goes on along the minus strand of CM067376.1, from coordinate 211,368,169 downwards.
CCGTACTCTGCTTTTTTACACAGACACACACACACACCTCTCGAAGATATCCACGCAGCGGTCACTGGAACACTTGACCCCTCAGCTATGCTATGCGTAGATCAGCTCTCCTTCCACAGCGTTCCTTCTGCAGCGCCTCCACTTCTCTCAAATAATTCTCGGGTACCCCGTTCGTCGTCCTCCACACCTTCAGTCGTCGTATCCTCACAAAACTTCCATGTTCTGAGCCTCACAGATGTCTCGCCGCTGTTCGTTGTTCTAGGCCACTCGATGGCTCGCCGAATGCAGCATATTAATTCTCCACTGTTCAATGTCCGTCAGCACATTCACCAAACTCCTGCCATGTTCGTTGTTCGATGCCCCAACGTTGCGGCGTCAAATGTAGCGGAAACGTCGTTCCTCCGTATTCGAGGATTTCTTATTCCTTTAGGGCGCCAGGTATTTTTTCATAAAAAACACCAAAAATTGATTTTTAATAGTTTTAATTTCAATCAGAGAATGAAAAAAAATTATATCTGCAGGGCGTGGTCATTCTCTCGTCGTCCCGCCGACACAACCTGATTCTCCAATCACCCCATGTCGACTCCCCACGTCTCGCCAGACCACATTGTTGGCCCGGGTTGCGTCAGTTCCTCAACAATTGCAACTCGCAAGCTGGCCTGCATTGTTCATCGTAACTTTATGTATATAGGGTGTTTGGTTCATCTGAAGACATTGAAATATCTCGAGAACCTCACAACGGATCAAAATAAGTGTGAATGAAAAATGTTCATCTCGAAGGGGGACATCTAATGATATGAAACTCGACCCCACCCCCTGGAGTGGGGGAAGGAAGAGTTCAATGGAAACGACAATTTTTTATTGCAGATTCGATTTCTCCAGTAAAATTACACCAATTTGACCTACAATTCGAGTCATTTCGGTCATGGCGTTGTAATCCACAAAAATCAAAATTAAGCCAAATTTTCAATGGGAAACAAATTTTTTATAGGAAACCTTGGTTTTCTAATGTCAAATATCATTGATTAGAATTCATTATTCACGGAAATTATTTTGCAGCTTGCGCGGCCATCGAAAGACTATGGAGACGTTCATGTATTCATTTACTGATTTAGTAACTACGTTTGGCTTTCCCCAGGAACAACGACGTGGGGCGCTTGTTTTATGTGAGTCCCCTTGCTTCTCACAATATATGTAGCTGGTTTTAGATGCATTCCCTTGCCTTTCATTGTTCAATAACTTATCCCCGCACCTCATGAATGGTGTCATTAAGTAGCATTTGTAAGAATATCAAACACACGCAATTTTATTTACTCATCTGATGCCTATATCTTGAGATATCCCCATTTTGATTTCTTCGATTACAACGCCACCGGTGACCGAAATAACTCGAATTTCAGGACAAATTGGCGAAATTTTTTCTGTAAAATCTGAATTTGCAATAAAAAATTGGGGTTCCCGTTTAAATTTTTAACTCTTCCCTCCTCCACCACCAACCCCTACTGAACTACGCCTGAAATTTTTCCACCTTCGTAGGAGAAACAGAATTAATATGGTATTATGCAGTTCTTGTTAACATAGTTACAATTCCTAATAAAATTCTGGGCCAGCTGGTTTCAATTTCTCGTAGGTGAATCCTCCTGGAGAGACGAGGGTGGCTACATTCGGGGTTTAATTCATCTCTCTCTTGTTTTGACCGAAGATTCTCACAAGCCGATGCACTTCGGTCTGCTTTTAGAGATACAGTAAGAGTTGTCCTTTGTTACTTTTGGAAACGGCGACCAACTACCTCCTAAATTAATGGAATTCTGTGTCCTCACAGCAAACACATTTCTCGTGATCTGAATGGCGTGGAACAAGTACAAATAGCACTCTTTACCTGAGTCATGTTTTATAGCAGTTACCTTGCTTCTCTTTTAGATGGTAGTGTTGTGGTTCATGACCCTTACATTCATCGGGTAAAGCAAAAATAATTTAGTTTTTGTTATTTGCGTACACAGGACGGAAAACGAGAATGGTTTGGTGAGGCCGAGTGGGTGGGAAACGTCGCCGTTTACAACATTATTTATTGCCTGGGGTGCATTGTGTTCGACACTTGGTCCCAGGAGCTGTCCTGAGAAGGTCGGAATGGGAGGGCAGTGGCTGAACAGGCGTCAAAGTTAATTCCGGCCTGCGTAAAAGTTAATTTCGGCATGTTCAAGAAAGAAGATTCATTTGTAGTACGGAAAACAAAAAGATAACATTTGATGGAGATTTAAGCTGAAGAAGAGGCGCTAGAGGAGACGTGTTCGGCAAAGGAACATCCAGCACGGCAAACCAGGAACGACGTCACCAGGCCCTTGTTAACATCTGGTAACGGCATTTTTACCCGGCTTTCCACTTAAACCATTCTCGTAAGCAAAGCCAAACATTCAGTAGGATACTTAAACTATAGTCAAGGGGGCCCAGTTATTCCTTGGTTGCCTTCGTATAACTTCAGCATCCCCATTTTCAAAATCATTTCCGATACCATTACAGGAGATTTTCCCCAATAATGTAGCATGTCCTCACCAAACAACTGGGTCTTCAATTGTGGAGACATTTTATTTCTCTCGTTAACGTCTAAATTTACGAAAATAGTATTTAACCATGTTCAGTTTGTATTTATTTTAGTTACTACACTATTAAATAATAGCAGAATATATCAACGGCAATGGTATGGTGTATGAAGATCTATCACTGACAGAGTTGAATTATTTTTTAACCATTCAAATTATTCTCACTTGAGAACGTTGGCCGGGAGTGCATTTGAAACCTCGTGACCTGCAGCTAGTTTCAGCCCTATAAATAAAGATATTAAATTAATGTGATTTGCATATTGTTAATGCACGTACTGATTAGTGTTTGTTGTAATCGTCTTGGAAACACGTAAATAGTCTGCTGATGTTATTTCCGTTAATTTTGTTATCCAAGGTTTTATGACTAGGTCATGATCATAAACATATCTATGCTTGTGAAGCAGTAAGGTTAATTAGATTTCCTATCATAAGTTATTCTTTTATATACTCTGTTTTAGACAAGGTATTTCATTGTAGTTGTTTTACTTATAATTCCTCACTTTTAAAACTATATTTAGAGTACTGTAGATTTATTCAAAATCTAGCAAAGACTTTAATTGGAGAGAACACATAAATGTAGTGAATGGGAGAGAATTGAGGGTTTTCCGCTTCGTAAATATAATATTTCGAAAAGTACCCAAAATACCAAAGACATCCCTCATAGGTCTCTATACTTGAGTATGAAGCGGTGTGTTGGGATCCCTACAGATCTGAACAGTTACAATCATTGAACAGCGTTCAAAGTTTGGCGGAAAAATAAATCTTTCTACAGGTACGGGTAATCTGGAGACGCTAACGGTTATCAGAAAGCACTATACAAGCATACAAACAAACCAGTCCGGAGTGATATTTAAGTTCGTATTTACTTATCGACGTATGTAGCTAAAAAATGATCACTCATTTAAAATTAGCAGAGAAGCAAGTGAACTAAATTGGGTAAATACTCCTTGGTGAATAGGACAGTAAAAGACTGGAATCAGTTATCTGAAAGTCTACTGCAGTGAACATACGGCTAATAAACTAACAGAGGGTTTTATTTCATTTTAATTGAATAAAATTTTGTGAAACTAAATATTCCGAGTTCCGGAACCATTGGGATCAATGCTATTCAGGTGCCAGGGGCCTGACAGAAGAATAAGAACTTAAGCGGTCGTCTGAAAAAGGGATAAGAAGCCGCTGTTCGCCAGTTGAGGAATGTAAATCCTTCTGAGGCATAATATTCAATATCATTACTTTGACACGTCTGAAACTTTCCAAAAAACAAAAATTTTATTAACCTGGTGCATGAGGCTTTACGACTTTGAAGAAGAACATGTGAACCCCATGTTTGGAACTCGAATATGTAAGGTGAATTGCTATTGCCTAAAATCATGGGTAATTCGGACATCCGAGGTTTCGAGGTAGGTGAAAAAGATTGACAAAGCCAGGTTTTAACGGAATTTAAGAAAGTAAGTGGTGGACAAGATTTCATAAGTGATGTTGGTAGCCGAGACTTCTGCGACGATCCGTGGACTTCAGGTATCAAACGACACCGTCAGTCCTCAGGTTTCCAGAAGCCAACACCGCAGGTCCGCATCAATTATTTCAAAGGTTTCTGGGCGTTCGTGATAATTTATCCCTGAGCACCGTAAGTAATGTACCTATTATACAATAAACCCATCAAAGCCTTCCTTAAATTCGACAGCCGTCACCAGTAAGAATTGTATTTTAATTAATCATTAGGTATTTGAGCCCACCGTCCCCTGAAGAAAATAGTTTGTTAAATTTTAATTCATAAATTCTAAATTGAATTTTTACAGTATGATCTTTTGCTAAAGTACTAAATATGGCTTTAATTTGTTATTGTTAAATATAGTATCAAAATTTAAACAGAAATTGTAATTTAATTTGGCTCCACCCTTTGTGACGAAATACATCTATCTATCTTAAATGTTTTCCAAAACTGGAAAACATATTTTACTAAATTGTGGACAATTAAAAAAAATTTATTCCACTTCTGGTCTTTCGGGAACTGAAATCCTTTTGCGATTTATTCCATCGCTGCCTTTTTATAATTTTCTTAAAGGCCTGCTTAATTATGTTTTTGAAAATTAATTGTATAGGTGAAGAAGCTAGGAGTTAATTCATAACGTTGTTGTTTCCAATTGAGAGTATCCATCCTTACTCGTCGATTCTTAAAGTATTGGATATGTAATTCTCTAGTTTTCAACCGAGTCAGAGTAATACTAGGTCAACACTTTCAATTGCGGTCACTGCCATTGTTATCACTTCATATGATAACGATGGCAGTGACCGCCATTTCTTCTACCCGGTTGGAATTCCGACAATTACTTATCCACCGAGGAAAACCTGAGTTATTGATATCTCAAAATTACGTGCACATTTTTTCGCAACTTTTTAGTCGTCGTAAAGGAAGAAATGTATTCTTCACCATTTTCATATGTTATCAGACATTATTTCGCCATTACATCTATTAAAAATCATTCACCAGGCATTTGAGTGATTATTACTTACGTAGAAACAAAGTAACGTTTCGTTTTTAAGCGCGTTGATAATGGTAAGGAATTTAGTAAAGTTTAACTGATTTATGCGGAACCTCGAACAGCAAGTATGAACTCTTCCTCCGTCCCTGGAGACGACCAGTGCTTTCTACTCTCTGAAATGTTGGTTTGCACTTTCTTCCTCCCTAATAATTTATTCTGTTCACGTCTCCCCAGTTTATCAGACAGACGTCGAGAACTGCCAAAGCAGGAAATCTGTAGGTGATGCTTCAATTTCCCACTCAGTCTACTTGTGCATTTCAGTTGTATTCAAACATTAGAATATATTGAACTTTTAAATCAAGAACACAAAATCTCTGTCGCTTTCCAACTTTATAATTTTTAATACGATTTTTATAATTCCTTGGTCTGATTACCTCATTTATCATCTATTGTGTCGGATAATTGTTTAAAAATGTATAAAATGATGCAATACTCAATTTCGTGCAGAAGACTCGTAGTCTGCAATCTACCATACGCGTCACTGCATTTGAATTCAAGTTCGTTTCATTGTAAAAATATTTTTCTACTAGGTCAGTGCTATAATTTCAATAAAGATCAATTCTTCATCAAGTTTTCAACTGAAAATGGGTAAAAGATTAATTAGTTTTCAAATTATGTAATATTTAATTTTACATCTATTTTCAATAATCAGATACATGTACCTCATTAACGTTCATTTTCATAATTCAAAGAAAATATTAGCATATTTATTTTACTTAACAACGCTATGTTTTGGCACTTATTCATAGCCAGACTGAGGAAACGTTTTTAACATGAAGGTATTCCTTTGTCAGACCACAGGCTCAAGATGGTACAACGTAGCGCTGTCATTAAAACATTTAATTATAAATAATTTTTTAACCATAACAAATGTATGAGAAATGGTGGTAAAGTATATTGTATTGTTTTTTTAAATTTCAATTATTAATTTTCTTTATATCTGATAACAAAGATATCATTATTTTAATTGCTCGTAAGTTACTACCAATAAATTAATTACTGAAGTGAATTCTATTGTAATTGTATATTTGTCTTAATGTTACAGGAATGATTCGGGACTACACAAATAGCTACTTGGTAATGTTTATGGTTATGGCGGGTGTTCTGTTTGTTACCAGTTTACTTTGGCTTGCAGAAATAATTTTATCTCGATCTTCGAAAAGAATTTTTAAGCCGTAACAGCTACCATACTCATACGCCAAAGGCTGTACTGGAAGAATTAATCGTTCGCCCAAAAGCAAATGATTATGTTATAAACAGGGAAAGTAAATGCTATCCCATTAAATTAAGGCGTTCCATACTTTTGTTAATAAATTTCTTCTTTTGTATCACAAGACTAACTGAAGCTATCGCTTCTATGAACTGGGATAATAGTTGCATGTGAGCAGCTGGTTACCGTAGTAGATTTATATGGCTTGGATTACGACAATTGATTTCAATGTCGGTAAAAGTGTAAGCCATAGAGTATTATTTAACATGCATAAAGCGGAAAATCAAGATCCTGGAAGATTTCCAATTGAAGAGACATTTTAGCTGAAAGAAATATTCACTATTTCAGAAGAAAATCGAATCGAAAATTTTATTTGTAAACATACAATACTACATCTGATAATTATAAAATAGTAAATATGAAAAGCAAGATGCAATAATTTAATCACTCAAATATCGTACACAATTCAGTAGGGCAAAGTATTACATTATATAAAGGATGATAACAATTACTAACAAGTTAAACAGGCTTGGTGATCTAAAGAGGCCAAAGGTATTGTTTGAAAGCACCAAAACAGAACAATAAACAATCTCTTGAACACTTTATTTAAGAAAGTGTTTTATGTAGATCAACGGCTTTGTGGCCTCTCGGCTTTAACAGCATACGAGAAGATGCTTTAAGGATAGCAAGGCAGCGAAGGCGTAAGATGAACTTCCTGGCTAATTTTTTGTGTGTTTTGCTATTTGAGGTTGATTCAACTTGGCAACTTCCTTTTAATACCATAGTAATGGAATTTTAAAGAAAGAATTCAGAAGGGAGAGGAAGGCAGCCAAGGGTTAAACGGGTTACCGAACTACAGTTTAAGAATCCCGCCCAGTATTCCCCTGAAAGAGATGCAGGGAAAACGCTAGAAAACCTGCATCAGGTAGGTATGGCTATTGGGTACTTGTCTCATACCCTTAGGAATGACGGGGGATGAGTTTACTGTGGGGTCGTAGCATTCCCTTCTCCGTGTCTTCCCCACTTTTAAAGAGGCAGTTATCCGACTGATCCAATGGAATCAGTGGACAGATCTTATATGCCCAAGGCCTTCGACCCCAGTACATACACCTTCAAAAAGATATGAAGATGTCTCATGTCTCGGCGTGTGAGAAACTTGAAATTGGAGAGAGAACGAGGCATTCCCGACCGAAGGTGGACCCCTTCCTCCCCCCCCCCTCTGTAACTAAAATATTTATTTACAATATATGTAAAGTAGAAGTATCTTATAAGATGAAAAATTACTTGTAGAATCTAGAAATTAATGATGAAAATTTAGACTTGCAAGCGAAGAGGCCAAAATAATAGTAAACATCATAAAAGTATTATCAGTTTTCAGAATAACGATGATAAAAGTCACCAATTTAACAATGAGTGAAAAAGAAAGTTTATAATAGAAGGGAATCATAAATTTTGTATAAATTACTTGTGTCAATTTTAATATTAATATCTGAATTGTTAGATGTGATGTGTTTGAAGCTTCTCATTTATTAGTCTAGATTAAAGATAACATTCAACATCTGAAGTTTTAATACATTTCCAATCTTTACAATTTGAATGTTTTACTATTGATTTCCAGTCAAATATTGATATTAAATATTATTTTCATTCTTCACAATTCTAACCGATCTAGAATAATATTTACGTTCTTCATTTACAACTATCATTTTCCAAATAAAATTTATGGTTATTTAAATATATAAATTTCTAACTGTATTTATGTTCATTATGTGGGTGTTTGATATAAATAAACAATAAACCAGCCCTTAAGTTAGGACAAATTCATTGTAAACTTTATTAGCATTAGCTCATTCACTGTTTATTTACTTTTATGTTCATTAAAACGAATGCACGTTTATATCAGTCATTTCGTCTACTATGTGTGAGGAATGAGAACAGTTGGTAATTTTGTGGTTCATATTTTATGAAATTGGAAGTACTGTTTCAGAAGTTTTCAAATAATTATTTCATAAATGTCATATTGATAAAATCTAGTTTTGTTATTATTTATAGAATGATAATAATTTTATTTGCACCTGAAAAGTTTCTATAAATAGGAACCGTACGTCGTACTATTGTTATTAATATTGTGCTCTCAAATATCTTATTAGAATTCTTTTATAAACTTGGTAGCTGTACTCATTTCTTTCCAATTATTTCTGATCAATATAACTATTTATATAATTTCATTCGCAGTAAGAAATGTCAGATGATTCAGAAATTCAATAAAAAATCACAGAAAAAAGGTGTTAATGTTACTTTAGTTTAAAACTACTGTCTGCGCGTTTTATTTCGTTAATGATCTGTTAAAATAAATTAGCAAGCTGTCATTTTACAACTTGAAGATTTTAAATCTTGAAGAAATGTCATGAGGTGTGCAGCATTATCTTTTGCTTTATATAGTTCATGTTGAAAATGTATCAAAACATTTTGTTATTAAAATATATTAAAAAATTCAAGATTAATTTTTATAATAAATTTTTATTTGTGAAACATAGTTAACTAATTCATATAAATTACTTTCAGATCCTTCAAAAGCATAAAGTTATCCTTCTTTGTATCTTAATAACGAAAGCAGTTTTAGTACTAAACATTAATAAAGTTGTCATTGTTGTGGCCCTGGAACTGCCTCTGTCGTTTGTGACCTCTTATTTTGGACGAAGTAAAACTGGCTTTGGCCAAGCGTAGTCGGGACTTTCGGATCGCCCATGTGTAGCGTTTTTTAGATAAATTAAATCCCACAGTTCGCAACGTACCAGGACTAGAGCCGAAACACCAGGGTTTCACAGTCTTTCTGTCTGGTAGAGGAGTCACCCTGGATGCCATTGGCCTGTAAGTGTTCGCCAGAGTCATGGTATATGACCTACAACGGACAAGGCGAAGGGAAGTTACCCTGATCAATCATACATACCAAAGCGGCATAATTGGCCGAGAAATTATAGTTGTGGCAGAGGCCATCCCTGCAGCACGATCAATCAAGAGATACAGTCATGATAACGAACACAAAATACAGAGAAAATGCAGAAAATACCTGCAAAAAAGTAACATTTAGATCTGAAATGAAACACAATGGTGGAATAAAAATGGTAGACAAGGAAAATAAGTAATTATACAAGCTGGATAGGAAAGCGCGAAATTTCTAGACCCTGGAAGAAGAGATGCTCAAGAACAGGAGGCATAAATAGAAACTCCACATAAAAGAAGCTAAGGATAAGTCCTGGACAGAGCTGGTAGAGTCAACTATTAATGTGGACCCGCGGTCGATTACGTACAAGATAGTCATGGGAAAAAATAAAGAACGGGATTCACTGAATTCAATCGCTAAACTGGATAGAGGTCTAACCTGCGAGAGACGACACGAACCATGGACAGAATATTTTAAACGAGTTCCCACCGACTTAGCTGGTCCAAGCAGACGGAGAAATAAACGCCAGAGATTAATAGGCAGGACATCGCAAATCTAATTATTGAAATGAAACGGAGGCGGAAGTTCTCCTAGACCTAGACCCTATGTTGGAAACCTTATACTAACCCTTTTTAGCTACCATACAAATAGGCTGAGGTCAGGATGTTGTACAAAGGTAAAGGCGAAAACCCCGTTGAGACAGGAACGTACAATCCCACACGCCTACTGAACACCCATTCCAAACTGCTGGAAAAAGTATTTCATGCTAAACTACTGCAACATCTGTGAACTAAGTCCCTGCCCAGCCAAAACCAGTTTGCTTCCGTAAGAGAAGATGTCACTATGGATAATGTCATTTCGAAGTCCTCACGTGTGTGGCTGTTCTGATTTGCTTTTCCAATGTTTTCGTCTGCCTCCACAAGGATCGGTCTTTGGGTCGCTTATTTGTAATATCTACATAGGCGATCTTTGAGATCGTGGAACTCACATGTGAAGCATAGGACTGTATGCTGATGACCTACTGATCTTCATTACATAATAGGACGAACTTCTTGCCCCAGATACGGAAACCCCTTCAGAAAGGCGAAGTCGTCGCGAAAAATGATTTCTCCCTGACTCCAGACGAATTTGCCTGTGGACATAATCGTGAATAGAATCCTGAAGGAAAATGATACTAGTGCGACGGATGCACTCAAAATGACCTGTAGGAAACTTCCATTTGTTCTATAAATTAGATGGGAAGCAGCCAGGATAAGCCTGAAATGGAGCAGGAATAGAGCAGCCAGCACTACAGAAAAAAAAATGATAAACAGGAATATCATAGAGGCGTAGACGAATCAGAAATGGAATAGGAATTAGCACGAGAGTAAGAATGACAGATTCCTCTACGAACTGGCTCCCGGTATTGCAGCCAGAAACCGGTAGAATGCAATTCCGGGAAACGAGCTGTCCAAGATTCTTACAGGTCATACCACGCTTAACTTCTATCTACGTCGACTTGAGAAAAGATTAACACCTAAATGTAACAGGTGCAATGGAATGGAAGTATCCTTACCTGTTGTAATGAATTTACAAAAACCAAGAGGGATATAAAAGATTGGTAAACAAACACAAGGTAACGTAATGTAATCAGGCGTTTCATTAACATATACGGCAGCAAAATTTATCATTTTAATTTCAAACAACATTTAATTGGAAAAAGAAGTCACATATGAAAATTGAGTACCGGCATGAATTAAATGAAATGAATTTACTTATGAGTCTCTATTCTCCCGGGGGAACTGGGCTCAGCTTTAGTGTGATAATAGCAAGAAAGTCTACTGTCTTTGTGACCAAATTTAAGCTAATAAAGAAAGTAATACTTCACGTTCCGGCGTTGGTACCGCGTGTCCTTCGTCGTCAGTCCCAGGATTGGTGAGGGACCTCGTGACGACCCGTGAAGCTCCGGGGGGCTGCGGTGAGCGGCGACTGGCTCCGTCAGGCGCGTGCTGGTGGACGAAGCCACCTCATCTTTATTACCTGCTATTCGGCATTTGCCCGGTGGCAGCTATATAAATATGATAGAATTATAAAAAATAAATAAAACCAATTTTCACTCAGGAACAATTTTGTAGTGTCTTATGAGGTTCAGACCTGAAAAAGAAAAGAGAAACCAGGAGTCACACAGAAATCACTTCACTGATTCTAAAGACTGCTCACTTTAGTTACCTTAGCCTATTCCAAAACTGATTTACGCTACCCGGAAAAGTCGTCAGTATTTATTCAGGCAAGGAATTACAATCGCATATTAATCTATTTACAACTGAAAAAATTTCCTGCGTCTGTGAATTGCCCTTTTTGTTTAATTTTGAACGTGTGATCATTTTTAGAGATATAATTCGGCGCCGTAAGAAGATTTGTTATTTCCTTCCAGACCGGTTCTCCCTTACAAGCTTTATATATTGTGCACAACCACGCATTTTTCCTTCTATTACTAAGAGCTTCTAAATTCTCGTGAGGATTGTTCGCCAATCGACCCCCAAACATCTTTTCAGCCCGTTATTGTATTTTTTCCAACACTAGAGTTCATTTCGATATGGGTCCCAGAATGTTACCCCATATTCTAAAATTGGCCTGAGCAGCGTTTTGTAAGCAGAAATCTTGGTTTTCCTCGTGCTTTTCCTCAAGACCCTGTTTATAAAGTGAAGCAGCAGCAGCGCCCTCCACCCTTTACCTGACAGGGACCTCGCTCACCTGATTTACTAATCGATATCCCAAGATATTTACAGTTGTGTCCGTTACTACTTCATTCCCCACTTTATATCGAGCTGGAGAGACATTTCTCTTTTTTGTAAAAACAATTACCTTACTCTTCGTTGCATTTATTTGTATTTTGTTTCCAACTGGCCATTGGTAAATTTCGTCTAAGTCAGTCAGCAGAATCTGTGCATCCTCAACGTTTACAATTTTCTTATGAACCATACAATCATGGGCAAAAAGTTTGATCTGTGATTTTATACCGATTATTAAGTCACTTCCTTGCGGGACCTCTGACGAGATTTTGACATAGTTGGACAATTTGTCATTCACGCAAACTCTGAAGAAACAATCTTTGAAAAATTCCCGAATCCACTTCAGTACTTCATTATGATTTTTATTTTAAAACAAAATTGAATTAGAAAAAGAAATCACATATGAAAATTGAACAACCTGCATGAATTAAATGAAATGAGTCTCTATTGTCTCGGGGGATCTGGGCTCGGCCTTGATGTGATAATAGCAAGAAAGTCTACTTCCTTTGATATATCGTGTGGCACTACGGCGTAGGATTAAGAAAAATCAATAATTACAGCGCCTATTATCCCTCTCTGATCAATCCCGTCCGACAGATCTTGGCAGACCGTTGCCAGTTGCCAGTTGGCTCTCTCAAGAGAATCCAGTCTGAAGCCATGTTGCCCACTGTTAATCCACTGAAGAGGTCCCGAAAGTTGGGGACGAAACTTTTTAATATCTTCTATTTCTGACTTTTAACCATTCTTTGTATATTATAATTTAACATTATTCAGTTGGGCATTGGTGTTCCATTTCATAGCTTAAATTCAAGCACCGAAATCGATATAGATAGACGGACAGTTTGGTTTCAATCAAAACCAGCGATCTACAATCATAATTTAAAGGACCGTTCAAATAAAATAATTAATTTTTAATTGTATATAGTTTAAGTATTTGATTGGCTGAATTGTTGACGAAAAGTCGACCACAATGTTCGTGCGTTGAGCAAATTCTAAATTTTAAAACTTTATACCTCCTGATTTTGTTTATAGTAATTTATTAAGTAGTTTCAATGAAAATAACTCAACGTCGTGCTGTACTAGTTTTTTTATTAATTATTTTTGCCTGTTTACTCATTTATTTTCAATGTAGTCGGATCAATAGAACTATTGAGCATCATTAATCAATGAAATAAGAAATACTATAATGAATATACTAAGTAAGGGAAGAAAGATAACTATTGTGTGGTATCCAAAGACAAAGAACTCAATTGGAATGGTACCTGCAGAAATATGGTAAATGATGAAATTAATAAAATAAGACCGTACAATAGTCAATTATTTCAAGACTGTAGTGCGTGAATAATTACAAAGCTAAAATATACAGCGACTAATAACAGTAGATCAGAACAAAAAGGAGTTTACCTTAAAGAAATAGAGAATAGTAATGAGATAGCAAATATGATTACGCTATCTATGAAACAGAAATAGTTATCTGTAGAATTCAACACTCGCATATAAAGCTTACACATTCCTTGCTGCTTACGGGATCATAAAAACCAGTATTCAGTTAATTGTAATGTCGACCTTACTTATTCCTCGTCGAAAAATTGAGTTTAAATGTTTCAAAACATAAAGGGAGAATCTTCTGGGACAATTCGACCCAAAGTAAGTAGCAACCAATGAAGACACCATTATAAACGTACTAAAATTCATTTGTGCAATCGGAATTTTCAATTAAATATAACAAAAATATTTTGCCACACAAATGTTAACAATTTAATTTATAAAATGTAATTAGTTTGTTTAAAAAGGTTTTAAAATTTATATAATTATAATGCAAACTTTATCCATTTAAATGGCACAAAAAGTGAACAACTATTATACTCTTGTAAATACCATGGTTTTCGGAAATCATTGTAACGTATTATGACGAAAATGTAAATTAGGGTCGCTAATACCCCTCGGGTTGATTCGACAGTAAGCCTAAATGAAAAAATCTGTATATGAAATGTTACCTCTGACAATTAAGCAGTCTCTCTGAGGGTATTAAACTCTTCCAAAATTACGTCTTGCTTTAATATTGTGTCACCAATAAAATTCAAAAGATAATAGAAACATTTTGGAATTCATTCTTGTAAAATATAAAAATTAGTTGTGTCAGCTAATTCATTATGAAATTATTTCGTGTTAAATAACAAATGTCGAACATTTGTCTTCTTCTAATAGCACATAACATCTGTTATACAATAGAAGCCTTGAAATGTGGTGCTATAGGAAAATGCTGAAAATTTGATGGGTGGATATAATCACTAACTAGGAAGTTCTTAACAGAAGAGGAAGAGCGAACAATATGAAGGTCGTTGACCAAATGAAGGGATAGATTAATAGACCACGTTTTGAGATATGAAGGTCTAGTAAAATTGTCATTAGAGGGAAGTGTGTGGGGTAAGAACAGGAGAGGGAGGCCAAGGATGGAATACACTAAGCATATTAGGGAGGATGTGTGGGATGTGCTATTTATGCGGAAATGTAAAGGCTTGAGCAAGATAGGATAACATAGAGGGTTGCATCAGACCAGTTTTAGGACTGAATACCATAACAACAACAGCAGTTGATATAATGAGGTTAGGCAAGCAACAATAATTTAACTAACCTGCTAACATGGTTTAATGCGAACGGACTAACAAATAACTGTGACAAAACACATTTCATGCAATTTCACACACTCAACACAACTTTACAATCTATAACACTTAAATACGACAGCAAAAATGTAAATGAAACTTCCTCTGTTAAATTCTTAGGTCTCTTAGTAAATAATAAATTAAATTGGACTGATCAGATTAATCAATTACTTAAGAAACTCAGCTCAGCTACATATGCTGTCAGAGCAATGTCCACCTTCAGTGATTTAAAAACAAGAAAATTAGTATACTTTGCATATTTTCATTCTATTTTATCATATGGTATTATATTTTGGGGCAACTCAGTAGGCATAGATAAGATTTTTATTAGTCAAAAACGTGTTATTAGAGCAATATGTCAGGTTTCCTCACGAACTTCTTGCAGAAATCTGTTCAAAAAGTTAGGTATTTTCACTTTGACGTGCCAATACATTTATTCATTGATGTTTTGCTTCAGATAGCTTGAAACGGCCTCTGTTTGCCCAAAGAAGTAGTCAGACGACTTTTTGCATCATGACAATTTGCTCCTCCACAGCTTTCTTATCGGGATGCATTTTGACTCGAGGCAAAGTGCAACCGACAATGTCGTCGCTTGAATGTGCGGCCCATTTTCCATCACCTCTTATGATCAGCTTCAGCAGTTTAGTATTGTGACTCATGCGCAACTTCCATTCATCGCTGGTTTGTTCAAAATTCAACTAATTGTAAAGATCTTTCAGTCACACGTTTCATACCCAAAACAAACGAAAATATTTCATGCCATGAGCAAATTGATATTCCATAGTCTTCAGCGACTTATCTCATTGTAATTCAGCGATCGTTCGTAACCTATTCCAAGTTCTGAACACTTGTCATCTTCAACGTCTTCACGGTCTTCTTGCAAACTTATATGTTATATCACTCGTAAATACTCGCTTTACTCATAGCTGACTCATCAAAAGCAATATTTCTAATTTCTAAAGCAATGCTACAGTTTCTTCCGTTCTTATAGCAATATTTTATACAAATTCATGCATATCCATCCTTTAAAATAATAAATAATCGCCGATGGAACCGAAAAACGTAGAGGCGTTTGGGGACGCGATACCTTTGTTTGAACCGTACAGTCTGGTCGTTTTCTTATAGAGATTATCTAGTACGTTTTCATATTAACTTTTGTATGAAACTGTTATCGAGTATGAGTTCCGATGAAGAATTACTCCTTCCGCTATTGGCTTTCAAAAACCACAAAGAAGAAAACAACCTATATTGGGTGCATGAAATTAATAAAATAGGAGAATAATTAGTGGAATACCACGTGTTCAGTCATTTTTAAAACAAGCTTATAAGGGTGGTGCAAAGAGTCTAAGAAATACATGTTCTATAAATATTTCAGTTCTGTTATTTTCACAGTTTTCTAGTGTCTGTTACCCTGCCATACAACCAATCCTATGTCAAAGTTTAGAAACGAGTTTAAAATCAGTTAATTTCTTTTACGTGGCTCCAATTCTGCAATTGCAACTTATAATTCATACGAATTTGCCACAATTAAAACAAGAAATATACATTTACTTAAACAAAACATATATTATTGCTTAAATTATCAGTTGGCAATGGAAAAATTCAGGAATATGGACATTTGAAGAGTATAATAATACACATTTTCAGATTACACAGTCTCTTTTAAATTTTAAAACCTATTATAAACAATTTGTTTCAATTTTGAAAACTTACTTTACTGTTAAAAATAGAATTAATTAACTTCATACATCTATGTTAAAATACATAATATAATACAAATTTCACATCACACTATTATTAAAACTATAGCAGGTACATATATTTCAACAATAACTTGTTGAACATTTATAAAATAAGCAAATAGACAAAGGAAATATTTCTAGAATCAATTTCATACAGGAATAAGTTATGCTTATTTATATCATCTGTCCATTTGCTTACTATTGATACATACAAAACACACAATCTCACTCAATTCACACATTATTTGTTTCCCCTAACAAAAGAGGAAAATGAAATGGCACAACCTATGAAATTTGAATTGCTCATAAACAGAATAAATATTATTCTCCATCTAATCAAATGCAACTGCAAATACATTCTGTTATGGAAAAATTTACAACTTTGATGTCAGAAGGAAGTAAACGTGAAACTGGATAATGTAACTGGTTGTATAAAATTATTTTCTTGAACATTTGTTAGTTTCCTTATCTGCACTGTTGGAAAAATAACTGGAATGCAGAGAATAATTTTTTAACACACTTTTGGTCAGATAAGATCACAAAGGATCATAAGTAAAATTAATTAAAGGAAGCATAGCTACAGTTACTTTACAAGACATAATTTATTACTGTTAGTAATTAAATAATCTTTGAACAGATACAAAGTTAAGATACCATAATACAAAATGCACAAAGGAGAATACACATGGAATATTTGAGACCTCGGATACAATTCGTTCATTTTTTAATGTAATGAAAGTGGACTCTGCCCACAGCTGACCTAACATTAGTCAGTAAATAACTAAACAAGTTAGTACTGTGGTGAGATTCTTGAAAATAGAGAATATTTTTTAAGTTTCCTTTTGAGAAACAAGTCAATAGAACTATGATAACAAACTAAAAATAATTTGAACTAATATAATAATTAGCCATTTGAAATCTGAGATTTCTTAACATAATCAAACAATGAAAAGATTATTTCATTAAGCTTTTAAAAGTCTTATGAAAGACTTAAAATATATAGCACAATTTACTTCGGTTCTCATCTTTACTCAGTCACAAAATAATTTATTTAAATACTTTTCTCCACCAAGGATACATATAAAAGAGATATTAAAAGTACCATCCAAATCAAAAACAAGTGTCAAATAAAAACTAGCTGTTTTTATAAAATTCAGTCTTCTTTGGTTCTTGGGCTTTTGGTAACCAACAATACCAGAGTATGGAATCCTTTACTTTGTTATTTCTTTCATGTAAGAATAGTATATAGATGAACAAATATAAGTAAATACAAAGACTATACAAGATTTTTAAAACTTTCAAAAGTTCTCAGCCAATAAATTAAACTTCTTTGAACTTTTAATTTTATCAAATTAATGTTCAACATAACATATGTAATTCCTTGTATCCAAACATCTTTTCAAATAAGTCCTTACACATGATTTTAAACGCCACAAAACATTACATTTCACTCACAAGCTATTAAAGCTTTTACCCCATAACAATTTTTGATTTAATGAACAATTATGCTTATACCATTGAGATAATAAAGTATGTAATACTGGTTAACATTTTAAAATGTACAGCTGACATCATTAGTATAAATATGTGACTTAAAGTACAACATAATTCACCTGTTGGTATTCTTTACTGTGGTTCATTGCTAACGAATGAAATTAACATTCACAGTGACTTCATAGTTGTGTAACTTCACATTCACAATGTGCAACCTCTTTACATAACAATTTTGGTAGTCCAACCTATGGCTGTTTAGGCAGTTAAGTCTCATGGGGTTAATTTAAGATAAAAATATATGTATATTATAAATATATAGATTCCCTTTTACAACAGCCTTATATAAACTTTGGTTAGTTGTAATAATAATCAGGTATGTACTTTAAAAAAAGTATTCTATAGAATGAGCAATACTGTATAACAAGCCTCTAAAAGTCAGGTGTCTCTGTTAAAGAGATATTCAACTGTGTGGACTGGTCCTATGTGGCCGTCGATTCCGTCGGCATTGCATGCAGCATTCATCAACAGTTGGAGAATTTTGTCGGTGTCCATAACATACTGATCTCTTGCAGCGTTTCTTTTCACAATGTGTCTTGCCATTCTGACAAATAAGAATTTAATGAATATTTGTAACTTTTAAACACTAAATTTAATCAGAAGAGAAATAGTGAAATCAACTTACTCGACATCGGCAAGTTATACACTTTTCTTCACCAAACGGATGAATTCGAGGATGCCAGTCTTGTTCATTTTCAAAGAGTCCATGAGAATTTTTGCAACCCCCACTTGCTAAAACTTCCTCGACACTACGAGTTTGTGGGACTTTTACTATTTCTTCCTGATCTTGTACCACTTCTGGGCAAACTTTGCAACAAGATTTTGGAGGTCTCTTTGCTTCACTTGGTTTACAATGTAATTCTGGGCATGTAGTACGTACCCATCTTACCTGAAGGGTATTTGGCTGGAATAAAAATAATAATTTTATTAATCAAATAAACAAATTGCTAGAAAGACTTCAATTGTTTAAAAATTTACTTGTGTGCAAAGTTGATTTCTTTTAATATTTTTGAACAACTGCTTTACTATAAAACACATTATTTAAATTAACTTATTTGATCTATTTTAGTTAAATGGTAAATAATTAATATTTATTTTTAAAAGAAAGTCATACTAACATCACAAGAACATGTTGCACAAGTATCAAAACCATGTGGGGGTAAATATGGATGCCAGCTACTTCCTGCTACATGAAACTGTCCTGCTAAGAAGCAGCCTCTATTTGTTGTATTATTTTCCAATGAGCTTATTTCATCTGAAATAGTAAATAACAATGTACTATATTTATAAAATTTGGAAAAACTATATGAAATACAAAATTCTAACTTCAGGCATTAAAAAACGAATTTCTTTTTCATTTTATAAGTATATAATTACCCGTGTATTGCTTATCCTAGTTTTCTTATTGAAAGAAAAAATTAATTATATCTGTAGGTCACTTAGATTATTTATCAATCAATTCCTTCCTGCCCTGCCAACTACAAAATGACTTTTTGCCCATTTATTTGCTATTACATAGTTAGAACACCTACCAAAAGTAAAGTAATTTAACCAAAAAGCAAAGCAAAATATTGATATTGTTATTGATATAGATTTAGTGTAAACATTTAGTAAAAACATATTGACTTATGCTAGTCATAAGATGTGTGAGATATTTTTCAATTTCATTTTACTCACAAGGACAAACACTGCAACATTCTCCTGCTGGAGGAACTGGCTTTTCTCCTCCTGGACACTGTTCTGGAACAGCTGGGCATATGACACTGTCACAGTAAATCTTTCCTCTTCTGCAGTGACAGACTGTACAAGAATCACCAGTCATTGGCCACTGAGCTCCATCTTCACGAAACAGGCCTTTGTCGTAACAAGGGGCTTTAACTCTGGCACCTTCTTCATCTCCATCGTGTACTGGGTCAAATGATGGAACATCATTGTTCGCATAATGAGGCTGACAATTTGTTGGCACTTTAACCTTCAAAACATAAAGTATATAAATACCATTGTTTTACATGTAAGAAAAGAAATTTTGTAAGAATAGAATAGGTAACTGTACAATACTTTAAAACTTGCAACTGAATTATTACACATTCAAAATTCATTAAGCCAATCTATATTTATTACATTTCCTTAATTAAATTTACTCTCAATTTCACAAATTTAATTCTGCGTGCAAAATTGCAGGAGTAAAAAAGATTCGCTAACCATTAAGTTTCAACTATGAATGTTTTGTTATGAGTCATAATATATAAGAACCTACAAATTATTTCTCAAATGAAATATAATTTTTGACCTAAAGTAGTGATATAAGTATTGTGTTAACACAATTGAAGTTTAAAACACTTACATCTTTCAATGTCCCATTTACAAGAACCTGCCCTGTAAGTGCATCTTTCACTCCTAGATAGCACACTTCATATCCAAGTTTAGCCAAATAAACAAGAGGCATGGCCATAATTGAATCCTCATAGTGACTTCCATTGAACTGACCAAGTACCTTTGTGTCCACCGGAGCTCCATGAGCCAGTAATGGTATCATTTCTAAATACAGAACTAACAATCGGTCATCTTGAGACAATCCTGCCAGAGAAACCTGATAAAATCAAATCTTGTTAGTATATAGTATTAAAACTACTAAAACTCTTAAAACTGCATTATAACTAACAATAAAAAAGTGAAATGCATTGGTTTCCATTATTCTATGTCCCATAACTACTACAGTAATAATTTCAATCAAAAAGATAATCAATTCTGGTTTCCAAGTACATTTGCATTTTTTGATTTGAACAAAAAAGCTATTCTGAACTTTACCTCAAAATGAAGTGTGCATTCTGTGTCTACTGCAACCCATGCCATTCCTACTATTTCAGCCGCTTTCTTTACTCCATATCGTCTTGTTAATAGAACAGGTTTCTCCCCATCCCTTGCATCAGCCACAGGTTTAGACAATAATTTTCCTCTCACAAGGCTAACTGTCTGATTGGTTTCCACATTCAAAGACAAGTCTCCATCATACAATTGTATTATTTCATTTACAGGGGGCAAGATGATGTCCCCTGTGGCAGTGCCTGTATTTGTATCTAATGATGGAGTCAAATCCTCTATTTCAAATATACCACAACGCCGCTTCAGTCCATTGCTGGAAGCTGTTGGAGCAACCAGAGTTAACATGGGAATTGATGAAGTATCAAGGTCATGAAGCATTGCCCAAAACACTATGTTTCCATCTGGTCGAACATAGAACCATCCAATGCCAGAAGTTGGTGTCTCAGGGTCGTAACAATCAGAGCCATCAGCTGTTGCAACAGCTGTGGACCCAACATTAGCTGATGACATTATTGCCTGCAGACAGAAAAAAAAATGAGTTGTAAACTTACATTTGTCAGAAATTTGATTTTTAAATTTGAGTAAGATGATTTTACTACCTGAAATATTTCACAGGTGACTCTGGTTGTAACTTGACCATGTAGATTAATGCCATGGGAGGAATCTTTGCTGAAGACAGAGAACTTCAGTTTACCTCTGGCCATCAGTTTAAGGTCTTGAGGTAACACTGGACTTCGTATCTCCACTTCTGACAGATTAGCTGCAGGTTGGGATACCATTACTTCCTGCAAAATGTAGATTAATCTATCAATTTTCAATAAAAACATGTTCAAAACAACATTACATATAAAATACAGAAAATGACATGGAAATTATTCTATCTTATATTCTGTAAGATATTCTTGTAAACTGGCTACAAGAATAACAGGAATTAATCTTCTGTTAAAGCAAATTATCACAATATGAACTGGATACTAAAAAAGGTGAACAGGGTTTGAAACTTTACAATGGAAGTGGTGGAATAACACTTAAATACCAGTTGACATAATAATAGGTGAAAGGACAATTAATGATAGTTGAAGTGTGTGCAATAGTGCTGTATATATGTCTATAATATGTTTCAAATGTTTATATATGATCACTAGCTAGCAAAATAGATTTTTAATAGCACGTTTAATATATACATTAAAAATTTTGAAGGAAAAAGGAAAAGAAAAAAATGTTCTATTTTTCATATATTAAATAATGGCATAGGATGCAAAATTGCACAGCCGTTGAAAGTAAATGTAGGTGGGTCTCAGAAATATTGAATGTAACCAAATGAGAATAGTTACAAATAGCAACTACTAATAGAAGAAAGATCGAATTAAGGCTACTTAAATTAGTACCCAAAACTTGACATGTAATAGAGACGAAATTGCAGTAATTGCTAATCAATTGTAAAGTAGAATGAATTATGTTTTGTACTTTGTCTAGCAACAAAGAAGCTCTATCAATAGTAGCAGTCAGTTTGTCAAATACTATATTAATAAGACGTAGACAATAACTGAAGAGACTAATAGCAAAAAAGTCACTATAATTGTCGAATCTCCCAAATAATATACATCCCTATGTCTAATGTTGATCTGAAGCCAATAATTAAAGATGATTGATACATGTTCAACTGAGGATAGTAGTTCTAATCTGGATCTGGTCTTCATAAACATGAATGAAACATGTTGTGCCATAATTTACATGGTTGTATCATGCTTCAAAATTAATTATTAAGCCACACTCTAAATTTTCAATCAGTAAAACTTTGTATTAAACCATTTAATAAAATGTTCAGTCTGTAGTACTTCATATTAAGCCATTTAATTAAAATGTTCAATATGTAGTACTTCATTATTTGAAGGTGTTGCTTCTGAGAGTATATGATAGCATTGGCCAATATGGGCAACAGTTCAGTTCTGTGTGAGTATTATGACAATAATAACACTCTGTATTATTTATTTATATTTTTTAATAAATGCACTTATTGTACCTGTAATATAAATAGTTATTTAAATACGAAGACCAAAGATAACAGAGAATAGATTAATATTGTGGCCGAAATGCAGGAAATAAAGAAGTAATAGTGGACAATAAATTTTAACGGAGAATATAAAGGGGGAATATGTTAACTTAGACGAGTTTGATTAGAAAATGGCTCCTTTAGTGACAGCTACAAGGTAATTTAGAAAATTGAATTGATTTGATATTGGAGTAAAATCCATTAAAAACCATAAAGTTATTTTCTGCAGGAGAGTAGAGTATGTGAATTTAATGCATTAAGAGCAGTATACTACAGCCTTGTCAATTCAATCTTAGTTTATGGAATTCTATTTTGGGGCTTTTACAATACCAAAATTTTCCCCTATCAACTCTAAGCGGGCCATGGGTGACAGCCTGTTTTGTCAACAAATATTCGACTTAAACAAAGATATACACTTTTATAGAACACATTCATCCAACAATATGCATACAATTAATCAAATTTTCAAAAAATGTCAAACTGAATTTGTAGTTTAGTCTGCAATAAACTATCAACAGAAATTAAGGCAGAATCCTTAACGTTCAGGAGAAAAGGGAAAATCTATTATAAAATCATTTCTTCTATTCTATGCATGAGTATTTGAATTCCACTTTGTGATTACTAAACAATTTAAAATAAATAGTAATAATAAAAACTAAATTGCTGTGTAAGTGTATGTCTTCAATGTTCTCCCTTATCTGTCAATTTCAGATATATTTATTTTATTCTATAATTATATACTTGCCTTATCCTATTCTTTGTACTTTGAGAATTTTGGATCAAATAAATTGAATTGAAAAGTTTATCTTTAACAAAGAATTCAGATAAGTGGTACAGCTAAAAAGGTATAAGGAATAAAGTACTTGAAATTGTAAAAATATCTGCCATAACTGTGAAATGTATTGAAAGAGATAATAAATTAAGTGTAATTAAACAAAATAAAATGGAAATGGTTAACTTTGAAAGAGATTTTACAGGTGGAGTGGCAGAAAATTATGCCAAGTACATTCTGTAACAGCGTCAACAAATTATTATTGTGTATTAAATTAATATGTTATGAGTAGTTGGCACCAATTGAAGTTTTGAATGATATAAGAATGGTCAATAACCAGAAAGTACAGGCTATAATAAAAATATTAAATACCATAATTCTTCCTGTGAATCAAGTATAAATTTTCACATTATCTGATATACTGCTGTGAAATCAGCAAAATGATTCATATTCCTTTGCTGATAATTACTACTTAATCATGATTTACAAATAAAAACACTTCCAGTGGTAGAGAAAGTGTTTGAAAGAGTTATAAAAAGAACTTTGTTAAAGCATTTGAAGAAAATAAAAAACATTCAACTTCTAGTTTAGAAAATGACACTTCTGTAATACAGGTAGGGTTGATATCTTGGGTTTAAAAATATCAAGGTATCCTCTGAATCTTGGTAGATTTCAAGATAGTATTTTAAATTTGTGAGTGGGTATAGTTTATTACACATGTTGTTGGAATAAGGTATTAAAGGAATGGCTTTTTTGATTGTTTCAGTGATGTGTGGAAAGAAGAGAGTTTAAAGTGAATATTGGAGGTCAAGAATAAAGAGAATGGCCAAGTAGTGGTTCATTAAGGGAATATATTAGGACCCACTTCCTTGGTTGCTTATGTACGATTACGTACATGCATTTCTTGGAAGTGAATTCAGATTGATATTGGGTTACTATTTGTCTTTGTTATTTATGCCAAATAACATCAAATAATTAATAAATAAAATTGACATAACATTACCTCTTGTATATGTCTGCTAGATAAAAATAAATTTAAGTTGAATATATCTTATAATTTTTAATTAATAATATGTAGTATTAGGAATCTTTGAAAGATATAAATTGTATATTAGAGTTGATAATGAAGTTTGTAGTCTGGAATAAGTTTTACTAGTCACATTTATGTCTTAAAAATTGTATCTACAAGTTTTGTGTGGTTTTTAAAATGATCTATAGCTCATTATCAGTCTCTTGTTTCAATATTGGTTTTGTATTGTTTGGAGTCCAAAAGGAGGATGTGGTAACTATGTAGAAATAGAAAGGCTGGCACAGGATAGGTTAGCATGGAAGGTTACATCAGACCGGTCTTAGGACTGAATACCAAAACATGATAAGAAGAAATTACAAAATAAACCATTTAGAATAGTTCCAAGTATATACGGGAGAAATGTTCTAAATTTAAAGTTAAAACTTAAAATGTTTTTATGTGGATGATACAATTAACTTTAAATTTGTTCTTGGAATTTAAGAGTTATCAAATAATTTGTTACCTAATTATTAAGTAATTCATTTGGATACAGTTGTATTTAATTTTGAAGAAAATAGAGTAAGCTTATTTAAATTTTGGATTTTTTCAGTTTCCTAATAGGAAAGAAAGATAAATTAAAAAGTTGCATGTTTACATGAGTTATAATCAGAAGGATCAATTTAAAGAACTGTATTGTATTGAGTATTTTACTGGGCTAATTTCAGTTGACTTACTAAAATTTTGTTACTAATGCATAAATATTTGTTTTGTAAATATTGATTTAAATTTACAGAAAATGCTTTTACTGAAGTTTTAAAGAATAAATTGAATAAATAGGAGTTGCTCTTTAAATGTGACATTTAGTGTCATAGAATGTGTATTATAATTTTAACTTTTCTATTCTATTATATTTGCACAATGACTCAAAACATACCTCCTCCAACACAATTTTCCCAATATCATTGTCAGATTCTAGGCGTACAACAACTGGAGTTCCTTCTTTTACCGATAGACCTGCCAGAAGAAGACTTGCATGAATACTGCTAGTGTCAGGGGCATAATGTACAGATACCACAGCAGTCCCTCCTCCAGATGCAGAAATTGGCAGTAGCAGTGAAGAGAAAAGCTCTGTTCCAAGTGCATGATGTCTGAAATGGAGAGAACATTTTATTTTGCTATTTGTAACACAATATTTCCTTATTTTGTATCATAAACAACCAGATACTTAATTTTGAACCTCAAAATCTTAAAAATTACAATGTTTTTTACACTTAATCTTTATTATCTCTTATTTTCACATTCTTTAATGTTCTACAAAATAATTAACACATTAAAATTTCAGAAATAAGAAGTTAGTAGTTTATGAGAATCTGATTAAGCGAGAATAAACATAAATTCTGTTCTTCCTAAAACCTATTTTATTATTGTTAGCACTAATGTGAGAGAAATGTTTTGTTAAAATAAATTTTATATTAACATTTAAAAGGAACAGTAAAAGATTGTTCATCTTCAAATGAAAAAGAGTGAAGGATATAAGCTGGGAATACATGTCCAGGTACTCCTTGCAGAAGTAAATATGCCAAATTCAGTCTACTCAACAGAATCTGCTATCACTGCCATCTCAATGCTTTGTTGGGGTAGATTACTAATCACATCCAGATTAATTGTAAAAATAATTTAAATGTGTGGTATGTAAATAAATTGATAGGTTTGTATGCAGCTTATGTAATGGCAGCAATTATTATGTCAAAGATAACTGTTCGATCTTGTTGATCACATATTATTACTAACAAAACTGAACTACCAGGGCATTAAAGGAACATGCAACAATTGGTTTAAATCATATCTTGACAATAGAAGAACTGCCTTCTGCCCCTAGCCTGACTAGTAAAATGTGGAATACTGAAGGGCTCTAATCTTGGTCCCTCCTGTCCCTTATCTTCATATATGATCTTCTTAACAACATACCCTCAACTTTATCTGTTTTATTTGCAGATGATACCAACCTACTATTCACAGCAGACTCTAGATTAGCCTTACATACTGATATCTCCCAATCAAATAAATCTTTAAACCACTGACTTTCCTATAACTGACTACTACTAAATACTGGCAAAACAGTCCATCTGGTCTTTAATCCGATGTGTACCCAAAATAAATTGGTCAACTTGTGTTTGAAAATAAGATACTAAAATTTTAGGAATATGAATTCATCAGAATTTAAAGTAGAACATTCATAAAGTATGCATAGACTACTTAATAAACTAAGTAAAATCTGCTATGGATTCAGTGAGTATGTGACTTTAATGCATTAAGAACAGTATGATATTGTATTCCATTTTGGAGCTTTTCCCAGAACACATTTTTCATTCTGCAAAAGAGAATAAAAATCATAAAAGGAGTTCCCTGATCAACTCCAACAAGGCCATTATTTACAGAATTTAAAATACTTCCAGTCTCCTACAAAAAACTGCTTCTATTCCATATAACAGTACATGAATTCCACTTCATGATAACAAATCCATAGAAATATGCATCAGGAAATGACACTGCCAGCTTAATTAAAACAGTTAATAAGGACAGGAAAGAGAGATAGAAAGTACTTGACTTACCTGAGGTTTACAGATGGCAGGCAACTTGAAAGGTTTTCATTTTTGGAGGCACCGCCCTCTTCATCAGAAAGTTAGGAAGACATTGTCAATGATCGGCCAGCCATAGTCGTCAGCTAGCCGATCACTGTTAGAAATAGCTTTCTAACTTTCTGATGAGGGGGGCGGTGCCTTCGAAAATTTAAATAACTCCAAACCTCACAAGGTGCCTACCATCTATGAATCTTGGGTAAGTCACCTACTTTCTATCTCTCTTTCATTTCCTTATTAATTTTTTTAACATGACAATGTCATTTTCTGACACACACATAAATTATATATTGGATAAGTGACGAAGTCTTGCATTTGATAATTGGATAGAAAGAAAGATAGAAATATTTGGGAGAAAGGTAGGAAATTCGCTCTTTGAATCATATGTACGGCATATTACATGCTGTACATATGATTCAAAGAGCAAATTTCCTGCCTTTCTCCCAAATATTTCTATCTTTCTTTCTATCCAATTATATATGACCTGTTTTGTCAACAAAAATATTTAATTTTTCAATAAAGATACACACTCACTCATATAGCACACATTCATCCAAAAAATATACATGTAACCAATCAAATAATAATTAAAAAGTGTCAAAGTGGACTGAATTACATTGGTAGTTTACTCAACCTTCAGAATTTGAAATAGAACCCCTAAGGTTTAGGTGCAAAGTGAAAAATTTACTACAAAAATCATTGCTTCTATTCCATATGAATTCCACTTCATTATAGCAAATCCATTTAATGTAATAATAATAAAAACTAATTGCTGTATGGCTTTTATATTCTCACATATAAATGTTGTGTACTAATATTTAGTTATTATATATATATATATATATATATAAACTTAACTTATCCTATTCTTTGTAGTATGTACTTTGAGAGTTTTGGATCAAATAAATTAAATTGAATTGAACTACTATGTAGTATTTAATTAAAGAAGCGCTTTTTTTGTTTTGAAAATTACCCCACGACTTGTCCCGCAATGGAGAACTTCGGCCAGACGAGTGCTACATATAGCTTATGTTCCCGCAAAAGTTTACGGTACTCCCGTGGCATCCGCTTCCACGAGCCACAGACTTTCCCAGTGGCCCTTTGGTACATCCCGCCAACACCCAGAGGGACGTCGGATAGGATGCTGCCCTCTGCGTCGCGGAAGTGGATGGCACTTGGGCGTCCCCATGAGAACGGTGTCTGCAGAGAGTAGTAGAGCGCCCGCTTCTGGAATAGGAACCTGCCGGTGGCCACTGGCGTCGGGGCCTGGGCGTCGTCGCTCGCCGTCAGAACGGCTGCAAAGTCTGCAAGAAAGAGAGCGAGCTTTCGAGCTGGATATCGAATTCCGGTCACTCTGAAACTCACTTGCGGTTACTCACGTTTCCTGCGGTCGTCGTCTATAGCGGGCTGGTTGTCACGACTAGGTTCCTGAGGCAGAATATCTGGGCCTAAACAGACGAAAACAATTTAACTCTAATCACACAAATTAATTTTGCTGTAACTAATTTAAATTCATACTATGCTATTAATTAAAATTTATTTTAATCAGTAAATATATTTAACATAATTATAGTTGGTCTCAAATATTTAGCACTATTTTTAACTATTTTATTCCACCTCATCTTTTCTGTCTTTTGTTTCTTTCTGCGGGAAAAAAGAACTCCAAGTGTTAATAATTTAGAGATTTAAAAGCGCGTAACGGTTGTAATGTTTACATCTGAACTGGTAGTAAATTCTCGTGAATACATGTGTTGTGTATTATGATGAGATTGTAACAGTCTTGTGTTTGCTTTAATTCTTTACAGATGAATATGCCCAATAATGGGTTTGTGTTTTTTTAAATGTGACACGTAGCAAATTACCTTTGCAATCAAATTCGTTTAGACTTGTAAACTGGTTTTAATCTCATTAATATAATAATGAAAGTCCATCTTAGGTTTTGTGTTTGAGATTTCAAAGCTTTAACATCCACAATGCACGTTCCTGATGACACCCGTCAACGCAAATAACGCTACAAATTTTAGCCGGCCTCTTTGGTAAATGTAACTCAAAGGTTCCATAAATCTTATTCAATTTAATTTCTGATTAATGTTCGAGATTTTCGGACACTTGACCTTTTGGAGAAACAAACCAAATTTCACAAGTTTAAGCTGTTTTCAAAGTCATACTTCCCTTGTCAAATTATACTTTACTAAACGACATTAGTCAACAGTTTCTGATATGGGTGATTCTTTATTCAAATAAAGAATTCTGTTATAAGTTTCTTGTTTAAACGGCAGTAAGTATATTGGAATTATAAGCATCAAATACTCCAGAATCTCACCAAAAGAATATTATTTTATTCGGCGACAAACAGATTGGTTTCTTAATTATTTAAGCTAGTTAGTGAACAGCAAAAAGGCGTTTAAGTAAAAAGTATTTTAATTAAGAACAGAATAAATGGTTTCTAATGAAGCTCAGCTATGTAGACGATGCAACTGAATCAGAGGATCAGGATGGAAAAATCTCGACCAGCCAGGGAATAAAGCCCGGGACCACAACGGTTGTGGTTCCAGGTTCGATTACTAATCCCTTCTCCCTCCTGATTCTTGAATAATTTACTGTGTGCAATAGAGAAAAATAAACAAGTCAATGCTAGTAAAATTATTAAAGAAATAACATTTCATCGTTACCACTAAATAAAACATTGAAATTTTATTCTCAAGTCGTTCGTTTGAATTGATTTGAATCGTCGGGCCGTTACTCAATTATTTAGAGAAACCGATTATATTTAGAGTTCTTCATCTATTATCCAATAGTTAGATGTCCCGTTCTTTTTCGTAAAATAATTGTTTTTGGATGAGAAAGTTTTGATTTAAGCGAAGGTATTTTGAAACGAAAAATATTAATACAGAACGCTAAAATAAATTTTTGTGATCTATGCGGAATAGAAAACTTTGGATCGTCTGAAGAACAGGAAATAAAGGGAACGGAATTACGTCGTTATTAACAATAGAAGCTGTTGCAACTATATATTTGAAGTGACTGAGTTATTGTGCCTGTGATCTCTCATGTCAAGGCTAGTCAGGTATGCCAGCTATTAGCTTCGGTTCTTACACGCCAAGCTCCATCAGGAGACACTTACGTCACCAGATGACATGCACTCATCTGGGAGACCTGAATGACTTGCCAGTCTCTTCGAGGAATTCGTCCATGTTTTCCCCAAAGTGACATAATCAACAACTGTCTACGAAACCATAAGATGCTTGCTAGATCGCATGGATGTTCATACGTGACTCGTAAGAAAGGTTATTATGACTACCGTGTTCTAATTGATCCAGAAAATGTATATAATTGACTTCAAATCGTTTTACGACGCTTTCTGGAAATTACAGCGTCCTAGAACTCAAATCTATTCCTGCGTCAATTTATATAAGCCTGGCATATAAAAGGAATGACAAGAGTTCCTGTCTGCTCGTCCAATGTCTTAAACAATATCAACGTGCCATGAGGTAAACAGACATTGGCCTGGGACTAGCAGAAATGA
The DNA here is from genome assembly GCA_034510155.1 of Eucriotettix oculatus. Classification (NCBI taxonomy): domain Eukaryota; kingdom Metazoa; phylum Arthropoda; class Insecta; order Orthoptera; family Tetrigidae; genus Eucriotettix; species Eucriotettix oculatus. The sequence continues at coordinate 211,337,323 of CM067376.1, read as the reverse complement.
ACGATCAAAAGTATTACAATAATGAAAATAATATCTGGCAATTATTATAACAAAAAATATAGGCCTGGACAGAAAACTATTACAAAAATATCCAATTGACACAGACGTTTCGTCCTTTTCCGGGACCTCTTTCCATGTGTAACAATTTTAAGGAAACCATTTTTGAGAGCAAATATTATATGTATTTATGAAGAAAATGGTAGCAAGTGCAAATTGTAATAAATTGCAAGAATAGTTTTCTGGATACTCATGATCATTTATTTATTTATAATTATTACAAATACTATAATTTTAGGGTTGCAAATTTTAAACAACAAATAAGATGTAAAATGATAATATTCTTATTGATTACTTACTGAATGGCTCATCCTGGGGACAAATCTTGCAACATCGTCCAGGTAGAAGAACTGGCTCGTCACAGCTTGGTTTAGGACACTCGTGTTTAATGTTCCTACACTGTGATCGAGCTACAATGCGTCTTTTCTTCTTCATCTAAAAAAACAAGGATTATATTAATTTTAATTGAAGAATTAACTATTTCGTTTTAGAACATTAACACTAGCAGTAAACACACAAGATTTTGATGAAACTACTTAAAAAATTAATTGGAAAACTATGAGCCAGTAAATGCAAACGGCTCATTTTTCACCATTCTTACAAACTTTTACCCTGTTTCCTTCTTAATATCCTTTTCCATTCAATCAAACGCTCCAGGGAGCTGCAGTTCGGGACGCATTACTTCCAAGAGCTTCTGTCTCACGAAGTCTTTCCACGGGTATTAAAAAATAGACTTACAAATCACCGTTGTTATAAGAGTTAGGTTTCGGTTGAAATGTAAGAATATTTTTGGATGCAGATTCTTACAGAAACGACTTCTTTCCGATCCACCAATAGTAAGTGTACAGTACCCTAAAAATTTATTTGTGTAATTAAGAAAATCTGGTTAAGTTGATCATTGCGGGGCTCAATATTGTTCGTTTACAGGAAGTAAAAATAGCAAAATCTGTCGTCTATTTGGCTGGGAAAAATGGTTCAGGAATCCTGCAGTGGTGCGTGATTAACAGCCTTCATTGATCAGGACACGGTAAGCACGAGCGTACTAGGGAAGGATCTTGACCAAGGGTAGCCAACCTTTTGCATGCCAAGCGCCAATTTTTGACAGACGAGCTCAGATGCTCGATATGGCTAGAGTACATTTTATAGCATCGTATACGTTTATACATTCAAGGTTAGGAGTTGGTAATAAATAGATATGAGGACAGAATCTGCTTCGCTTAAGGGACGGAAAGGAATAACTTTGACGCAGTTAAATTAATTAAGTTACGCTAGTTTAATTAAGCACCAATTAACTAAACTCAAGAATGATGTTCGTGTACGAGGGTGACAGCTTCATGATGCTCGTTTGTGGACTACAGTTGTTGGCACTAAGAGCGATATCGGCTTGGAACTTGGAATTGTCTGTTCTCTCAGTTTGCCAGAAGAACTGTTATTAAATTATTCTATTTCTGACTTTTGGACATTCATTGTATTTATTTATAATTCAATTTCTTCGGGAGATTTAGTTAGTCGCGTGTCAACACGATGCGCACAGGGCAACTCCACCCATATTGTTAACCAACTTTGTACTGTAAAAGCAATTCGTAAAATATTACTTTCAGTTAAGGATACGTTGTACGCCAAGAAACTCATCCGTAAAATGTAATAGTAAATAAGTAAAGGGTGTGTTAAACAGACGTCACAGTCTCCTTACAGTCTCATGTAAACGTGCCATGTAGAATATCAAGAATTGTATAATGATTTCTAGCAATTATAGCGACTTCTCTTCCGAAATACAAACAGGCTCAAGGATGCAATGCGCCACTTTTAATCGTCCAAAACACTACGTTAGGCGTATGCGCCACGGTTTGGTCACCTCTGATCTAGACGAAATAACAGTTATCCAGACTTCAAAATTATAATTACTAAGCGAGAAATATCCATTTCTGTGCGCAAAATTCAAATTATGATATTTTAAAAGGAGAGCCACGCTCGTTAAACAGTAATAAGGAAGGTAAAATATTGTCTTCATCCTGTGCGTTTATTTTGCGGATTCTGCAGTTCGAGATGTTGAGTATCGATGAGTGCTTTCGGCGCAGTATATCCCAAGGAAGTATAAGACAGGACATTGTCTTTTTTCCAGATAATTATAACATACATAAATACTTTAGTGATCACTTAAATCTTGTTTTTCAAAAAAGAAATATATAATTGAGGAAGTAATGATTGATATAAACAATAAATAATTTAGTTTTTGAAATAAATAAATGTTACAAAAATATTGAATAGGTGAGCTTAAATGAAGAAAAATACTGTATTTGATTAGTATTTTGTTCAATGAATTTATTTTAATTCAAAGAATAGCTGTTTTAATAGTGGTAAACATGAAGCACAGATGGAGGTGGGGGAAAATAACGCAGGCCAGTGCAATGGATTGCGGAATGGGGTTCATTTCGCTAATAGATCCCGAGAAGAATAAAATGAAACAGACAAGAGGCAAAAATTAGCAATTGTGACATCTAGGAAGTTTATGAAGATAATTCGAAGGATGCACACACGCCGAGACATAATTTTAGTTGTTGTTCGTATTTATTTAACGTAATGTTCTTTACTTATAAAATAATGAGTGTGTAATTATTACAAAATAGTTTGGTCTTTATAGTTTTAATGGCAGATTAGCAGAAAGGAACTGTTAGTTTAGAATTCGGTTAACATATCAAAGCTAATTAGGATAATTTCTTTATTTCCTAAACAACATAAAAGTAACCCAAGAGATATTGATTGATCTCACTGTTCAGTTATTATAAATAATGCCAGTCCGGCAGACAAAATACGTTGTTTTTCACAACCATGCGGTAGTCATGACATTTTTTTCGTAGCAAGTACATTTGCGAATAAAGAATACTAAGCTTAAAATTGAATCTAGAATGTTACAAGTGTAAACTCCCAGCGAATTACAACCACTTTAATCAAACCAGGTTTTATGTATTATTTTCTTAAATACGACGCCAAAATTCATTATTTTTAGCCATCTCGAAATTGTGATTATAATTTACGACGAAATTTCTTATACGTCCCATAAATTGTATAAACTAATGGCAAAATTATTCCGTATTGGTGTCTTTGTAAAGTAAAAAAAAAATCAAATTTAAGCTGTCTAAATACTTAATATATTTTAATTTTTTTCATCAGATATCTTAGCTTTCGTTATATTTCGTGCAGTCAAAAATGAATCTTTTCTTATTCTAACGCGGCACAGGATACCACAAGGTTTTACACCCCTGGTTTAGGGGGTATAATTCGTTACATTCCTGTTCCGTTTCAGAGAATATAAAAGTCACCTAGAGAATTGTTAGTGATATATCTCGCCTCCGTGAGTCTTTCTTCCTTCGTATCATCGGAATGTAATCTTATAAGGGTTTCTTTAAGTGTTCCCTGGGAAGAATCTAGGTGATGGCGAGCCACGTTGGCTCTCTGATATTGGGGATTTAGCACGGAGCACCTCAACTTTGGTCTGTTGTGTTACGAGAGACTGGTGCGTGCTCTGTTAAGAGAGACAGAGCAGCTGGGCTAGGGGAATTTCTGGACGTCGCGTCGCTTGCCTTCTATTTTACGATTTGCGTCGCCTGTCTAGCTGCTACAGACGCACGCACTGGCCAACTCTCAATATGAATTACTCTGTTTACAAAAACATTTCGCACCAAGTATAATTACACTCCATCAAGATATGTTTGTGTGCAAAGAAAAATGGCAATACACGTCTAGTCTGCAATTATTGACAAAACAGTCACATCAAATTATTAAAATGTATAACTTATATTACGAGCTTACTTTACGTCCCATTAATTTTTTTTATTATATTCATTAAATAAGTAGTGTTTGAAAAAGTAACATACAAGTGTTTCACTAAAAATTCAAATTCAAATTAGGAAAATTTTGTGTATAAGGTATCATGTTAATATTGACATACTAATCAAGTATCTTACTGTTTCTGGTATGATTCTGTCACAGTCCCAGTAAGATAACAATTTGATTTGTTGGCTAATATTACCTTACCACTCCATTACCAATACATAAATTATCACAAATAATGTGGACAATTTAAATTTCAAAAGTATCTGAACCTTGAAACAACGAGAATTGATGTAATGTACGGCAGAATTGTTGCAGCTGCCATGAAATGACAAAATTTATATTTATGATCAACATGTTCTGTAAATATATCCAAACCTCAGTCAAATATATAGTAGTTATTAAACTCCAATAATTGAAATGTAGCCAAATCTGTCAGCAAAACATTTAATTACTATTTAGTAATAATTGTGTCGTCCATTTTTTGGACATCGTCAAGTAACTATATAAACAAATTTTGCTAAAACACGATATTTATGTTAGATACAACATATTTTGATTAAATATAATTTTAAATTAAATAAGATTAATAAATAACTGACTTCCTTCCTCCTTGGCTCTAAAATCCATTGAGGGCCTGGGCCTACCGAGTCAACTGCGGACTGTCATCTTGCATGACACATTCCGAATTTGGAGTGACACGTGGTCAGCGTGTCGATCCTCCAACAGTCTTAATCCCGGTCTTCGCGGCCGTAAATAACAGAGTTATATTTCTATATAGGCAGTAGAAACATACAATGTGGATAGTTTTGTGTCGAAATTAATTACAACAATGCGCCAGTACGATAGGCTGTTAAAGTTTGACAATGGCTGAATACAAAATTTATCGTAACAAGATGTCGCACATTATAAATTGTTTGTATCACTTTTCATATTGTAGGGGAACTCGGGACGACTTGAACAAGTTCTGACTGCACATTGTGAATGAAGTCTTGTTTCTGTGTCTTACATATGTGAATTTATAATTTTTACAGAATTTAGAAAGATAGTAAGCTACAAAATCGCTCGCTTTTAACTCTTTAATGGTATATATTCGTAAAGTACATGTAGTTAACTGCATATACGTTACGTATTAGGTTTAAATCTGCTTGTATTAAGGCTCGGTGAAAAACCTTTAACTAAAACTTGCGAGCGGGACGGAACGGGATACTACTGTAAGGCAAAATGTAATGTGTTCCTGAAGAATAAAAAACTGACAGACTGGCCTTATAAGAATAAAGAAAGAAAAGGATCGGGAAAAGGGGAAAATGTTAGCAAAGACTGTGCAGTTGCAATAAAGTCTCTTTGCGAATGGAAAAATTGACAAAGCGATCAAGGGGAAATTTGTAAGTTTCTTTTCAAAAATTCACTTTTAAGTTATATTGATATCAGATTAAGTAAATAATAGAATGAACTAATGCTTTATACTTTAATGAAGCGATTTTTCCTTTTAGAAAAATCTACAAAAATTGCTCAGCAGTAAGTGTCCCGTTCCGCCCCGACTTCCCCTATATATAAAACTTAACTCGCTGCAATCTTCTTCGGTCCAATGTTCCACATATAAAATTTTGTGTTCCTTAAACGTTTATTTGCTGTTGGGTTTTCAGTTAATTACCATTGTACTTCATCAGTCACCCTCTCCACTCGAAATGTTTCATTACAATGTAATGAAAGTGCTCAGAAAATATATTATATTCCTTAAAATCTTTTAATTATATTCGTAACTGAAATCTTATCTTCTCACAGAGACATTTCATATACGACCTCATCTTGTATTCCTTAGTGAACCGATTCCAAAACTCTGGGAAATTGCAATTTACATTCCAAATTGACGATCATCATGTCATCACTTATACTTCATATTGATATTAATTCAATCACAAATTAACCTATCATGAATGTGCTCAAATTGAGTTTGCTTTTTCCGATAACCCCCACAGATTATTTGTAGTTACAATTACATTATCGTGGGTCACAAAACCTAAGTAAAGGTATAAGAAACATGTTTCATCGTCGCTTTGAATGCCAGCGATGTTACCTTATCCACTTGGAAGAATTTAATGTAAATGCGGCCATCAAATAATGCTAATTAATTTTATGAAGCGAGAACCGAAGTTGTACATAATCTCTGTCAGTCGGGGTGGATGGGATGGGCACTGGATAGTTTGGATGAAATCTTCACGGTTAACCAACCAGGTCAGGTTTTTAAAAGAACACGTTTCTGCGGCCATTTTCTACCGCCGTCTTCAGGCCTAATTATTCTCCGGGAAAGTCTACGTTCATTAACTGGATAGTTTATTCATAAGAAGCACACAATTTGATCCTAGACATTAAGAGAAAGATTTCCTTGAAAATATAGCTTATAGGATATAAATAATATTTGTTTGAATATTTTTGAAAACATTGACAGCTTAAAGGTAAATTATTATTGAAATTCAAAGAACCGAACAATTGGCATTATTCGGTGTAAAAATAACTCCGAAATAATTTTAAACAAGGAAAACATAAATTAAGTAATGTCTCTTGGTGGCGCCTTAGTGTCTATTTATTCACGTACATAAATTACCAGTTTCCTTAGAAAGACATTCCGAATTTAGCTGTCGTGGTGTTTGTGGTCTTGAACAAACACCTGGGAACAGGTTTTAGAGGTCCCAGAGCTTCGGGACATTACGACATACACAAACAAGAATTGTCCCCATCAAGCGGATCACGCAAACAGACAAAAAAAACATCTCTGCGTGCGAATGTCGTAATATACTCTTCCTCCGCCCCTCCCCCGCCATCATACACACACAGAGCTAGGGTGTAAACACAACATGTGATTTTTCAAGCGACGCACTTTCTGTATAAATACGTAAAGTAGCAGAGGAAATATTCCTATCTTCATATCATATCAATAGTTTCGCTTGATTAATAAATATCAATTGATTGTATATAGGTTAACTTTCAGCATTTATCGTTATTATTTTATTCGTTTAAACATAAAAGTAGATTAAAAAAATTATTTGTATTTAAACAAGTACTATATGTGGAAAGAATGAATTTATTAACATCAAACACTTTATTCTGATTCGATGAAGTTATAGACCAAAATAAATTAGAACTGCGGCAGGTTAAATGCGACTCTTTATTGTATTGTATTTGTATTTATTGTTAGTCTACAGTTGGGCGCAAGCCCGGTGGTAGATACAAAATGAAATTCCTTAAACTTTAATAGTCCTAATATATAGAAGAATAATCACAGTCCTTTAAAATTTCGATAGCCCTGAAATAAAAAAGAAACACTTCAAGAATTATATTATCTTAACACTTCACTTTAATTTTTAAATTCGAATATACTGTAATATACTTTTTAGGGTATAAAACATTAATTAATCAATTCAACAAATTATAATCAATTTGAAAATTTTACATTTATTAATTAAGAGTGATTACATGGGCTTAATCTCAGGGGATTTTGGGTCTCTCGAGAGATGGAGCATGCAGTTACCACAATTACTAGGGCCTACAAACATCCACCTCACGAATGTTTCCGCGTCTCTCTGGCGTCTTGCGGGATTTTTATCGATGAAGGTAGTAGGAACCAGATCCGCAACTCATATGCTTCCTCGAAACATCTGATCTCTGCAAACCTCTGGCAGCATCTGACGTCTCAGCTCTCATTCCATCTGATCTCGTCCGTCCTCTTCTCAACTCGTCTGACTTCTGATCACGAACCACCCATCGGCTCCCCTTTTAAATTCTCCGACGGGAATTCCCCGCCATAGGTCTATTTCATAAAACTCCGGGGCTCCCCGCCTCAGGTCCCTTACAAAATTCAGGGGGTTCCCCGCCAGTTCATTTCACAAAATTTCGGGGTTCCCCGCCCTCATTTTTTACACACGCTCGGCGGGAGTCTCCCGCGGGGGATCACCATCGTTTTTTTACACACGCCCCGAGGGGGTTTTCCGCGGGGCACCCCCTTCGGGGTTTCAACTGCTTTCAGCCGACTAGACATTGTTGTTGGCCAAACTGCGCCTCATAACGCCACAATATCACAAAATCCGCGTTTTTTATCACAATACATTTATATTATTCAAAATACCCACTTCACTTCAGACATTTTTTATATTTGTCCTGAATTTATTTTCCTGAAGAGGATTTCCTCCACCCAACACTACCACAGGTAAATTGTTCCAGTCGTTGATGGTCCTATTTAGGAATGAGAATTTTCCTATCATGTATTATAGCTATTAAATAAATTTGTCTAATACGAACGTCATTTGCACGTCTCCTAAAAGCAGGGTACGAAAATATTCATTTATTTTTTAAAAAAGCACACGTGATTTTTTTGTTTTATTTTCATGAGGGGAAATTTTTTATAAAAAACTAAGTATGCATATGTGCAAAAATATGGTTCCTCAAAGAATATAATTGTATAATTATAAATTAGATGAATTTAAATTTATGAATTTCTATGTTTCTAACAAATTAATTTGCTTTAAAAAGAAAATAATGAATGCAATGAACAAATTATTTTCGTATATGTTTTTTTAAAATTTTTGTAAAACTAATGAAAGGTTATGATCGAAAAGCATTTTTTAAACTTACAGTACAACCCCGAATAACAGAACTAAGGGGGATGAAACCATTTGTATAATAATATTTCCGGTTAAGCCGTGAAGACAAAAAAATTTAATCTGCATCAATTTTTATATAAAAAGGTTCCCATCACAAACCTTTACCTATAATTATGTACCTACTATGTTAGAAAAAATTTTCATACTTGAAAAATACATTTTATTTGTTTAAAGTGTTCGTGCAACTGCGTTGTTTTCAAAATTAACTTAAATTCGTTAAATGTTGCTGTTGCTGCTGAAAATAGAGAAAACCCTTTTTATGGGATTTGAAGCGGGCTTTTTCAAGTGATTTCAAAACCCAGTTGTTTTTTTAACTGGGCCCACATTTGCTAATTCTGCTTTAAAGTTTTTCCTGATCTTCCGGTAGTCTGAATTATTCAGACACAATAGATATTTTAGTATACAATGTAAAATTGTAAAACAACAATACAAGTGAATTCTCTGGAATCAACATTAGTTTCATTCACACTAGTAAGAAAAATGAACGACCAGTATCTACATACTGATTCCCAGGCCTTACCAACCGATAGTGTAGTTACATATTTGGGGTCTCCACTTTGAGCACCTAACATGAGCAGCTCACGTCAAAATCTCGTTAGAAGGATAGCGCAGAAAATCCTACAACTCAAGCCTCTTCTGCAGGCAAAATATCCCTTACTGTAGGAACAGAATTACTTGCATAGTGATCGCTATTATGAGTAATTTGGTACCACTCTTGTAGACTTTCGGGCACTGCCACAGAAATTCGCATCAAACGTCTACCGGTGACTAAGAAGAAGAGTAATATGACTCATAAGTGGAGCATCCCTGGTATGTCAAAAACTATGTTACATAATGACTTGTGCATACCGACAATGAAAGCAACCATCCAAAGACGTACGAATCGCCACGGAATAGAACGTTTGTTTAGTGCAACATGATCATCATCATCGTATCACTCGTGGAAGTCATATTCGTTCAATTACAAAATAGGCGACTGAAGCGGAAGAGACTCAATGATTCAATTAGCTTTCATTGAGAATTCAAATGGTAAGGAACGAAAAAGGTATTTTAGGGCACAGGGTAACACTCTTCATGTCAATTAAAGCGTAGTTACTGCAATATTTATCACTAAACCGGGGTATTGTCCCAGGATAAGAAATTGAATAAAAACAATAAAATGTCATCAATCTGTTCCGTTAAAAGAAACGCATCAATTTACCGGAGTTTTCGACCCTTGAGTCATATTCATCTATTTGCACACACTCGTCAAATTTATACCAATGTTATTACTTCACGGTCTCGTCTACAGTATTTGGAAAAAGTGTTTCTTTTAACAAAATAGATCAATGACCTTTTATATGGTTCATAATTTTATGTTGTATAACGAAGGTTTTGCTTTGCCGATGATATTGTAGTATTAGGGGAGTCAGAAGAAGACTTGGAAATCATAATAAATGGCATGAACGTGCTCCTGGAGATTGAGTTCAATATGAGGATTTATAGAGGGAAAAACAAGGTAATTGAGCGTAGTATCTGAAACAGAGGAATAGCAAAGGCTGTTAGATTGGAATGGGATATTTTGAAGGAAGCTAAGGAATTCTGCTATTTGGTCAGCATAATAACTAGGGATGGTAGAAGTTTAGTAGTCATAAAGAGTAGGGTAGCGCAGGCAAGGGAGGCTTTCGCCGAAAAAGAGGAATTTATTTACAGGTAATATAAATGTTAATATTAGGAAATCTTTGTAAAAAGTGTTCGCATAGAATGCGGCGTTATATGTGTGTGAAACGGTAGGAGTCGCAGGAAGGAAAAGAATAAAAGCCTGTGAAATGTGGTTCTATAGGCGAATGCTGAAAATCAGAAGGGGGGGAGGAATAACCAGTAACGAGGAAGTTATTAGCAGAACAGGAGAAAAGCGAACAATATGGAGGACGTTGACTAAGAGAAAGGATAGTTTGATAGGCCACGTTTTAAGACACGAGGGTCTTGTAAAATTAGCATTAGAGGGAAGTGTGTGGGGGTAAGAATAGAAGAGGGAGAAAAGGATGGAATACGCTACGCTGATTAGGGAGGATGTGTGATGTGTTAGTATTGCGTAAATGAATAGGCTTCCGCATGATAGATTAGCATGGAGGGTTGTATCAGACTAGTCTTAGGACTGAATACCACAACAATTCCTTGGGAAGCATAATAACTAGAGATGGTAGAAGTATAGTAGAGATAAAGAGTAGGGTAGCACAGGCAAGGAAGGCTTTCGTGACAAAGAGGAATTTACTTTCTGGTAATATGAATATTAGGAAACCATTGCTAAAAAGTTAGTATGGATCTTGGCGTTATATGGGTGCCAAACGTGGACGATAGGAGTTGGGGAAAGGAAAAGAATAGAAGCCTTTGAAATGGGGTGCTATAGGCAAATGCTGAAAATCAGATGGGTGGATAGAATCACTAACGAGGAAGTTCTTGACAGAATAGAGGAAACGCAAACAATATGGAGGACGTTGACGAAGAGAAGGGATAGATTAATAGGCCTCGCTTTGAGATATGAGGGTCTTGTAAAAATGGCATTAGGGGGAAGTGTGTAGGGTAAGAACACAAGAGGAAGGCAAAGGATGGAATACGCTACGCTTATTAGGGAGGATGTGGTAGTTATGCGGAAATGAAAAGACTTGCGCTTAGAGGGTTGCATCAGACAAGTCTGAGGACTACAGCAACCACAACAACGAAGGTTATAAGAAAAAACTTTTTGAGTTTATTGGAATCTGCTTTGTAACATTTGAGGATATTTTTTGAAAAGTTGATACCTTCCTGTTTTTAACGTCTTTAACACTTTTTATTCACAGGAAACTTGACCAGTAAAACGATTTGAATTATCCTTTAATTAATTTATTTACAATGATATTTGTTTAATTATGAATACAGTAGCTAAACCATCGACTTGAGTTAGTCAACTTGATGAAACGGTGTTCTCATTATTCCGTGTGTCGAAAGCATTGTATCGGCCGCGGTGAACAAATTCACACTTCTCACTCGCCATATTTCATTTCCTGCGTGGGGGATAGGTTCGCTTGTGTTTGCACGAGCTTGTGTTCTGTAGTTGTCTACATCGGCTGCAAAACGTGTCATGCATTTATCAGGTCCGACCTCCCGCAGCGCAAAGTTTGAGTCATAGCTTAGCAACGAACCAGGTTAACCGCGGTTATAGATGTTCGTCATTAGTCCGGACAAGATTTCTGGTACTGGGCCGATTCTGGAGTTGCCACGACGCTTGCGTCTGCAATTACACTTGCCTTTGTGAAATGGCTCTTATGTATGGCTGCTGATGAACTTAAAACTTGTCTGCATAATGCCAGCTGTTGATCGTATGAATTCGAATTACGAATTTGGAAATTAAGTAACAGATGTTCCACTGGCACAGTTGGCCTTTATAAGCTCAAGTTTCAATATCGGCAAAGTCGAGTGCTGTCACGAGTGGGAGACAGATCCATTGGACAATTCATCATAATCCTTGGAAAAACATTACTTCCAGCAACGCTTGACGAGACTGACAATTCCCGAGTTTTTAATTGTATGTGAGCAGATAAGTACGACAAGTGAGTACGGTTGTTGAGTTTCCTTTTAGTGGCGTGTGAACGTTGGCGGAGATATTCGGTCAAAGCACGCGGGTTCTGAGGCCACTGCGTTCCTTCCAGGGGCAATCCAGATACACTTTCTCTCGCGAGAGAAAATCACCGCCCTCTGGACGCCAAGCGACACAAAGGAGAACGCACTGTGGGACCCACAGGCCGGAGTCTCCGAGTGCAACGGACCGTACTTTCTACCACATAAACCTGCACTCAGTCAGGACGCAACTTTCCAAGGGAACGCTTTTTAATCCCAACAGTCTGAATGTATGGAAAATAGACGCAAGCAACATCTGTTTCCTAACGTTTAACCCATTGAACACAAAATCAACGCAAACTATATTTTGACTCGATTATGTCAAAATGATTGCAACTCAAAATCGAATAATAATCCAACCTTCAACAGTATTTTGGAAACGGTTCCAGGAGTTAACACACTTTCTACTTATATATCAAATTAAATAGACGTAATGACCGTTAACATGATTTATGCCCGTGAGCTATAACAGCTGTACAACGATCTTGTGTAAATGTTAAACTGACAAAGATTCAAAGCGAATTGAACTATTGATAGGTGCCCGGCGTTACCCTGTAATTCACATATATTAGCCCGCTGCAGTATTCAATTCGACAGTAATCTCTTTTTCAACACGTGATTAAACCATCAGATTGATCTACACATATTTTTAAATTTACCTACCATTGAAATCGCACAAATGAAAGCTGAAAATAAAATGTTTTATTTAGAAAGTTCGATGGAATGGCACCGAATGAACATATGAATAAATCGTAATTTAAACTATGCATCTCTTACATTTGTTCACTGTCAAATTAATCGATAAAAAATACACACATTGTACACGCAATTACAATACACGAAATGTATAAGAACTCAGCAGTTCGAAATCGAAATGTCACAACAATGCCAAGTTACGACGCAATGAACTGGCACATGTATTGATGCATAAGTTAAATGCCACAGATTAGTCAAACTGTTAATATGAAACTTTGGGATTTTATGTGAGAAATTCAAAACTATATTTTTAAAATTTTTGTTGGAAAATTTAAAAAAACTGAATCTTGACAACCGCGCCACCTAACGAGTCCAAGATTTACAGAATTATTTTAAAAAAATTGTATATTATTTATAGGACCTGGTTAATTAATCTTATCTTCTCGTCTACTCCAGCAATGAATGTTCACATTTTAACTTTTACAAAAAGCAGATAAGAATATAGTCGCTATTTATCAAAATATGGCGTTCATTCTTTATTATCTAAAGCGAACTAAATCGTTGAACGTAAAGTTAATATCCCGTTTAGTCTCAAGAAATGGCACTTTGAGATTACTAAGAACCTTATTACTGCTCTATATGCCTAGAAAAATATTATCTAAATCGGTGAGACAGAAACAGAAGGAACATTCCCTGAAAACGTAAAACATTACCAAAGCTTATTGTAAGTAATAAAGTTGTATATGACGAGTTATATGTATTGCATACGGAAAGTAAATAAGGTTTTCTTACATTCAAACAATATGTATTTCTAAAATACTATTTGTCATTTCGAAACTAATACATATTTTGGAGTTACATAAATTAAATGTGGGAGTAATTTTTATCGAGGTAATAATTCGAAATAATTTCTTCAGAGAAGGGAAACTGACTGGAGAACAAAATGTAACTCTACAGGGAATGTCCGCAAACTCTTATTGCTCCAATCAGAGGTAAGCAAAAATTTGAGCTTAGAATATTGACATCGAGGTTGGTTCCTATTTCTATCCAGCCCCACTAACGAAATATAAAATCGTAATTAGTCAAGAAAAGATACAAGACACTTAAAATTATTAACAATCATAGACGTATACAAATAATTATACCGACTATTATTTTTAATATTAATACTTCAGAGAACAATATTTTCGATTCATAAAAAATTCGATTTAATACAATAATATTCCAGTAACTCTTCGTTTTTCAACAATATATATACTTAAGAAAATTTATTTATGTAGATCTGCCGTTATTTTTAGTATGCATTTGAAAAGAATTGTATTTGGCTGAAGTTTGTATTATATTTAATTATTCTAAGATACATAGTAAAATCTCATGGTTTAGGAGATCCAACCCTGAACAATTAATTGATATATATAATTTACGAACTCAAGAAAATTGATTGTCTTATGTTGCATGTTGGACTGGCAGTATAAAGGCTGTAAATCAGTAATGGGCTGTCGGGAAACTGGTCACACGCAGAAACAAAACTAAAGCTAAACTGGTTGTAAATGATAATTAGAATCGTGAAGACCGTGCTAATTCGTTGTAAAACTCTTCCTTATATCACATTGTTGACAATTCGCGATTGCCAGTTTGCAGTATGGAAATGTTGTGCGGCGCCTTGTGTAAGTTAAGATAGTAAATTATGCGGCGACTACATAAAGGTCAAATCGCCTGAAACTGGTATGTGTAAAGACCAATCTACCATTTTCTCTTCAAAAAAGGCAATAAATTATGTATTACTTGGACGACCAACTACGACGGCGGACAATTAATTGATTATTCTCGAGTGTATTCCAAACACATTCTTCCTGTTACTTTCAAAGCCAAACAGCTTAGTTCTCACTTTGACCGTGGACTGTCGGAAGACATTTTAAATATAACTTAGACAATTGTCTCCCAAATAATTCTGCAATGGAATAGAAGTTACTAAATATAGGGTTTTTCAATAAGGGTGGGTCGATGTTGAAATGGAATAAAACAAGCCGTTATGAGGTTTTAACGAAATTCTTTTTTCCAAATAAAAAACGAATTTTGTTAATATCTCACACACAGTTTGTTTTATTCCATTTCAACATAGACTCGCAGTTATTGGACGTATTCCATCTCATGAGAGATACTGGAAAAATATTTTCCAATGTGATGAGATTTTAACCGAGATCTAATTCTAATTAACTCGGGATAGAATATATCTAAATTTACAGGAAAGTGATTTCTCGAAATAATGTTTTGCTTATTTAATGAAATGATTTTGCTGTTCCATTTGAGATCTTATTATGTGATTCCAAACGGCAACTACATTTGCATGCCCTGTTTAAAATAGTGTCTACATTATAGTAAATGGTTCTTGCATGGCATTTTCGTACGGTTGTTGGAAATAACGGTCCTTACAACTGACATCAGTGCTAAACAGTGAGACACGGGTTGATGAAACAAGTAGTATGTTGGACAGAGAGATCTGGAATTTATTATATACTGGTTTGCAGAAATAGTTCTAATATGTGAGAACAGAGGGCGCTGCAATCACAGTAACAGAGAAGTGCTTTGAAAAAGTATCTGAACGTGTGCTTCGTGAATAGAGACAAAATCACATTATAATGGTTTCAATATGGCCACCGTTAATGCCAGTAACAATACGCAACAGGAGGGTAAAGTTCGAAGTCACCCGTTGCAATGTCTCTTGTGAGACAGATTAATTATGTTCAAGCTGTTCTAGTGTTTTAGGATACTTGGACTAAACAGCGTCTTTCGAGTAGCCCCACAAGAAAAAGTCTCACGGATTCAAGATCTGTGGAATATGGAGGCCAATCTATACCATGTCTGCCACTCGGGAATAGTTCAGAGCAATGCCTCTGTCACTGAAGTATTACTCAAGGAACTGAACACTGCACTGGTCGTGACCCATCGTGAATAACCCGTGAATTCTCTAGAGCTTGAAATGTGGAAAAACTACAATATATCGCAACGAGTTAATTGTTCCTAACAATTTCTGCAAACCAGTGTATAATTAATTCCAGACCTGACTGTCCAACATACTACTTCTTTCACCTCTATGTCTCTCACTGTTTCGCAGTTGTCACTTCAAAGTTGGGGAAGTCCTTTCTGAAATACCCTGCAACTGACACTGAACCAATTTGTTTTCATTGGTAAATGTTGAGTGCAAAATTCGATGACTGCTGCGTTACTTAATAATAAAACAATCGAGACATCGTACTAATAATCGGAGCTTGACAAGTTTGGAGATTTTATAGGTCTACTGTATAACCGAAGGGTGGAAAACACTACGTTTAGAGGGAAGTTGAGAAGAGTAAAACTAAACAGTGTGCACACTGTACGAAGCATATAATTACGGTGTTTGTAGTAGCTGCTGGGATAGTAAACATCTTTGAGTTGGCTACATAACCACACCAAACCAATATTTCTGGAGATGGCCCCAAAATAAATAATTTCTATGCCTTAATCAAATTGACATTTGATTGTGAACGTGATAAATAATATTTAAGGGCGCAATATAAACTAACTTTCATGATTTCTAACTGTTCTAGATAGATCCCAAGTTATTTAATAAAATTGTCCTCCAAAGAAAGATTTATTGGACTGTTTCCATATATTCTCTGGTTCGTTTTAAAAAAGTATTAGGATTGTATCCCGAGGCTCGCATAGTGATTCATTGGTAGTATAAGTTACGGCAGAGACTATCAAGCACAGCCCTGGCGCATTTCAACACTGCAATTATTACCCAATAAGCAGACTTCTGAAAATGAGAGTTGTTGTACGATATTCCTCCATAAAAGCTTTACGACCGAGTCTTTCAAAAACTGAAATAGTTTCATTGCAGCAATTGCTACCCAAACATAAATGTGGAATAACATTCACGAAAATCCGTTGACTGATATTGTTAAGATGAAGACATGGCAACGTCTACGGTTACATGAAGTTCCGAGAGCTATAAATATTTAATGTGTCGTGGGAGAAGTTAGTAGCCTGCTTTAAGGAGTCCTCTGCCTGAATGATTGTTGGAGGTCAGGAGAACGTGTTCCACATGCATACTCACCGCAATACACTCGCATCGAATGCAGTACATGATTCCGAAAGGTGGCCCCAAATCGGCAAACCAATGTGAGCCGATTTCGTGGACCTGCTTCCCCAGGTGGCATTCTGCAACAGAAGAAAACTTGTCAGAACTTATGTTTGTGCGACGATGTCACTGACAGGGCAGGGGCAGGGGCAGGGGGTATCGTTATCAGATTGTGAACCATATCCTGGCGGCCAGGGTACTGGTCAGACGTTGACCTTGTAGGGTCCCGACGGCGACAATTAGACCACGTCCTTGGCGGCCTCTCTGTAACGGTAGTTTGGCTTCTCTCTACAATTAACTGCCATGCACCAAATGAGCCTGTATATTTTAAAGCGGGCGTATTCAAGTGACCATAAAATCCGAAGTCTTGACGCGGCAAAAAAGCATGGATTCTTGTCTCAATCAACTTTCACACACACACAGACACACACACGCAAGTCCGAAATAGTGGTGGGGGTATCGGCACACAATACGTACCTGCGTATAAACGTCGTCAACAGATAATTACGACTAAAAGCTAATGACAGAATGAGCTTTATGACAGGTCCTGTGCGCAGCCTGCGAGCTGTGACGTAGCTTCGGTATATTTAGAGTTGTTGTTGGCGGCACTGACAGGCCCCTTGGCGCAATCCACAGAAACAGCATCCAAATGACAAGTGCTCTTCTAACTTAATCCTTTGCGATGTTATGATTTACCGGAGACCTGAAAGTTTGCCCTCATATAAAACGTGGTCGCATTTCTCTGTGAGTCACCTGCTTCATAAAAGAAACATATAGTACACGAAGTTATTTCTTTACGCTATACTGGATGAAACAGTGTGCTGTAAAAATGGGTCAACTAACTCGCAGGAAATCCTATTCGCAATTGTTTTTAAATTTAAACCCAATGTGTTTTTTTCTGCGATGTATATAATCGGCCCAATTAAAGATTAAGTTCCGTGGCAATTTCCATAATAATGATAAAGAAGTTTATATCATCATTTATAAAAGACGAAGTTAGTTCAGTTTCGTGCTGACGCTAGTAAACAGATCCGTACACAAATTTACAGGCAATGCACTTTTCCTGGGGTCTTCGGATTGATGTTAATTAAAGTGGAATGGCCATATAGATCGTTACCTGGGAAACTAAGTTCAGCTTGTTATTGTCAACATATTGACACAAAATACGTAAAAATTGTGTACTTCGCGTATTTTCATTCAGTTATGTGTAACTAATTGAGGAAATTGTTCGAGGCGTAATGAAATATTTAAGTTGGGAAAACCATGCCCCATTTTTTGCAATAGTTTCTAGTTCGGCTCTTAGATCGAGTTACAAGCCGTTCTTCGTATCTTACAAAGACTTTCTTTACGTAACGTATACATTCATGAAATCTTTGAGTTTGTAAAAGGAAACATGAATTTGTTTCAAACGAATGGCGAATTTCAGGCATACGCGACGAGAAATCGCTCATCTTTAATAAGATCGAGCAAGCGTCGCCTTCCTCTCTACCAGAAAATTATTTTATGTAAGTCTTCCTCCAGTGGTTAAAAACAATCACAATTACAATAGTTTCGTGAACCAATGTAAAAATATTCTATTAAATGCCCGTTTTAGTCTGTACAGGAGTTTCTTGATAGTTCCCCTAATAGTTGAAATGAATGCACCTGCAAAAGTGATTAATGTGTTGCTTTGTAAATATTCCTGTTGCAAAACTTTAAAACTTTCTGTTATTTTGTTTGTTTCATGTATTGCTTGGATGTTCAGATTCCTCGTCGTTCAGCTCCAAGAAGTAAAATTTCCATAGTTTATGCGTGTTCTTGTGCTTCTTAGAGCATGTTTGTGCTTTCTATTGTGACTATTGAGTTTCCAGTTATTTTAAACTATATCGTGTTTACGCATATAAGAATTTTTTATAATCTATTATGTTATTTTATTTTCGGCTTATTTGTTACTCTATGTAATGTATGACATATCCTATTGACTCAACCGAGAATTAACGGAAATAACAATAAATCTAAAATTTAATCATGTCAATACATCATCTTATACAGTGATTCTCAACCGAAATCGTGCCCTGGACCACTGAAATATATAATTTTGCATAGGCGACCCCAAGTAACAATTGTTGTAATATATATTTAAATAGAACAAATATATTCAATGAATTAATAAACACATATAATGATAAGAAAATAAACGAAATATAAATTATTCCCAAAAAATAATACATAAAACAATAAGACGCAAAAAATAGCATTTTTATAATGAAATTAAATTAAGAAATAATTCCGTTAATTTATTTAATTTATAAAATTTCACAGAAAATAAACAATATATAAATAATTTCCACAACAATTTCCACAGAGAATTTAGATTTTCGTGGCGAATTAATTAAATATAGAGTTCTCGGAAGAAACTATTATATTATTTAAAACGTCTTGTATATTTTATGAACAGGCCATTGTTAATTTGAGTTTTAGTAAAATACTAAACATTCTACCGTATCAATTCTGCTCGACAAAAAAACTAAAACTTTGAATATTGACTCGTTCAGAAACTTGAAAATAAGTTTTGAAAAGCGTTATTAAAAAGATAATTCTGTAATATTCTGTTCCTATGAATATCAAAAAATTTATTAATAATATTATTCTGATTCTCAGAATAATCTTAACATTTCTGGAGCTTGTTATTTCTGTTATATACCATAAGGAATATATACCCGATGAATACAGTATTAGCTGAATATTTACGTTAAATAACGTTTTGCGATTCTTTTCATCAAGGTGTTCAGTACGATATAAGATGTTGAATTGATTAAATTTTCAAACAAATTACAGACATTGTCTAGTTTAGCTGTTTATTGATTCCATTTTTAACTTACCACTTTTACATATTGTGAAGTTTAACTGCTTATTTTATTATTTTACAGTTTATATTAGATTGTTGCTTTGAATTCTATGATCACATTCCCATTGAAGCTGTCCTTGGAGGCAGTCTAGTTTAGAGTTTCGTACAGTTGTTCATCAAAATTGCTAGTATTATTATTAATAATAATATTATTAATTTCTAATATTTTGTACAATTTTTGTAGTAGCATCTAAATAAATGACCTGATGAAGTCCCAAACAAGCTGACGAAACGTCGGTTTAATTAAATAAAACTTTTTGTCTGAAATTTTTAGTAAATTTATTCGATTTAATTATTAAGAAAAACAACCGGTAATTGATTTACAAGAAATAAAATGTTATTATAGCTCATTTTTCTACTATTGAAGCGGAGTCGAAGATTTGAAGTAATACGTAGATTATTTCTTCTACGCACATAAAAATTAAAAGTGTGCGTATCTTATTACACACAGGCCCACGCCGGAAGCACTTTTTGCGATGTCAAATGCCAAGTGCTTTCGTTCCATCTGAGATCCGTGACACGAACTCGCCTGCTTTCCTACCGATATAAACAACTATGTATACAAACCATTTACGACATTTTCAGTTCCTAATATCACCGATAAAATGGTAGAAGTAAATCTTTGAGGGTCTACGTCGGTGCGATGAAGTAAGAATGGTTGATAAATATCATTGAAGAGTCATATTTATATTGAAGCAATGTATACATACATATATATATATATATATATATATATATATGAATATTATAAATTTTTTGTTAGACATTCATGAAGAAGAAGTTCTCATATTTAAACTCGACAAATAGTGGGTGAGTATAAAAATGATCTTCAGTGAATCATCGCACTGACAATCGTTTAATTCAGGTTAAGGATATTCTGGATATCGTCTTGCTCTTATTGGACGGCAACAGGTAAATTTTGTGTTACGTAAATTCTGTGTTTATTAACTGTACGCAACAAAAAATATGAAATCAGTTGGAGAGGGAAGGAAACTCAGTATGTTTTTCAATAACTTAATAAGGAAATTAGTTATCAACATTTCTAAATCAGTATTTAGTTTGTGGATTTCTATATTTGCTACCTCATGTATCCTGCCTCCGCCTCCCCCCCACCACATACAAAAAAGATCCGGGGCAGAATTAAGAATTACTAGATTCGAGTCAGATACTTCCTAATGGCCCAGACAAATAATTCAGTGTAACTCTATTTCGCATGTGATGTGCTTTTACAAGGAGGAAGAAAGATCTCTTTCTGATACATCTCGATTTTCTTAATTTCAGACCATAACTGACTGAAACTGCGATGAAGTTCCAATAAACTGCTTCCACATCAGTGTCAACACTTGTAAACCAGAAACGGATTTTGACATGAATTTCTGATAAATACTGTCATATTTTTAAAAGTGTCTGAAAATCTGAAAACGAAGCATAAATATTTGTAAAATGTAGTAATTCACATGTACTCTTACGGATTATGATCATTTTAACAATGTAAAGAGGAGCATTTCCTATAAAATTACGTTAATGAATAAAAACGGTTGTGGGATTTAAGATTTAAGTTAATTTTAATCAAATTCCCAATTAAATAAACATTAAAAGCGGCGATAGGAAATGGCGTTTTCTTTTCAGAAACATTGTTTCCTGCGTAAAAATAATTAAATAGTGCAAGCAATATTTTCAAGAAACTTTATATTTTAATAGAAAGGCTGTATTGTCTTTTTTGATTATTGTTAAGTAACCGTCAGCAGTCGCTAAGTACCGTATGATTGGTGCGACTCAAAACAAATTAATGATAATAAAAAATTGAAAATTCTTGCAATTGCTACCATCTTAAGGTATAATTCTACATACTTCTAAACGAGTGTAAAATAATTGAATAGACAAAATCGAAATTATTTCCTGAGAATTTCAGACTAAATGGGGAGATAAAATTAAAATCGTTGCAATTTACTTTGTGTACTTTCAGTACTGATATGAAACGAGAAATGATTTGCAAGTGAGTGGTTAATGTCTTCATCATCGAAGATCCTTTCAGACGTGGAAGACTGTCAGTGAGTAGACGTCTGTTACACGAGACTGTAACACGAACCATAACACGCTGTGCTCACTTTTTTTCCCAGCGTACTGTCTGCCTGACGACTAGAAAAAACAGGTACGAATTCTATATCCAGGAAATAGGCCATCCGACAATGCAACAGAAACGTTAAGCATATGTACCACACAATAACGAGCGTACAAAAAACGCTGCCTCTTTTCCTCTAGTATTTTTTATAATACCTATTATATTGGTAAATGTCTATATCTATAAATTTCCAAGTATAACAAACTCCACTAATTCGTACGTTTCTATTATTAACTACTAATAATCGAAACTCCGTCTCCTGGAATACATGCTGCAACTCATGTGTTGCAATTACGGTGGAGATGATGTAATGATTATGGTGTCACAACGCGCATCGTCTGGTGCTTTCGTGAATGTACACCAACAGGTAGTTCGGGTAAAACTACAGACTTTCACAGCATAAATAGATATACAGGGTTTTAAAGAAAAGTGACGAATATTTTGAGGGGTGGTACTAGGCATCACTTCTAGAAAAATGTCCAATAAACATGGATCTGGAAACGCATACGTTTCTGAGATCTGTACACTTGTTCATAGTGACTGAAGACGTTTGGTTGTGAACATTTCCTAACGACACAGGTCCTCGAGCACTCCAAACAAAAGATGAACAGTGGAAGCCCTCGGTCAGTCCATACACCTCAGATGAAGGTGCATGTTTTACATTTACTGGACGAAAGACCTGGAACCAGAGTGCGGCGATTGGCAGCAGCAGAATGCGTGAGTGGTACAACATGTACAATGGGTGTATCCTTATCAACTTCAGTGCGTCCAGACACTAAGGCCAGAAGACCACCGCAAGAAATTGAAGTTCTGTTAATGGTCCTTGAAGAAGTATGCTACAGTTACACTGTTTCGTTGAAGATTTACCAACGATGCAGGGTTCACAAGAGACGAGATTCTGCACTTTCATACCCAGCATGTGTGGACTGATGAAAATCCCTATGCACTTGCAGAAAGAGGACATCAACGCATGGGCAGGCGTTCTTGGAGGAAAATTATTAGAGTCATACATCCTATTACAGAGATTAAATGGGGCTCAATATCATCGGTTAATTGTTGCCTAGTTTTTTTGAGCATGTGCCATGTTAGTAAATACCACAGGTGTGGTTTATATAAAGTGTCATCAATGGACGTCTGGTTGAACCTATCACAGAATGTATGCGTTTCGGAACCCATTAGCTTGATGGTTACTACTGCCTCTCAAAATATTCGACACTTTTTTAACCGCTTTGCGGCTCAACAAACTGACCAACAAAGACGCTGCAAGATCAAACTGAGGCATCTCTCAATCTTGTAGTGGTTGGAAGAAGGAGAGTTCTGTTAAACGAAGAGTACGATCCTGTCTGTTGTCACTGAACTGTATTCTTCAGTTGTTATGAACACAGTAGGCAAAAATTGCCGAATTAATTCCCTTTTTATCATTTTGAATGACCCTTCAATGTTACGGCATTAGGCATTTGGTCTATAAATCTACAATAGAAATGTTTCAAAGACAATAGGTTACGTACCACACTTCATAAGCATTATAGTGTAGATCAAGGGTAAAATTAGGTAGAGTCTTGTAACGTAAAAACGAAATTTATTAATTTGTATACGTATACTTCGCTATATACGCTGTTTTTGATTAACCGCGCTAATTCTCCATATGACCTGTAGGCCCAAGTTTCAGGAACGAGTAACATTAAAGTCATAATCGCCGGAAATTCTTGGACAATTAAAGGTGTTCTCAGAAACCAAACAAGAAAAATACAATTTAAAAAGGTTTATGCTAATTCTACCCAAGTATGGTAGGGAATGACATATTAGGCGATTACTTTCACCTTAAGGAAAATAAGGATCACGTCTTGCATTTCCAAGTTCTCATGCTTCTGGGAAATGAAGACGCTATCAGATGTTGAATCGGTAAAAGGTTTGAGCAATTTTTATACTTAAGTACTTCTCGAAAACCCCAGTTATTACCTAATTTTCAGCTTGTTTATCGTTTTCAATATCTGATAAAAGAATTTTTAACTTAACGGAATTATCTCAAGGTTTTCAAGATAACAATTGATATTTACATCGACGTCCCCAGATGTCACAACACATTTAAAAATATTGACACCCAGAGTTATGGAGTTATGGAACAATTTGAAGGAACGGAAATGATCCTTAATTTGGCAGTCACATAAAAAATAGTCTTATACAAACCGTACTCCAGTAGAGTAATCATTCAACTCTTTACCAAGAGATATAAAATTACAAGGTAAATGGGATGCATTCCAAATATAACTTGTTTAAGATCTTGGAAAGTAAACACTTTAGTTACGCTACTATTAACTATATTAATTGTGTTAATCTATTCGGTTAATATCAAGATTTCAAACAAATGTATACAAGGACGAAGAGTTCTCGGGATTCCAGTCCGGTGATAAAATTCGTTGCCCAAGACGTTTCAAAGGCTGACACCGCCATTTTCTTCAGATGAAGACCTCATTTCACCTGAAGAAGATGGCAGTGTCAGCCATTGAAACGTCGTGGACAACGAACTTCATCATCGGACTGGAATCCCGAGAACTTTTCGTCCATCATCTACGTCGGGAAAACCTAAATTCTCTGAAGCCTGACTTTGACATTACATTACCAAATTATTTTATTGAAGGCTATTTCTGTATTTCCTGGTGATATTTGCATTTTTAGCTTTCAGTTCAATTTTGATTCATTAAATCATGATTAGTTAGTGTATTTTTTTCATAATGTTTACGTTTTAATATTATTTTCAGTTTATATTATTAGTAATGTTTTTAACTGTTATGGTATATTTTTCTATATGAAAATATCACTTACCAGTGGTATCCTAGTCTTTCAAGAAAATCTTCTCGATTTATGCACTTCTCTCAAATTGAAATATATTCGCACGCCAGCAGACAAAATGAGTAGACATCTGAATTTCAAAATATTTTGCATCTATTGGTTTCTGTCTGTATAAGATCCGACATAAACCACTAAAGGGGGCGAGTATTTACCCTCAAGATGAAGCTTATTCCATTTCTCTGTTCTGTATACTCTACAGTGCTACTGAGCTGAATGATTAGAATTCAATTTCAGAAGCAATTTGATAGCAGGTAGTAAATGTGATACAATAGACGCAGACATTGGTGTTGTCACGTACTGGTGTAAGCCTATGTGGCAGCTCAGCGTCAAGTCTACCACCGATGGCCATATTATGCAGAACACCGGCAACTTTGAAGGTGTGCAGCGATCAGAAAGAAATTGTGGCAATCATGCGTGTGAGTCACTGCGGCAGGCATATTGTACAGAATTACGTCGGCAGAAAGGACCACGAAACTAGCTGGAGGCTTTGTAGTCATGGTCTTTTACGAATTCCGTCTAAGATTAGACACTTAACTGCTTACGTTCCGACACGCGTTCAAATTTCCAGTCATGGCCAATTTGAGTACAACCATGTCTACAATTGGACAGACGTAAGCAAACTCATTGACGATTAAAAACACATCTCCAGAACAGTAATTTCCAAAGAGCTCACAGTACAATAAATTTTCATTTTACACTCTTGATTATAAAACTTTGAGCATGTACTTCTGATATAAGAATCTAAAAATCAACTCGACAAAATAGTAATCTATAAAAAGTTTAAAAGATAACCAGCACGATATCAACAATTAAAAATAGGCAACTTATGAATCAACTCCTGAAAGAAAATCTTTGAATTTTAATTAAATTTCAAATACCAAAATAATTTGGAAAGTTACATTTCGGATTAAGGTTTTTTATAATGGTGTAGGTATGACGTATGAACGGTTTTATTATTATAGTTGAAAACTCAGCGTTATGGAACATTATCTAAAGTTCGACAATGTGAATTACAACAAACATCGAAGTATTTTGAAAAGAATTGCTATAAAATACAGAGAGCGAAGCGTTAGCTACAACCTTTACAGAAGTCAGACATCAGAAAGTAGAACTGATGGACAGTAACAGAAGGTAATAATCAAGAGGAGAGTAAGACAGGATTATAGTTTGAGCTATGCTTCTTTATTTGTAAATTCAACAAGGAATGATGGAAATTACGGAGAAAATTGGAAAAGTAATCCTAATTCCAGAAGAAGAAATTTAGAATCAGAGATATTCTGATCATTTAATTGGAGTCAGCAGAAGATTTGTAATAATTTTTAAATGGCATGGAACCCATCTTAAAAACGAAGTACGATATGAGCATCAATAAAAGCAAAATTAACGTAAGCGAGTGGAGTCAAAAGAATAGTACTGATACAAATAGTATAATATTAGGAAGTAAATGAATATTGTTATTAAATCAGAAGGATACTAATTGCAGAAGTAAAGTAGATATAAAAAAGGAAAGCTTTCGCAAAAACTGTAAATTTTTCTTATGTTAAATATAAGTTTGGGACTATGAAATCATTTCTAAACGTCTTCGAGTGGAGCGTGGCATTGTATGCTGGCAAAACATCGGCAGAGCAGAACAGAAAAGAATACATGCCATTACAATGTGGTGCTACTGGAGAATGCTGAAATCAGATGGACACATAGATTGACAAATGTGGAATTCTTGAGTAGAATTGGTGATGAGAGAACGCTGACTAAAGGAAGGGATAAACTATTGGGTCACATTTTAACACGAGAAAGACTTAAAATTAGAATTAGTAGGAAGTGGGTACCGGGCAATAGTTTAAGGATTCCTGCCCGGTGTTTCACATAAAAGAGACGCAGAGAAAACCTGAATCAGGTAGGTCGGGTTTTTGGGTACTATTCTCACGCCCTTTCGAAACACGGGAGATGAGTTTGCTTTGCCTTCTCCGTGTCTCCACCAATTTTAGGACGCAGTTGGGCGACTCATACTATGGGATCAGAGGACAACTCTTACTGTATGCCCAAATTACCATAGGATAGATTATCACGGAGAGCTGCAGCAAACTAGAATGCGGACCACAACTTTTGCAAACTACTAGGAATGCTACCATGTTGTGGTATTCAGTCCTAAGACTGGTCTGATGCAACCCTCCATGCTACCCTATCTTACTCAAGCCTTTTCATTTCCTCATTTCTAGCACATCCCATATCCTCCCTAGTCTGCTTAGCGTATTCTATCCTTGGCCTCACGCCACACACTTCCTTCTAATGCTAATTTTACGAGATCCTCGTGCCTTAAAACGTGGCCTATTAATCTATCCCTTCTCTTGGTCAACGTCCTCCATATTGTTCGCTTTTCCCTATTCTGTTTATAACTTCTTCGTTAGTTACTCTATCCACCCATCTGAATTTCAGCATTCTCCTATGGCACCACATTTCAAAGGCTTCTATTCTTTTCCTTTCCCCAACTCCTATCGTCCACGTTTTGCACCCATATAACGCCACGCTAAATACGAACATTTTATGCATCGATTTCCTAATAATCACACTTATATTACCCGTAAGTGAGTTTCCCTTTTTCGCAAAAGCCTTCCTTGCCTGTGCTATTCTTCATGTCTACTATACTTCTACCATCCCTAGTTATTATGCTTCCCAAGTAGCAGAATTCCTTAACTTCCGTCAAAATATCCCTTCCGAATCTAACAGCCTTTGTTATTCCACTGTTTCCCAAACTACACTCCATTGGTTTTCCCTCTATTAATCCTCATATTAAACTCTTTCTCAAGGGCTCCGTTCATGCAATTTATTATAGTTTCCAAGTTTTATTCTGATTCCCCTAATACTACAATATCGTCGGAAAAGGGTAAGGTTTTTATTTCTTCTCCTTGAAGGATGATTCTTTTCCATACTCCGTTTTAGCATTCTTCATCGCCTGTTCTATATATAGAAGTTAAACAGCATGGGCGACAGACTGCATCCTTGCCTTACTCCTTTCTTGATTTCTGCTTTATTTTCTTGATCTTCATTCTAATTACTGCTGCCTGTCTTCTGTAGAGGTTATGTATTAGCCTCCTTTCTCGATATTTTATTCCAGTGCTCTTCAGAATCCTTAATAGTTTGTTCCAGTTCACATTATCAAACGCTCTTTATAAATCTACAAATGCCATAAACGTAGGCCGTTTTTTCTTATCCCGTCGTATAAAATTAGTCGCAAAGTTAATATTACATCTCTTGTTCCTACATTCTTCCCAAAACCAAACTGATCGTCTCCTAACTCGCATTCTATTTGACGTTCCATTCTCCTATATACTATTTTCGTTATTATTTTGCATGCATGGGATACTAAACTAATGGTCCATAGTTGCTACCATAGATAACTGATTTGGATATAAATCAGAGATAAGTTTAAGAGAATTGATAAAAATAAAATTACGTCTCAATTGTTCTTTAATTTAGGCTACATCACTTATATTTCACTTCGGTTGCAACAGACAACGAATTTAAAATATCCTTATCTAATATTAATATTAGGATATATTAATTAAACAATATGGCAATATATACAAATTATTTATCATTCTAAAACTCCTGTGAACACCTGATAAAGTCCTAAATTAAATACGCAACATTTTGGAGGTATATTTTAATACAATACCTTATTTTTATGTATGACCAATTTATTTTACGTTATAAAATTAAAATGTCAGAAAATTATAATTCACGTGGTGTTTTATGGAGAAAGGATTAAATTATTAATATAGAATGTTCATATTACTGTCACATTCTTTCTGTACTGTAAATAAATTGAAATTTAATACTTGTTCATCACCCTCTCCCCACTTATCACATAAATATGGTTATTTCTAAGATAGCTTTCTTATTTTAATATCTTATGTTAGTGACCTTTTTCAACATCCATTATTATTATCAGCGAGTACAATGCACTAGTAATGTACTGTGTAGTGACGGTAATAAATTAATATAAGATATTGGCGCCTGATCGTTCGCCTCTAGAATTTTATTATTGTGAACATTTCTTTAAACTTATTTAGACGCTCAACACAAGTGCTAAAAAATTTGCTACTAGTTGTCCTGGAGGGAATACGTGTACTGCGGATAGTCTATAATTTCTCTATAATTTGTTAAGTTTTGGACTTTCGCATCTTAAGCACTTACTCGTACTTATAGCAGTTGATCATATAATATCATCGTGTTTTTTTTGTGATAACTACCGTAAGATACAACGTAGTGTCCATATGGGTCTGGGAAATTCAATCGGAACCAATAACGCTGAGAAGCTTACGACCGTACTAAAGAGGACGAAGCTTTTACCAAATAAGGGGACGGAAGTGCCTTCACCTGCGTCTTGTTAGATAACACAGCAGAAGAAGATAACCGCAGGTCAACGACTTCTCAGCGCCTCCCGACTTATCTTCGATCCTGGTCCACAACAAGAGGTGACGGAAAAAATTAACACAGAATCCAACTTGCTCCCAATTGACCCTTTGTTTCTTCGCTTTGTGTAGAAATGGATTCTCTATATGGAAATTGATTGGTAAGGTTTTTATTACTATCTTTAGTAGGGTAATGACTCTTGCTTTATATCATAGAAACCTTTCTTCTAATATTATTAAGAGGAATCGATCCTGATGTACATCCGCAATAATTTTTGTAAAGTTACACTCGTGGTTCATCGCAATATCCCGATTTCAAAGTAGTGACAACCAGTTTCACCATAACATTACATTGCCAAAGATCCTTGATCTTAAATGTCTGTCGTTCGCAAAAAAAAGAGCTCGGGAAAACCCGTAATGCTACGAAGTTGTTGAGCTGATCTGTCTAGCCAGATTCCACATACGGAAGTTCCTCTACGTGTACGACGACCTTCATTCCACGCAGTGATTGCGTTACTCCTCAAGTGCGTCTTGGATAATGAGTTTCGATGACTGCGGTAATTTCATGTAATCCCGCCATTTTGCATTACAACTCCGAAATATGACACTTTTATTTGGGTGTGTGTATATACTACTGACATGAAATAATTAATTGATAACATTTTATCTGTCATCATGTCAGAAACAAGGGGGAGAGAGATCAATTTTCTTTTCCTCGGAAATAGAGGGCACAATTTACCAGGCAGCTAAATTTTCACCTAGTCCATCTATCGTGGAGTGGAAAGTATAAGTTTTTATGATCAAATATTTAAATAAAGTTCGAATAAAAGAATACTATACCATCAAAACTTGAATTTTAAAGAATAAATTCGGTACTGATAGAATAAACTTATAAAATTTTGGTTTCATATCAAATTTTCAAACAAAAACTTGAATAGATTTATAATATTATGTCGATCCAGTTCCTCATCTCTAAGAAAACTAACTTGTCCTTGTCACTGCTACACTTCGACTTTCTTGATTTAATCATGCATTCCACTTCCTTCTTTCCTATTGACCTCGTTCATTTCTTTCCGTTTCTTTCTCAGCTAATCGAATTATTTCCCAATCCTGACTTCTGTCGCGGTAGTTGTCAGTTTCTTAGATTTAGACGACGTTTATTTACTTTTTAGTTGTTTTAAATTTTAAAACACAACTCTTTTAATGAACTCAGTTAACAGTACTTTTAATAATGATTTATATTAGCACAGTTGAACGTTCGATGATTCCTTTACTAAACTCAATAAACTTTTAATTCCAAAAACAGTAATACAGAACTGCAGGGTGATCCAATGCACAAATAGTGCGAATTACATACACACAATTCCGTAATTATGATATTACAGTTTGAAAAATACGAAAATAAGTTCTCTTCGTGTATATTAGGAGTAAAATAATGGTCAAATGTAATATATTAATCTCTATACGGCTATGAGCTAAAATTTTGATGTCTCAAATATGTTTAAAATACAAATACATTTTGGAGATTTACAGAAAGTAATTTCTCGACTATATTATGAACTATTAGAGACAAGAGAACAGTATATAAACATACCATACAAGATTTTGTTCATATGCCATTAAATTTAATTTTCTGGAAATTATCTTTCCATGATAATTAACCTAAAGAAAATGGCTGCATGCTTATGAATTGACTAAACCATATTTGTACATAATGTTTACATGTTTATAGTTAAAATTTTATACATTAGTTAACCACGTTAATAGTAATAAACTTCCTAAAGCAAGAATCTAAAAGGCGTATACAGTGGTTAAAATTGCATATGACAGATCTTAATCAGTTATTTAGTGCATATAATGTACGAATTCAGATTGTGTACAAAATAATAATAAGAATAAAAATCACCATTAGTGAAATAATACCTGGCTTGGTGTAACTTACGTTTATAATATACTAGATTGGTGCCCAGAGTTTCCCCGGTACTTATTTAAATTAACACCACACAATATTGAAATCAACAGTAATATCTTGGTTAACGTGTCATTATACCGGTATCGACAGCAATTTATTTGCCTACGCGTGATTAACTCAGTCTCTGACGCACAATTTATAATAACGAACCACTATGAAAAGTTACTAAGAGTCAAATATAATTTTCTGAATTTAAGATTAACACAAATGAAGAGACGGCCAATAAGTCAGCAAATAATTTTATTACTATTTAATTAATACAAATGCTACGTTTCATCCGACTTTGTGGACTTTTTCAGCTAAGTTATTGAATCCATTAACTATTTACATTAATTGAAATTGGTGTCAACCGTAAAGGTCGCGGAAGATTGTCGGCTTTACCAAATTACGAAAAACAATAAAAACGTATCATTACTTAAATAAGTTGTTAGATATATTTCAGATATATAATCATCTCGCTTGACTGGCTACGTGAAGGAATAATCTTTCATGTTGCGAGTTCCATATGTCTTTAGGGTGGGACCTTCTTTGGCCTGAAAGAGGTAAAGAAAGGAACCTAAATCATCAAAAGATCTTCTCTTGGATGAATACCTTTCATAACAATCGGATGAATGGTATAGTAACGCATAAGAGGCAAACATTAAGAGTCTCGAGGCACAATATATAATGCCCAGGGATCACACGTACAATGCCTTTTATTTATATAGATTTCGTACGTATAATGACTACAACGTTCCTATTAATGGAATATAATTTATAAACTGGTATATAATTGATAATAATACTGCTAATCGTAACCGAATATAAAATATATTACATCTAAATGTAGACGGGAGGTCTCTAAGGCGGTGAGTGTTGATGGCAGTGATATCTACACCTTCTACACTTCCATTGCTTACACGTTTGTTCTTTTAAGTAAGACTGTGCAGAGAGTACGAATTTCAGGAGTTTTTGTTACAAATTCATAAATCGGTTATCCAAGGAACTTCTAATACAGCCTTATGAATTAAAAAAATTCTATATCCAGTTAGGATTTAAATTTTACATTGCATCATTTTTACACTAATAATTTAGCCATTAGACACTTTTAAGCCTGGTTGTTATTTTAATTTGACAACGAAAAGTAAAAGGAGTATAGTTGAAGTAATTTTTTGAGACCATTGTCTGTAGGGTCATGCCATCCAATGACAGGAGGAGATTAATTTTCTTCTACCGTCTCCATTCCGTGACTTTCCCCAGAACAAGTCTTCATGATATGTAAAATATTCGAGTTTCACACCAAGATACGCTGATAGACCTATTTTCTCCAATGTTGGTAAAAATCTGCGGTTTAGTGGTGAGCGTGCAGGCTCCTCAACCCAATTTGCATGATCGGAATTCAAGACCGGGTTCTTTTT
This sequence comes from Eucriotettix oculatus, assembly GCA_034510155.1. Lineage (NCBI taxonomy): Eukaryota > Metazoa > Arthropoda > Insecta > Orthoptera > Tetrigidae > Eucriotettix > Eucriotettix oculatus. The sequence goes on along the minus strand of CM067376.1, from coordinate 211,304,685 downwards.
CATGAATTAATAGATTTCCCATTGGCTTTTAGTTCACCTTAAGAGCCAGATAAGCTTCTACACCTCATGCCTCCTATTTTCATTAACACTTTTCAATGGAATTTTAGAAATCAGAACTCGTATTTACAAATTTATGAACCGCCGTCGTGGCATTGGAGCTTCTCTACTCTGAATAATGAACTGCCTTACTCTTCTCTCCTTTGATTTGGATTGAAAGAAAATTTATTACCACAAAGGAGTTATTTAAAAACCTCCCTCGTATTTGAGTTAGAGTATGAATAAATCTACTTATTCGTCAAAACAGGGAACTGCCACTACTAGACACTCTTATTACTGTCCCGCAGAGTGATTCAGATTGTACCATTTCAGTTAACATGTATGATCTGGTACAAAATAATCCGGAAACTATTTATTTCTCTGTAATACGTCTCAGCGTATAAACAGGCATCCAGGAAATTTCACGAGGAATTTTAATGGCATGTAAAGTAAACAAATTTGAATACTGAAATTAGGACCATATACTTTCGATTGTGTTACATATGAAGATAATTAAGTTCTATAATAGTGAATTCTCTAAATTTTCTGTAGCTCAGTATTGTTTTATTATTGTAATATTTACTATTTCATGCATCAAATTTCCTTATATAAAGACTAATGGAATTTTATAATCTCATATCTATAATTGAGATACATTGACTTGAATGGAAGAATATAGGATAGACATAATGTAAAAGAATAGTGTATGTAAGAGGCATCCTGGTTTTTCATCTCTGTTAAATATTCAGTTACATTTTTTTAAAAAAAATCATGAAGCCTAACCAATAAAATGTGAAACCGCTTTTACATTTTATTTATTCGTATATTACGTTTGAACTGAAATCCATATATTCTATACGCGACCAATCCTTCTCTTACGTTTTCGTTAGGAACACCACAGGGTAGTGTTGAAACTGGTGTACTACTTGAATTTATTAATATTTATACTTTTTATGATTGCCTACGATTTTGATGTTAATTTTCAGTTGTGATATTTGATTCTGTAGTACTAAAAACGTTTTGAAGGGTGAAAATGGCACAATGACTATTAAAATTAATAACACCCTTAACTTACTACGACTAAAATTGATTGTTACTTAAACAACTGGTATTATTCTTGAATCATTGTAAATTTGTCCACATACAGACAGAATAAAGTAAAAATATAAAAACTTAGAAAAACAATGTTTTCTCTGAATTTGCAGAGCTCAATAAGCGTAATAAAATTTTCATAAGTTCTTAGAGTAGCTAAAGAGATTTAAGAACTTAGATGAAACTTTGTGTTGCGAAGTATTTAAATTTTTATTTATTTTTATCTCTTTATTTAAAGTGGCAGACCAATTTTTATTATTTAATTATCAGCTAAACTGACATAAAGTAAGAAAATGAATCTCTCACCTCGGTTTTCAATCTTCACCTCTTTTCTTAATTGCGTATTTAAACTGGAAATTTTCTACACTGGTTCTTAATTGGTAGGATAAAAAGGTTTTGTGAGGTAAAAAGTAACTATATCATCCTGATTTCCAGCGAACATTATAAATAATTTATATTAAAATTATTTCAACAGTTTTCTTAGTGATTATTGCGTTTTAGAGAGGTAAACCTCTGCGTAGTTTGCACCCACGATTACGCATTGTGGGGATGCGATGGTCGCGGCAACTTCATTTGGAAAATATTATTTTTTCACGTCAAGAAAAGAGAAGGGCTCTCAATTGTGATTATTCCCACAGTCATCTATAGTTTGTGGCCATGACTGGAGCGTGAGTGTTGAGAGGAATCTGCCGCGGTCAAGGTCACGTGACTCACGTTTGACGTCACGCCAGGGCGTCGTAGCACCTTCGCTAACGAGCACAGCGTCGCTCCGCCGTTATCTGATCGGTCTCAATTACTTTCCCTGCGTGTCCGATAATTATGAGAATCTGTGCTGCTTACATGTAGGTCAGGGAATCCCTAATATTTCTGCATTTCTCATTTTTTAATTTGTAAAATTTCCCTTATCGAGTAGAAACTGCAAAGTGGCTGCAGTGGCACAGTTTCAGAAAAAGCTAGGATTGACTGTAATAACAGGTATGTTTAAAATTCAAGAGCGTTATCAAAGATTACTTACAGTTGAATACAGACTACACAAAAGACCGAAAAATTAACAAAGGCACAAATGGAAGACAAACATGTCTATAATTCCTCTTTGTAAGCCATTATACTAAGAAAACTTTGTGCCTTTATTCAGTAATGTAAGGACAATCTAGATTATAAAATGATTGATGAGTTTAGTAAAATGAAATTTCCATTTTACTGACTTTTTAATAAAATAGTGAAACCCTAGTAATAATAATTGTAGTAGTTATAATAATATATTACAGGAATCGTACAAAATAGACAAACACATACACTAACTGTATAGTACTCATACGGTATCTTTCACATTAATCTGTATCGGACTGATCTGTTTATATCCAACAATTCTCACATTTCCTTCCCAATACAAGGTGATAATTATATTTAAAAACTATATATTTTAAATGTTCTTGAATGTTGTTGCGCGCATTCTCAACGCGTGATATTAATTTAAAAACAAAATTGTTGAATCAATGTCTAGAAAACAAGTAAGAGAAACCGATCACTGCTATATTAGCATATACATTGACAAGGAAACTCTATACAAAATCACAGTTTATAGGCAAAATATTTTCAATTTACTTTCTGAAGCATAAAGCGTATATAGGGGACAAAGAAATGAGATTGTTGTCGTTTGTTATTCGCCTAACTAGTACACTTAAAAAAAATTAGCACTGACTTGATTTTGAGGAATGACGCACATTTCTCGTTAGACGTTTGCCATAAAGATTTGGAAAGTCTCTGTTGTACGACAAATACAATGTTAAAACCTTGATCACTTCACGTACTCGAAATTAACGCGATTATGTTCAACTGCTCACCTACGGTGACAGAGTCCATCAATGCACTTGTAACTTGTCACGACTAAGAATACAGACCCAGGTCAAACGCAGTGACGAAACAAAGAAAATGGTGCCTACGTTCAAGAATCTGTTTCATCATTTTGCTTTCCTGACCTCCTATACTACTACATAGCTTCAACGTTTTTTCCCCAGTGTACTGATAAAATGCTGGTACGGAGTGTGGCATATGGAAGTGAAACGTGGAGTTGCAGAAAGAAAAAGAATAGAAGCTTTCGAAATGTGGTCCTGAAAATCAGATGGGTGGATAGAGTAATTATCCAGGATGTTCTAAGGAAAATAAAAGAAGAGAGAACAATACGGTGGACTTTAACCAAGAGAAGGGATAGATTAGTAGGCCACGTTTTAAGACAAGAGGGTCTTGTAAAATTACGGAAGTGTGTGGGGCAAGAACAGATGCGGGAGACCAATGATAAAACACGCTAAGCAGAATAGGGTAGCTTTGTAGAAATGTAAAGGCTTGCGCAGGATGTTACCATGAAGGGTTGCATGAGGCGATTGTAAAGACCTGAATACAACAACGACAACAAATAAAATTTTCAGCTTTACATTACGATTAAGAACAGTTAGAACCTTTTAGTAATAGAAAGAAATTATATGATTTATAAAGCTTTAAAGGGCGAGTCGACATGGAAAAAAATCGTCTTACGGCTCCCACTCATAATATCTATAAAAGAATAAATAAAAGAAAATAAGCAACATATAGACCTCGGAAAATTATAATTTGCAAATAGAACAACACGCGATTGAATTTCCTTGCCCGCAGAAATATCGATAGGACTGACAAAAAGGCTCAGATAACTAATGTGAACAGTTTGGTATTTCATATTTTATTATTTTGTCAGCGGAATTAAGCGGTATCTAAAATCAGTGGAGTGAATTGAATAATAATAAAAATTCTTAAAGAAATAGTGAAGTGCAGTGAAGAAAAATCCTCGCGGATGAGGCCACAGCCTTTCAGAAGAATATAGCTTAGTGTTGATCATATATACATTCGACTAGTAATATGAGTACACACGTCTGCCAGCAAATATAAGACGCGTGTATTATGTAAATATATCGACGATTTTAACAGAAATTAAAAGAACAAATTGGGATGCTTGTAATTCACATTTCAAATAGAATCTTTACTCAAAAAAGGTAATTAATTTAGAATACTAGCGATTTTAAGTGGAAATAAATTTCGGCTATTTTGTATAAAGAAGCAGATACTCAACGGAAACATTTAAGGGATATAATAAGTATTACACAGTTTTTGCAAACTATGTTGCTGTCGTCGGTTGACTCAAAATAAAATCCCCCCCACCGAGTTTGTGTGTGTGTGTGTGTGGAGAGAGAGAGAGAGAGAGAGAGAGAGAGAGTATTTGTCACATACCCAGAGCTGAAAGCTGCTTCCTGTTACTAAAGCGAATGGTTAACCGATATATGTTTCTTTTTGCTGATGGAAATTCGTGTCCCTTTCTGATTTAATAAGGTAAAGTTATTGCAAAAAAGTCCTAAAATTGGGGTCCATTTTTATGACGTCCCGAAAGTTATGACCTGAAGTGAGAGAGAAAGTATTTGTTGATTGGTGGAGTGGACATACTGGTTGAATTCGAGGAACTGCCACAGTTAGTGCTCGCACTTGGAAGTGTCCCAGATTTTCGTGACGTATTTGGGAAGGATGGACACCAAGGATGGTACTGCATGCACACGGGCTCAAAATTGACCCTCTTGACTCGGCAGAGCGTTGCCAAGTGATGTCATGGGCTGCGGTTATCACCCAGCATTCCACTTCCAACCTCTGCGTTCATCAGGCACGCGACCGCTATTCCTGTCACACTCCCACGGGACTGTCTCCAGGAAGTTGGATATTAATATCTGACATCGCTTCAAGTCTGGGGATTCGATTCATGAGCTCTGCCAACTGTCGTACCAGAGTTTCCGTTAACTATACCGGCCGGTGCTAATATTGCGTATGTCCGGGAAAGAACTATATTTATCTCAAAAATCAACCTCTAAGGTTCCTACAGGAGATACTTCTGGGCAATCCCCGTTAAAATTTTTCATTTTGTAGTTCTTTTGACATTATTTTTCAATGCAGATACGACGGTTCTTGAAATATCTTGTATAAATAACATGGAGGATTTCATCTCCAGTTGCCGCCTCTAACCATTATTTTAGAGTTAGAAACATTTAAATTTAATTCATCGTAGGCTCCCAACAAAATTAGATATAAGATACAGGATTGGCGGCTTACGTGAAACAAATCATAAAGATAAATAAATAATTTATTGTAGTTAATAATATAGGCAAAATAATATAACTGTCTTTTAGTTAGGAAATGAATCACCATAGTTGAAGGGCCCAAAGAAATTGAAAACAATAGCCTGATATTTATTAATATTTCTGGAAACAGATGCAACAATACTGTAGACACTGTTACATTGAGGTAAGCCAGCGTTGTTTTGTATGTTGGATACGTAAATCGCCTTCTGCTCACAGGTGGCCACCAGAGGACCTCAGAGTCCAAATGAGCTCCGCCGTAATTCAATCCCCAGGACTGCGGCGTTCTCATCAACAGCAGACTCGTTCTGTCTTGCGTTACACCAGGTGCCTCGCTAATTTATTGATTGTCGTCTTTTTTTTCCTCGGTTACGCACACACATTCAAATTCTCGTTCCGTCCCATTGACTTCAAAGCTTCTGAATACTGTTGAGGGCTGCAAATACCAACTAACTCTCTAGCTAACATACTTAAGTATAATTTTAGCGTAGACGATGTTACCTACGTTTCGAGTTGGATATTTGCCCTTTGCGCTTTTCTGCCGTAACACGGCTCGTGACGCAATGTCTACTTGGCACATGTGTAGTGTTTATGGAGTAAGGCTTGACAAAAAACTTTAAAAATGGAAATCTTGACTTAAGGACTTACCGCCAATCAGACCCAACGCGTCTCTCATTGAAATCGAGTACGGATCAAGCATAGAAATCATGATGGATCGTTGGATCACTGCCCAAACACACCCGATGTTTGTTAATTTATGAAAAATATATAACTATTTGGTAAGCAATGTCGTAAACATCCAGAAATTCTGAGAGGACAGGGTTATTGAAGGGGAGGGCTATGAAGTCAGTTCATTGTCACGATTGATTACTGTTAGCAACGACCAAAGTTATTTAACTAGCTAGAACAATTTTAAATCTAATTTATAGAAAACGACGAGCAATTTCGTATATGAATTCCGTTATTATTATTTTTCCACTTGCAACAGCACTTGAATGTACATAATTAATCAGACCTACATTACTCGCTTTCTCCACACGTTTAATCGCGATGTAAGGGTGGATGTTATGAGCTCAAAAACCTGATCCCATGGAACTCGTGGTAGCTCTACGAACCCCCGTGGTCCAGATGGTTGGTTTTGGATTTTATTGTCCGAACATTCCACCCTTAGCATTCAACAAATCCTTTGTTAGTATTTGGGCACGGAGTCGAGACTTTGACCTGCCTCTTGGGAAGCCCAATGCGTTTTCCACAATTTTAGTTCAACCTCTCCAGATGATTTCTGGAATGTTCCGCCCACGGAACCAAACACTTCTGTCTTTCCATTATTTTCCTCACCCAGTTGATTTTATGTGCAATTAATCATCTAAACCAGGAATGAGTAACCCGCGGCCCGGCGCTACTGCTTAATCTTTAGCTTTACTTTTGACTTTTTAAAGGTAAATTCCACGTTTTTCTACTGAAATTGAAATAAAATGTTTAAACAATCATAAATTAAAGGTAGTCAGTATGTTGTTTTTTTGGATATCATACTGCATGTTAAAAGATTTCTTATAAGTTTTGCCCTTAAACGTTCTTATACTATTCATCGGATTGTCATGAATTTTTTTGTGTTCCGTACCGATCGCTCCAAAAAAGAGTTCTTCTGATCTTCTGAAGGTTATTTAGAACGTTTATGTTACTTCATTCTCCCCCTTTCAAGCCACTAATTTTTACACGTTAATTTCTCTCTAAGTCTTTGTTTGTCCCTTATGATTTTTTATAACTTCCAAAGGTCCTACCCTAAAGACATAAAAATTACAACAGGATAAATTACGCCCTCATGAAGCCAACCGCCAACCAAGCGAGACGTATATTCTCTCCGTGCGTGCAGTGGTTGCGTCGGAGACGCTGAAATTCTTTATCGTCTAGGAGCAACAATGAGAGACGTTAAATAATTAATGAGGACCAGCATGCAAGCAATATTTATCTGGCAAAGCGCATTGTGGTCCACTTCAATCTCGGATCATAATATTAGATATTAAAAATGATTCATTTTAAGCTTGCTGTGTTTCCTGAACACATTTTGAAGTTATTCTGTAGAACTGGATCTGTAGGAGTCTGCCGATTTTTCCTGAACACTGCAATAGACTAGGTCCATAATTTGATGTTGGACATATTCGTCGGTGAATAAAAACTGAAACTGCCATTTATATTGTTTGTTTTAGGCTTAATTAAGTGTAAATTTTTCACCGGTACACCTAATGACCATTAGTAAATCTTCGTATTTAAAAATAAGTTATTGTTGTAACAGAAAATAAATAATAATTTAACTTGCTTAAATAACTATTCTATTATTTTTCTTCTCATCTAGTAGCGGCGTGTGTGAATTTGGAAAATCGTTAGGATCTTAGAATGGGTTATATGCTTAAATAAAAATTGTGACTGCATTTGTGTTTCTGTGGGTACAGTTTAGGTAGTGCAATCCTCAAGTAAGAAGAAGCGGAATCCGCGTCAGAAAGATTATGGAGTCCCTCAATACAAAAAACTTCTCCATCGCCCGGAATATGAATTCGCTTAGAAGCTGACAAAAGATACGTCCCTATTTGTCGATAATTAACTGAGAATATTTCGAACATTGAGAAGTGCAGATACACGAGAAATGGATTGAATCCTATATCCGGTAACGTTAGCACCACGTTTGGACCAGCAAGCTGGCAGTGCGACACTCAATATTAAGATAAGAAAATAATTATGAGGATGGAGTAGTTATTAAATCATTTACGGAGTAGATATCTGGTAAATGAATCAGAAAAATGCATAAATGGAGTCGGTAAGCCATCAGCGATCGCCACATAACACCCGTCTACCTTTACCATACAGCTGACGCCGCACGCTTACTTCACATCATTTGAAAGTTTACGAAAGTTACAAAATATATGGCTTATGGTCAAGACTGTCTATGTATTGTATCAAAATAGATTTACTGGTGTAATTGATGGATAACTATTCATCTATAGGCCCGTACCAATTTTGTCGACGTACTTTCGTTTCAAATCAATTTATATATGTATTATATTTTACGCACCCATTGTTGCGTCCGCCCAGAATTTCAAATATATATAAGGAAAGGTAGTCAAGGTTTCCAACCGTGCGTGACGATCGTAGTCACATCGTATACTACGAGTCTGCTACATAATTCACTGACGTAGAAGCAATTATGAAGCCGTCTACCGCAATTAAATGTATCGTTTGTTAACCACGTCTACATTGAAGGTGTTTCCGAATTTGTCAGAGACCGAAAATGACTCCTGACTGGCTCTCAATGAAAAGTTTCGTTGTTTCATAATAAGTTTCTTCAAATGAAACACTAGAAGAGCTATATATATATATATATATATATATATATATATATATATATATATATAGGTTAAGAAAATTTACTATCGCACGGAAAAATAGCTTTTCTAGTGTTTCATTTGAAGAAACTTATTATGACTTATTATATATATACGTTAAGAAAATTTACTATCGCACGGAAAAATAGCTCTTCTAGTGTTTCATTTGAAGAAACTTATTATGACTTATTATATATATACGTTAAGAAAATTTACTATCACACGGAAAAATAGCTTTTCTAGTGTTTCATTTGAAGAAACTTATTATGAAACAACGAAACTTTTCATTGAGAGCCAGCCAGGACTCTTTATCGGTCTGTGACAAATTCGGGAACACCTTCAATGTAGACGTGGTTAACAAACGATACATTTAATTGCGGTAGACGGCTTCATAATTGCTTCTACGTCCGTGAATTATGTAGCAGACTCGTAGGGATACGATGTGACTACGATCGTCACGCACGGATGGAAACCTTGACTACCTTTCCAGAGGGCCATCACAAATATTAATAATAATGACGACGGGTCTCGGGGCGGCTGGGCTGGCTACGACTATTTCGAGACAGCACTTCCGGTGCCACAGGGCTGTCCACTACATTTAGAGGTGTTAAGAGGCGTTAACATTAGTGAGAACACTCTAACCGTCACACCCACGCCGCCTTAGCAGTGTCACACCGGAGACTCGTCTCCCGGCAACGGGGTAAGCCACATGCTTTCTCCAAACATTAAACTCGAAAATTATGTATCTAGAAGCTCAGCAATCCTGGTTCTGCTCCATCTCCTTATGTAACTGATACGTGAGTCAAATATTTTCTTAATTTGTCCAGTTCAGGTCCAACGCTGGTGGTGATTTTTCTGAATACCCTTGTACATATGGCAGTGTATGAAAAATAGAAAATAATTATAGACGGACAATTTATTGTCATTATTGTTATAACGTAGTATTTTTTTAAAAAAACTATTAAAACCTTACATACATAAAAATTTATTGTGTTTGCAAAAAATAATAGTAATTCTACTACCATTTTGCTGAGTATAAGAAAAATTCAATTCAAGTATGACTTTCTAGTTTATGAATGAAATTTTTTATTTTCAAAAATGGAACTTTCCTTGCTTTTATATTTGCGAAGTCTTCTATTAATTGTCTAGTATCCACACATTCTAATAGCTCAAATTCTAACGGAGAAATGTTTTAATTAGTCAGCCTTTGTTGCTGTATAGTTGACATTAAGTAATTCGTTACAGTTATAATTGTAACTATCAGAATACAAAATATTCTCAATGCTATTTAAATAATTGGAAAAGTTAACATTAAAATATTATTGCAAGAGTGTATGTGGATCACTATAATGATATTCTAGAAAAGGCAGCTTTAAAGTGTTTATTTCATTGTAATTTACAAGTCATTACTTTCAATGACAGATTCATTTCTTGAATTTTCTTTAAATTTCGGCTAATCTTTACATTGTTTCATGAATTCTTGTATGGAACGAATAAATAATTTGCTAATAAAAAAGAAAAACACATTGTCTAAAATGTTTAAACCTATTCTTTTAAGGGAATTAATGTTTGATGTAGGATTTTGAAATAAAACTTACTTTGTCATTGATTTTTGGATGTAATATAACTTTATTGCGTTTCTCATACTAAAATTGTGTGGGTTATCTTCTTGGACGAAGTGTGTTTAATCGTGGGAAGTTTGCCTCAGCACTTAGTTTGTCAGCCACTTAAGTAGCTTCTTGTAAAATCATTTCAAAGTGTTCAGCGGTGTAATAATTTGTGAACGTATCGATAAAATTATGAATCAATTTTAGACATACGTCAATATTCATTGTGGGAAATTGCACAATTTTAAGTACATAATTAATTTCGTTGAACATTTTGAATCACACAGCAAAACAAACTTAAAATTTTGAACTTTTAAAATTCATAACTAAACGTCAAAACGCTTTAATACTTTGCTAATAATTAAAAAAGAAGTACACCCGAGCAGTACACAGCCGCTAAGAGGTTAGGTTAGGCCGCGCATGACGTGACGTAAGGCATGGAGCTTTCGACATTAATTCATGGGGCGATTGTGGTGGAATGATCTGTTTTGACATAATTCATGGTGATTGGGACGTAGAAGTGACGAACTTAAATTGTTAATTAATGAGTATGCAAGGCAAATTGAATTAGGTATGAGCTGTAGGATCAAGTTGCCGACGTGTAAATGTTGTAACTTGGTTTCGTTTAGTTGTTTCCTGCTGGCACATCTTAACCGTCAAATCTTGTTTACGAATAAATGTCACCTGACCTACCTGATGCACGTTTTCTAGGGTTTTCCCTGCATCTCTTTAGGTGAAACACCGTGTACGATCCTTAAACCATAGCCCGGGGACCCTAGTTAACCCTTGGCTGCCTTGCTGTACCTTCCGCATCCACCCTTTTCAATTCCCTTCCTATGCTATTAAAGGGGAGTTGCCTGTTTCAGGATCACCCTCATGTGGCCTGTTAACCAAATTAAAAAAAGACCCTCTATCTTGGGAATTTAATTTTGTCAATGATCGATGCTTTTAAAGTGGTTCGAGCCTACAGACGCTTTGGATTAATTTCTATTTTGATCAATAGATAAAGTCCTTATGAATTAATACGGAAGCGTAGGTAGAAATGTTGAGCTTGAGGTTTATGGTGTGATTGCCGTCTTTTCTACCCCCCCCCCCTTTCACCACAGAAAGTACAGTTTTCGTACGGTGTACGCCTTGCACGGCCGCTCCCGACGACCCCGAAATCATTTTTCCGTCTATTATATTTGTCTCATTAAATTATTTTTTCCTTACGTCTTGGACAGTTTTCGTTAACACGAAAAAAAGTTAAGGAATCTTGAAATAGTATTAATTTCATTTAATCGCTAATAAGGCACATAGTCTATGTTAATGTGTCTAAAATCCCTAAAACCAGTCGGTATATACGTATTATTTTGGGTTTAATGTTTCTTCGACTAAATTCGTCAAATCACAGAAAACAGAAGCTTGCCAACACTAGTTTCTGAAACTTAAAATAATGGATATTTTTAATTATTTATCTGGACATGTATCGATTTCGTATTCGTAATTTCCCGATATTCCCGGCAAATTAATACACAAGACAATTATTTTTTTGTTAAATTGTATCGAATCAAAAAACCAATTTTATCAGACAACGTCGCAGTCAGAGATTGTACAGAATATAGTTTGTGAAAATTAATACCCTTCTTGGAGTGTTAAACCACCGTTGATCGCTTACAAAAAAAAATCTATTAGGACAAAAATATTGTGGTCAAATAGAATTGAAACGAATGTCCACCGTTTCATCTCACTTTCAGATATTCATATTCCTAAAACAAGAGCTCTATGTTTTAGAAATTAATGTGACAAAAATTATTTATGAAATCTCCTGGTTTTTATAACTTGAGGAATTAATGTAAATACATTTTAACAAAAAATGTTTATATGCAACGACTGTTTCTAGATATCTTAGTTATTTAAACTATATTAATTACTAAAATTGAAATTTATTTTAAATTTCTTTAGGAAGGCATATTGTGCCGAAATCAGTCCTTTAAGAACATTTTCGTTCTTTTTACACCGCTAAAATACCTGAAAGTTGCCATGTAACACCAAACTAATTAAGTGCACAACACTTAACATTCTCAAAACCCACGCGTCGTTGTAATAGCAATATTTTTCTTCTAGTGCTTTTTTCTGGTAGTGATAATTATCTCATTGAGCTAACGTTTTTGTGGCAGCGTGGCATTCCTTAGAGTTTGACACATTTGTGGCGTGAGTCACTGCCGAGAACGTATCAGGAACGCATCGGACAGATATCTTAATCGGGACTGAGGCAGCAAATTCAATTTACATTACTCTAAAGGGCAAAGTTTTGATTACGTTGCAAATCTTAATAAAATTTTATATTCTGTTATCATCCAACCTAAACACAGACATCCTCCCATCATCATTCAGAGAATATGATGCAGTTAGCAGTATTTAGATATGTACAAAAAACTGTTAGCTATCTTATGACGGCTTACACAAACTAATATAAGTATCGATAAATAAATTATCATGCATAATCTTTATTCTTTCAAATCACAGATAAATATGTTTTGTAGGCGTTGTTTTATGTTTATATTTGGTCTTGTATTACATCAACGGCGGGCAACCCCCGGCCTGCGGGCCACATCCGGCCCCCGTGCAATATTTATCCGTTCATACAGTAAAATATTTCTCATTTACATATTAATGCGACTCACCGCAAAGTTTCCAAAGATAAATATCCAATATATTTTAGAAGTAAAATGATGTCCCTCTTCGCCAGTTCTTATTATTAATTATTGGTACTAATTGGGGAAGTGCCTTATGCGTAGCAACAACATCGCTTTCACCAAATATAGGTTTTCTCCATAAGGGTGGGTCGATTTTGAAATGGAATAAAACAAGCTGTGTATAAGGTATTAACAACATACTTTTTTATTTGAAAGGGCATACATGATGAAGATAAAATAAAATACTAATTACAAAACATTTATTATATAAACTTCAGTTATAATGCAAATAAAGTACTTTAAGTTTTAGTACAGTACATTGACACTATTTTTACATGACTTTTTGCCGTAAATTTGGACTGAATACCCTTCGTTTGTTTGAGTCATACTAAAGTTCTCAGAAAATTTATAAAACTGAAATTAAAACTTTATTCCCCGATTTTTTTTCACTCTGGTCAAAAAAATTTATTTAATTTTAAGGTCTGGTTTGCACAGTTAAAAAATTAAAAATTCATTTTCAATTAACACAATTATTTTTTGTTTTGCGTAAATCCGGCTGGCTTTCTCGTTAATTTGACACGCGAGTTCACCCAGAAACGTTTTCGATGTAGTCTTTTTATTTAAAAGGCGACTCTGATGTCATCCGCTCATTATAGTAAAATCAAACAAGGCAAAGCAATATTTCCCGGATTTTGGTAGCTGTTTCGTAAGCCGAACGTCGTTGAAATAACTGGAACCTTTCCTCAACTCTTATACGGGGGCTACAAATCAGTCACGGCGAGCAACTGGTCCCGTACCCTATTACGCAAAGAAGAGCTACTGGCCATCGCTTGCCTTCCGCTGAGTGAGAAGGAAGGAAAATTGAACAGGACGTTAATTTCAACAGTCGCAACATTTTCTCCACACTCGTTATATATGCTATCTGAAGTCAAAAAACAAGAAGGACGTACATTGCGTCTCCAGAAGGAAGATGATGCCTCCGAAAAGTTGAATTACGTGTTCAGAGCTTAACGAGGCCCCGACGAATCTATTTTATATTCATATAAATTATTTTACTTTGTTACTCTTTCGTTATCGTCACATACTGTATCATCAGTGTCAGTCATATCAAGTCGTTATTCTGGTTGTAGCTTACAGAGAATGTGAGCCGGATTTACCACACTGGTCCAATGACAAAGATGCTTGCTTATTACCATGGGACCTCTGTTGTGACGAATAAGGACACTGAAAAATACAATAGATTCTTTTCACCTAGTTAAAGTCGTACTCCTTGTCTGTTCTATGTTTCTATGGCGAATTACGAATGCTATTTTTTTTAATTATTCATTGTTACAGTTCTGTGTCTTAAAGAAGTCCCATAAGCCTCTTTCACTGTATGATTGACGATAGCTTAAGGTAGTAATCAATAACTGGTCTGATACCATCTAGCACTCGAGTAGGACACATTTTTCCTTAATGTTTTAAATGAGTTCGGTTTACATTTCTGAAGAATTACTTTTCTAAGAATGATTAGTCAAGTTATCTCGGATCACTATCAGGGCCGTAGAAATCTCCTTTGGATAAAGGAAAAGTTGTAGTTTCACACTTCACAAGCCAATAAAGGTGATTTACTTATGATTGCCAAAGTTACGTTTTCAGGAATTCGTAATAACAAAAAGTTGAATGTGCATTATGGGTTATTTGGTTTCACCAGATTGTTGTGTAAGCGTATAATTCAGCACCACATCTCATAATTTCATGATTACAAAATTAGTCCTGGCATTATATTTAGCTCGTTCGAGTGTAACAACTTCTGTATTATTCTCGTACATTATAATCGCAATTATACCCTCTACATTAAACGGCACGATTTTAATATTATGCAATATCGGCAGAGCATCAGTTTGTCTCTTTGAAAAATAGAATTGAAGAATAAGAATCAGTTGGAATTCCGTAAGCCAGGCCATTCTATGTGTTAATACTCGGCCTACACATAATTAAACCGACATCGAAAACGACACAATATCAACCTGAAGTATACTTCCAGTATCTCGAGGGAGTCCAAAATACTCCCGGTAAAATAGAAGTATTTTCAGTATTCTAAAAGAATAAAAAATTTTCCCCCACTTAATGGTTAAATTTTTACTTAAATCGAATTTTAAAGGTCATAATGTAATATAGCGACTCGTAATACACCAAACTCGAGAGTTTCCTTTTTTTATTTTCATATTAGAAATTACTAAATTTTAAATTTTACCTGATGCGAGAAATAAAACTAATGTATAAATTTATGTATACATTGTATCGACGACCCAAAAAGTTCATTTTTCTCAGCCTGATGTATCAATAGATAGTAAGTGGGATGAATGATATAGGACTTTACAACTCGCAGTTGGTTTACACGCCGGCTTTCGCGCCGCAATTCGAAGAATTCTTCCTGTGCACTTAATATTTTTATTTATATTTCATATTATATTAATATCTCCTGCAATATATCGAAATTAAATGTGCACGAAAATTTCAATTAAATCTAGTTTTATAAACCTTAAAATTTCATTAAAATCCGCTGAGCCGTTTCGGAGCATATTTGAGACAAACATACGGACAGTCAGACATTATTTATTGGTATAGATAATGGTATTGGAATGGGTTGTGCTAATTATAAGGAAATAAAAAGGCTTGCGCAAGATAGGTTAGCAAGGAGGGTTGCTTCAGACTAGTCTTAGGACTGAATACCACAACAACAACAGACAATGATTTTGAGACCCAGTGTATTTTAGAAAAAAAAATATAGATAAGGAAGAGTGTATGGAGAAATAATCATCTATGTGTTATTTCATTTTATATTAATGATAGACTGTGGTAAAGTAATATGTAGAAGAATTTCTTATTATTATGATGAATTCTACTTTCTTATTTGAGGCTTAACGGGAAAATAAATCTACTCTATTGTACCATGAGGTGTCCTCGTCTCTTTTATTGTGCCGCCTTTCCTGTCGGCGAGAAGGCGTATTATCGTGCAGCATGCTTTATCTGAAGACATGCGAGTCGGCGCCCGAAGATAGTTGTCGACCCGGCCGTCGGAAGTGAAAGTGGCGCTGGAGCGTCTGGTCGCCGTAGTGACTCACGCCGGTCCCGGTGCGGCTTTCCCGACTAATTACCGGCTCCTGCGACGTGGGTGGACGAATCCTCCGACCCGAGCGTCTGCCCCCGCAAAGGCCCCATGTCCCGTGGAGCAGGGGTCATCGTAACGGAAGGCTCAGGGTCGGACGCCAGGTAATTCGTCCCATATGGCTGCACGGTGGCACACATATCGTTATGCAATGCTCTGACACGTGAACGAGTAGACAACACGAAATTTAAGATCCGAACTGCTTGTCGTAATGGTGTACGCAGTGAGGTACGCCCCGATCAGATTATTCCACGGAGAAAAAGAAGTGCGCCAAAGAAACCGTCGTCTCAATTACACCCTTATATGGATCTGTTCATGCCATACTGTGACATCATAAAACTGAAGTTTCCTTTCTGTTCAGCCTTTCATTTTTTCCTTCAAGTTCATTTGGACACACTACTGCAGTAGAACGAGCTGCTGAGTGTCATTTTTTAACATTATGCAGCTCAAACCTTCACAGACCTAGAAAGATACGAAAATAATTCTTTTTAAATAACATCTATGCCTCATTAACTCCGGGAAAATTAGCAATCAGATTCTAGGAACCGCTGTGTTACAACCGTTAACTCAATTAAAAGGTACGAACTTTCGGAAACGTGGATGTAATAAGACCGGCTCGTTTTACGCTAACCTTTCCGAAGCAATAATCACTGTGTTTTAATACTTATTTTATTTAACGTCCGTCACAGGATAAATCGTACAAAAGTGTTTCGTCAGACTACACCGTAAACACTTTTATTTTAATATTACGGCTTTCGATTTAAATATTTACAATTATAAAGCTTGCACACTTCTATTCCCATGTTCCTCATTCATCGGGTTAACACCACATAGCTTAAATCATGTATACTTGCAGGATATATTTAGGCGACTTACTACAAATAATTTCATATTTCGATTTCCGAAAATTTTAAATTTGAATTTCGCTGCTGTATAATGAAATTAGTTTGTGATGCCAGTTTTTACAATCATAACAGTGCTCATTAAATGAAACGCCATTACCTTATAAATACTAAACTCCTGTTACCAAACTTTAAATAAAATTTAATAAATACAACTCGGATAATGATATAGTCATTAATGATTAATGTATAAGATTTTGGTTTTGGTCGCGATATATAAATGTTTTAAAAATTGTGTTCGTGTGCAACATTCTGCTTTATTGAAAGTCGGGGGTACACCCGGTTCGATGTCACTATTGAGAATACTTGTTATTTTGAATTCAAACGAACGGTACCCTGTTAGAGCCTCTACGTATGAACTGTGACAAGTGGCAGAGGCGAATCACTAACTGGTAGTAAATAAACAAAATAAGTTTTATAATGCGCAATAACGGTTTCTATATTATTGTTAACATTTGATAGACACTACTAATTAATATTATTGTATAACACTAGAAATAATCGATCTGCGACATAACTAAGATTGCCATATGGCGTGACATCTGCAAGATATGGCAATTGATGTAAAAATAGGATAATGCCACTTCGTTATTGTAATGCGTACCTGAAAAACGCTTTTGAAGTACAAAAAACAAATACACAATTCAGTCGGGCAAATTTTTCATTATGATGTTTAAACGAGACATTATGATAGTTATTTTTCCGATAGCTGTTATAATGTCTCTTATATCGTAACTGTTAAATGAACAACTGGTTCTCATGCATTAAAAATTTATAAAATTTTCAAAAGAGGATAAAATACTAAAAAAACTTTTTCAGAAATAATGTAACGTGTTTCATCGAATCGATTGTCTTTGCGAAAGGTTAAGTATAATTATATTCTCGTTCTATGGGGGTCGTAAAAATGTGAACAATTATTCCCGAGTGGAGAATTCCTATCCCTTGGAGCTGCATTTGAGTGAAAGCGAATCATTTCTGAGAGCTTCACTGCTCGCGGAATGGCCTTCTGAAAGCGTCTCGAATTTCAAGCCGACGCCACACCTGCGCTGTTGCTAAACTTCGGCTGGAAAATTCGGGGAGTACCAGGCCAACGTCGAACCCGGCCCATTAGGACTCCAGCAATGGCGCGGTCGCCGACCCTGGCGTCAAGAGGGCGCCGAGGTGGGTTGCAATTGGCAGCCTGCTTGCTCAAGCGGTTGGCAGGACTGGTTGCTCAAGAGAAACTGCGGCGCACAATAATGCACGATCCCATGCTCTTTTCATAAACACATACCAAGAACCATTGAAGATACATAAAATAACAGTAATCTAAATACAGTCGAAATCATTTTCTGTAATATTTGCTTCATTTAAAATTATTAATTGCTTATTATAAGTTACTAATTAATGATCTGAAGTCAGAAGCAGAATTTTCTATTAATCATTCTTATTTTAATTAATTGGCAAATATGCACACAGGGTTTCGCCCAAATATTTATATATTGGATAAACTAACACAATCAAGTAAATGTGTGCAAAGTTTTTCATTCGTCTTGGTTTTGCAACATAAACGATATTCAGAATCAATAAAGTGACTGGTAATTTATACGTTTGGAAGCTATTCTACGTTTAAAAGTATCGATTTTACTCTTAAACGTGGTATTCATGTCAAGTAATGTAGAATTTTTTATTAATTATGATGATACAGTCACCATCCCAAAAACTTCTAAATCATTCTCCCTTCAAGTTTTATATTTCTCAGAATGTTCTCAGTTTAAATGTCCGTAAACGTACTCCTAAGTGTGATTATTTAATATAATTAATGAGGCATTGGTTTTACAGAATATTCCACAAGGCCATAAACGGAAATTTATTGCAGAACTTTAAATTTATCTTAATGATTTTGGTTTGTTCACTTTTATGCCTATTACGCATTGCAGGCGTTTAGCCCGAAAATAAGTAATTAATTGTGTTGGTGAATAAGTGCACCAGAACTCCGTTTTTATGTTTCACGGAAATGACGCTTCAAGCAAACACTTTTTGAATAATTAATCTGTATCATCATTTACAAGCATACATTTAAAGGTTGCTTTCCTCTTTTGGGGTTTCGAATAATTTTTTGCAATATTTTCTACACTGGACTGCCATTAGTTTCGTTATCAAGTGACCGTCCTTTTCACCATTTGGGGGTTTGTGAGCTCGTCACGTTTCCTACGAACTACCACTTCAAGTTTTATTATTCTAATCCCGAGTCCTGCAACTCCAGTCCTCACACCCACGTGTTATAGCAATGTTTCATGTTCAACATTGTTGGCTAAGGCAAACAGATATCGCTCCGATATTTCTTTCAACACGATGTTAAGAACGTTTAACTTCGAATAGCACTCATATAAAGTCAAGAACAACTAATGAATTCATGGCAACGGCTCGTAAACAGTATCAAGTATGATAATGCTGTATTCCTCTGAAGCTTGGACTAGAACTGGGTTACGCAAAGTTATCTTGTTTTCTTTGTGAGTGGGACATCAGGGACAGGGCAAACCACGACATTAATAGCAATGTCCGTGGAGACAAAGAACTGCGTAAATAAAATACTTGTAGTTTCAGAAGATGATCTTCCATAATTATTAAAAGTGTCAACTTAGGCATGAAGATGCCGGTCTCTGTGGTCTAGTGGTTAGCGTCACTGCCTCGTACCACCAGGTTCAAATCCTGGCAAGGGCTTGGGTGTTTGAGTTCCCAAATCGAATAACACAATTAAGATAAGATCCCCAATAATGGTAAAGTAGTCACTAATAACCTTACTTGTAGTTGGCCCTAAAAAGTAAAAATAAGAAAAGCTCTGATGATAATGAAAGACTTCCCTGCCAACTCTGAATAATGTAACAAATTTGTTGGTTCAGCAGAGTAGAAAAGTCACAATTATCAGCATTGAGATATTTAAAACAAATTGTAACTACTTACAGTGAAATCGTAACGTATCCACGAAAACTTAACTTGACCTTTTCGACATCCATTCAAGGATACAATACACCAATATAATATATTTTTACATTCAAATCTAGATTTTTAATTTCAGTATTTGGCTGAGTAAATGTTTAGTCTGGAGAACATTTCTATTGAGAAATACGCTGAGTCGAAAGCAAACCAAATTAAACAAATCATAATAATATAAACAGGCAACTCCCAAGCTAATTGGAAAGGGTCTAAATACGAAAGAATAGTTGGAAATAAAATGATATAATATATTTGAAATTGAAATGAAAATAATTTTCTTATTCGAATCTTTAACCATGTTCCGTTAACCAGGTAAAAGTTATTACAGATTTGAAGGCCTTATAAAAATTGAAGCTTCTCCGAAAAGATGTATCTTAATTGTAATAAATATTTCTAGGATTCTCCTTATATCAGTTTGTAGGTAATGAATCATAACCCCCGATTTTTCTCCACGACACAAAAAGACTGACAATTTCCGTTTAGATTATTGTACACTGTAATGGTTAACAAATAAATAATATTTCTGGCAAAAAATTTAATGTTGTTGTGGTATACAGTCCTAAGACTGCTCTGATGCAATCCTCCATGCTAAACTGTCCTGCGCAAGACTTTTCATTTCCTCATAAGTAGCATATCCCACATCCTCCCTAATCTGCTTAGTGTATTCTATCCTTGGCCTCCCTCTTCTGTTCTTACCCCACACACTTCCCTCTAATACTAATTTTACAAGACCCTCGTGCCTTAAAACGTGGCCTATTAATCTATCCCTTCTCTTGGTCAACGTCCTCCATATTGTTCACTTTTCCCCTATTCTGTTTAGAACTTCCTCGTTACTTACTCTACCCACCCATCTGATTTTCAGCATTCGCCTATAATACCAAAGGCTTCTATTCTTTTCCTTTCCCCAACTCCTATCGTCCACGTTTCGCATCCATATAACCCATATATACAATATAACAAATATTAATAAAAACTCGTAATTCAAATTGGTTCCTTCAACGAAAAATCATTTGTTGCAACAACAAAAGAATAATAAAAATACACCACAGTGAGATTCAAAGCTCAGTGTCTCGGTCTCCCATTATCTTATCACCATCGTCTCTTATCTTAAAGTGTTTCATTCTAATTAATCTTTTACTAAGCACTGTTTTATAATTCCCCAGTTTTTCGTTCATATCTTTCTGTGAGTGTGTTACTAATGGAAATGAAGCGCCGGTATCTATCCGATGCATTTGGTGCTTTGCAGGGCTGTACACTTTTATTCATTGAATTTACAATGTCAATATTTATGGAATTCGAAGAACAAGGTGTAGAAAATTATTCTGTCTAGTTCGGACGACTATTTACCATTTTTACAGTTAATAGGCGCACTTGAGAATTACATTTGATAAACGGGAGCAATAAAATTAGCATTACGATTGAAATTATTGTTGTTGTGGTATTCAGTCCTTAGACTAGTCTTATTCTAGCCTCCATTTTCAGTTACACATATCTACCCCATCCTGCGTTCTCCCTGCTTAACTTATTCCATCCTTGGCCCCCTCTTCTATTCTTACCCCGCATACTTCCCTCTAATTTTACAAGACCGTCATATCTCCAAACATGGCCTATTAATCAATCCTTCTCCTGGTCAAAGTCATTCTGCTTAGAACTTCCTCAGTTCGTAACCCTATCGAACCATCTGATTTTCAGCATTGAAATTGTGGAAATAATATTTTTATTTTACAATCCGGTCTAAATTACATAGAAGAAAACGAATTTTATAACAATAACAGTCAGTTTATTCAAAATAATAGAAGATTTAATACCATTTACTATAGATATCACAGAGCTTTTATTGGTTAGATAATTCTTGAAACACCAAATTACTCTCTAATAAATTCCTTTTATTTATTTCAATCTGCTTTTCGGCTAGTTGTCATATTCATCTTTACAAAAATCATACATCAGTTCCATTAAATCTGTTATATAATAATTTCTGTCGAAACATCTCATACAAACTTGGATCTAGCACTGTATAATTAATTGTACGTGTTAATTTTTAAAACTTGTCAGTTGACAACATATTGAATTGATAATAGTCAGACTTGTACAATTATGCCTCTATATTACTTAGATTTCCTAAACAAATAAAATTGACATGTTGTAGTTACTTAAATAAACAATCTTAAATAAAAATCAGAGTTGCTGCCGCATAAATTTTATTTATTTATATTCAACTATGTATATTTAATTATATAAACTTTTTTTAGAAAGAACATAAGAGGTCTCAAAAACTGGGGACGAAAGTTTTAATTCAAATTAAATTCTTCTATTTCTGACCTCTGGTCATTATTTGTATTTTTATAATAACAAGTCAGATTATTTTATTTATGCAATATTAAAGTTTGGGTCCCAATATGAAACTAATTATTATTATTTCAAGATAATATGATTATCACGTGAATTATAAGTACAGTATGCCAAATTTAGACATTCTATCAAGAAAAACTATACAGATTCCGTTTTTACCTTTTCAAGTAGTAATTACGATTTCTACCAGTATGTAGAGTAAACATTGTACAATTTTTTACTTAGTTTGTCTGTATTTGGTCAAATGTACTTTATTATTTTACACTGATTTTTTTCATAAATTGTCGTCTATTTTCTTTATAAAATTATAAAACAATCAGAATTGGAACTTCCTGTGAGCATTATTAACAAAATCTCCAAGGATGTACGTAAACACAATTTTAAAGATACGATTTTTAACAATATCGACATATAATGTAATTTTATAATTGTTATGTTCCTGGAACTTTCATGTAGCACCTCGTAGTGACACTTTTTACATTAGATTCTCATGTCACGATAAGCTATACTTCGCTTTGAAGAGGCAGGTCACACATACATACAAAATGGGAAAAATAGGCGTAGAAACTTCTCACTGAGGATTGTAATGCCATATGTTCCACCGCCTTCGATGCCGCTACGCGACATTATTGACGAAAATAGAACGCGACGAATCACAAAAGACTGCATACATCCGAATGCACAACACGCGTCTTTGCTTGAGAAACGAAATAAGAACGAATTCGTAAAATAAAAACTGTTATGAAGTGATCAAATTTAGTTTATTAACACAGACAATTATTTTCAAGTGAAAGTAAAAGGGAATTCTGACATTTGTTTGGAATAAAGAGAAGTAAGATTTCCGGCCTGAGTCTTTCTTGAATTCAGAATTTCGTGTGTGAAGATAATAAGATCAGAAAGTGGACGTCTGATTTTTTGCACACATTCGAATTGTTATAACAATTCAGTTAATATGTATGAAGGTTTATTGTGTATTGTCATGGATACTGGAACTTTTCTGATTGAAATTGGTGGACCTATTTCCTTCTTACCAATATTGATTCGAGTATACACGGAAAGTTATATTACATGTAACGGTTACGGTACGTAGTTGTTTTAACATCCATCGTCGACGCTATAAACTGTGTTTAAAAGCGTTGTCACGTCTGTATCCCTTCACTGTTAAAGATCTGATGAGAAGAAGATTACGACAGCACCGGAAATACGCGATGAACATGATCGACCAGATGTTGGCCTCACAGAAGCCAATGGATTGCAGTGGCATCCTGCATTGTTAGGAGCCAACACGTTCATTACAAGACGACTAACAGATAGACGGTAACTCGGAAAGAGGGACCGGGCCTGGTTGTCAGTAAAGTAAGGGGAACCCCAAAAGCGCATACACTATGTATATATATGGAGAGTGTTAACACCTGCAATACTGCATTGGTTGAGTTTTCGTGGATCTAGTTGTCAGCTGAGAGTAATATTTGTATTCCGGGAGCGGAAGCCCGTGGCAATGGCCCCGATACAGTTCCCGACTGCGGCGCCAGCCAGACCCGGCGCGACCTTGCGATCCGCGCCATCTTGCGTCAGGCATACCTGCCCCGCGCATGCCGCGCACAGGCCTGGAATAACAAATCCGCCGAAGACGACCTTCATTGTTCCGCAGAAAACCTCCACTTCTCCAAATCATTCCAACGGTTCAATTAAAAAAGGAAGTCCTCGTACGCCGTCGGCGCCAGGCGCCGCTCCGCTATCTGCAAACCTTGGTCGATGGCCCCCGATCAGCGACCAGGAAAAAGTCAAGTCAAATAACCTGCATAGGCCCAATAGCAGGAATAATGAGCAAACAGAAAAATTGAACCAAAACACTTCAAAACAACACAAAAGAAACTGGATTAGATCAGTAGTTTTCCGTATATCTTTAAGAGGAGCAAAGCTTCAAGGACGTGGGAAGTGACAAGTGATACAGAGCTCTTAACTTATTATAAATTTCTTTGTAGGAAAGTGACTCATTTGAGTCATACTAAATTACGTGTTACATGCTTTTAATAACACTAAAATTATATATATAAGAATTGTAAACATTCAATATGTCTTTAGAATAATCTCTCCTAGATTTCAGATTGCAATTTCCTGATACGCTTATCTTCTACGTAAATAAAAATGAATCTATGTTTCCTTGTATGTTTGTCTCGTATTTGTTCCTGTACCATTCATCCGACTGCCTGAATGTAGAACAGATGCCAGAGGAAGTTTTGGTCAATCTTACGATGATTTCGGTTCCTTCCGTCCCCCCGTCCCCCATCAGACCAAAAAAGGAGTCTCCCCTGAAGATAGTTTCAAAAAGGACTCATCAGATGTCACGCGATTCGCATAAAATTCTAGTTGAACAGCGAGTAGACTCAACGAGAGAGTGCATTTCATAATTAATTTGCGTGTACGAGTTCGCTCGCTTCATTGAAATTAATCGAATCAAATAAAAACAGCGACAATTTAGTTCGTGAGTGCTACCGTCTTTGTTTCTCCGTGCTTATTTGCAATAGCCGTCGCACTGCATTAATTTCACTAACAAATAATAATTGCCACCCAAACGACAAGCGACATATAGTGAAATTTTTACTATTTCTAATGTATTTTACACTGGGATTTGATTTCATTATACTTCTTTAAAACATTATAGCCCACAAATGTTTTTTAACGAAACGTAAAAACCTTTAAAACTTCCAACGTATGTGTCATATATATTACAAATGTTACCCTTAAATCCCGAATTTAACAAAGCCAATTAGGAATATGTTCCGCCGTCTTAAGGTACGGGGATTATTTTAAACTATATTTTCATCTTTAATGTACGGCTTGTATTTTTAACTCTCTTTAGAGTAGCGGGAGAATTTAACTTAAATACTCCATTACTGAATCTGGATTCTTAAGGTGCCATACTTATTAAATGCGCTGGGAGAAATATTGACTCGGTTAAAGTACCGTCACTCGTAATTCTGGTAGGTCGCTGTGTGCCCATAATGGATTTATGTCATTTTAATCATGCGTTGACCACGAGATTATTGTCAAATTAATTCCATTTCAGGGCAACCAGGCAACCAGTTGTATTGTCTGCCATGAAGATAATTTAATCTCTTGGATTTGAACGATACTCTATTGTTTAAGGCAATTAATAAAATAGACAGCACTGAATTGATTGACCTGTTTAATTAATGAGATCAGACAAGAAGCTATCAATTGAGACATAAGTTTCTCAAAAATTACTACAAGGCGAATTATACTTCTAACTATTAAATCCCCAGAATGTTGAATAATGGAAACAAATATAATACTGATTTATTTCTTATTAAATAATATTAACTATTGACTCCGTAAAAATATGAATGAAGGACGTTTCTTGGTTAATATTGTAATATAATTGTAAACTCGTTATTGTTAAAATTTCTATATATTTATTCGTATATAAACTGTATATAACGATCAATATTTCTTAATGATGTCATTTATATATAAATAAATAATATAATTTACTGTAGTAATTGAAAGGTTGTATTTACACGTCTGATTTCTGTAATAATAAAGAAAAATTTTCGACCACTTTCAGACTTTATTATTAACAATTTCCATAGAGGATAAAATACGTTTTGGGACTTATTTGTACCTTTGTCAGGTTATTATCGTAATTATCAATCATCAATTGTTAATTTTAAATACATTATATTTACAAACAAATTTTACAATATTTTAGAAACTCCCCACAAATGTACCACTTGCTCAGTAGTGGTAATTTGATGATTGATAATTAGGCTAATAACCTGACGAAGGTACAAATAAGTACCGAACCGTTGTTTTTTTTCCTCCATTACGTTTTTAACTATCCAAAATGCCACAGTTTAACAAGGTATAAATTTATCAGATTTTGCAAATTATTATGTTAAAGTTTATGTAATTTGTAGCGTTTCCAACACCGAGTCATATGTGCTAAGAAACAAGTTTACCTAAATCAGTTCACCAAGTTTTATATTAGCTTGATATATATTCGAGTGCCTGACTCGAGGCGCATTTCATTTCAAGCTATTTCTTTAGTCTACAGTTAAAAAAGGCAACAGATTCTGTCCTCATAACATTTTAGAATCTCGGACTCTTCGTTCACAAACAGCTGAAAGTCTCAGAAAGGTTTTGACAAATTCTACGCGGCTTTTCAATATACTCTTATATTTACCAATCACCAGGGCTGTCTTATGTCACCATACCAACCTACATATACTATTAAGGGGTGTGCAAAATATTTTATTTTGATTTAATATTTTCTGATAAAAATTACACAAAACGCAATAAATGGAACACAGAACATTAGTTAATCGACGGCTTGTTGGATTAAAAAATTGAATTAATTGCATAATATTATGTTTGAACACTTAATGCTATGTTCTAGTGTTGCTCTTGCCTCTATTTCTAATTTAATAAGCCTTGGAGCATTACGATAAACCCGGTAGTAAAACATATAAATATTGCGTCTAATCTTCAGTCGTTTACTACGTCATCGGCTACTTCCTGGAATGAAGAAACTTACTCTCTCCAGTGAGTGCTTCTTAAAGCCTGTGTTGACTTCAAACACAACCAACCTCCTGCGTGTAATATCATGCGAATATAGTCATGCACTGGGCGTTCCTTTAATTTACCGATAGTCAACATTGTGGCTTAGTTACGAGATACACAGGTGTTATAAACAATTACTCTGATTTCAATTGCACAGTTAACTATACAGATTTTTTTAATTTAGTAAAAGTAGAAAATGATGCGAGCATAAAAGGGTGAGAAGAATACTTTTGAGCAGTAAATAAATGTAAAAAAATTATTTATAACACTTAAAAAGGAATGGAACATGAAAAGAACATATTAAGGAGTTTGTTGGGGCTATAATGTGAGATTGTGGTAGCATTAAAGGAAATGAAATTATAGTTACGAATATTATAAAAATGATTAAAGTGGGGAAAAGGAACGGAAATTAAAAATAAAGCAACAAACGCCTCGAACATCTTTAAACAAGTTCCAGGAACATTGAAATATTTAAGTTTGATTTTAGTCAGTCTTCAAAAGCTTGCAAATACTAGCTTTACCTAGCGTATAAAATTATGAAATCTCAAAGTTTGTAAAACGGAACATGAATCTGTTTCAAATGAAAAGATAATTTCACGAACACACGACTAGAAATTGCTCTTCTCTAAGATCGGACAAGCATCCCCGTGCTCTTAAGCTGAAAAGTATTCACCATATCGATATCAGGATAATTTTTTGTAACAAACTTCCTCCAGAGGTTAAGAACAATAATAATGAAAATAAATAAGGACAAATATGTCAGCAAACAAATTTAATTAATATTTAGTTATAATAATTACAACGTTTCAACCATCTTTGCGGACTTCTTCAGGTAATTTTTTAATGGATAAAACAAATTCTCAAGTAAGTTCTCAAATATGGATTAATCATTTATTTATACAAATAAAATGTTGATTAATTTTATGATTACGTATTTAGGCGTATTTTTATTTATTTTAATTAATATCGCAAAATTGATTTCCGCTATGAATGTCCCTGGAGATAGTCTGCGACACCAAAACGCATCAATTGAATGAGTATTATTCATTTAAAAATTTATCTTAAGAAGTTCACAAAAATGGATGAAACGTTGTATTTATAATAAATAAATTGCCATTAAATTACTTTTCTGATATATTTGCCCGTACTTTTATTTATTTTAATTAATCTCAGAAAACTGATTTCTGAACACTAATAATTACAAAAGTGAAAATTATTCTATTAAATGACACTTTTTACTCTGCATAGAAATTTCTTGGTCGATCCCCTAATAGTTGAAATTTATTTTCCTGCCAAAGTGTTGAATTCATTGTTTCGTAAACTATTATATTACATAATTGTAGCTTGTTCTGCTCTTTTGTTCGTCTTTTTCATGTAATGCCTGGAGCTACTATTTATTTTACTTTGTCTTATTCGCTGTAGTTATGTATCTAAGAATATTTGGTACTTAATTGTATCTTATTTATTTTGGTCTTTTAATTATTTGTTACGCGATGTAATGTATGATGTATGTTTTTTTAAATACACCTTTGTGTCCAATTTCAAATAAGCGGTAAGGCAAGTATTTGGCAATGTTCATAATATATAGGGTGGCTAATTAAGGGTTAGAGAGAAATTATTTTTTTTTAATTCCGATTTTACTGTTTACTGCATGTATCAGGCATAACGACAATGGGAAGAAAAAGACTTAAATTTTACGAAACTGTGCGCTTATATGTGACATGAACTAATGCCGATACTTCCTTATAAAAATTTCCCTTGCGTCGCGTCGGAGAAGACTTGAAATAGGCTGACAACTTTACTCCTTGCAAACAACAAAATACTAGCCTTTAAAAAAGTTTAACGAAAGTTAAAAACGTATTAATTTATTATTTAACCAAATAATTTTAGACACTATTTTACTTTATTGTTTTTCCTTGATAAATTTGTAAGTGTAAAACATCAATTGATATGTTCTCTCTTTTCGTTAAGACCCCCTGGTGCAAGGACGGTTCTAAGGACTAAAAGTGTGGCCTTCGTTGAAGTTCGGTGAATTTACTCTTACCAGCTTCGCTTCTACACGACACTGTTACTGAAATTTTTAATAAATTAGTAAGTCAATATTTTGAGCTTAATAAATATTCTCGTTTGTATTCCAGGGGTCGGTCGACATTCAACCGTAGTTCATTAAATTCTTACGTTTGAACGTTATTGCAAAACCTGCATTGTAAATACATCAATACATAATGAAAAGCATTAAAAATTATTGGAATGATATTCAGTGCGCATATAAAATAATTTCATTATTTTTAATACTATTTACACTATTTAAATTTGTACGCGAATAAATGTCCCTTCTCCTTAGTCTCTCATTCCGACCCGCCAATGTTCTATGTCGAGGCTTAATGGAAGTGTGAATATATATGTAATCACTTTTTTGAAAGCTCCAATAATAAATAAGCGAAAGTAATTCAATTCACATCGATATCTACTTACAGTGCGACTGTCTCATCAGAGACCTTTGTTTTGACATTTCTTATGAATTTCTTACAAAATATGTATAATGTATAATGAGCAATCTGTACATTACTAATACATAAAGCACAAACATAAAATGTAGGTACGTGTTATTTCATTTACTTTAATGTATTTGTAATACTTCAAAGACATCTCTACTCAGTGCGTCTCTTTGACCAGAGACACTTATGTGTTTGAAATTCAGTATGAACGTAGATAACGAATGTTTTAATTTAATTCAATCTATTTAAAACATATATTATACATCGTTATTTATATCGGTTTCATAATCTAGTTCTACGAAGTGTAAAAATATATTCTCAGGTGAAATATATGGAGCTAATTTCTTCAAGGAATTTTTTTACAAATTATTTGTTTAAATACTGATAGTTAATTTAATAATGATGATAATTTTTCCCTTGTTTTTGTCAGTCCCGTAATTTAAAAAATCCCTTATGTAACCATGTAATATACAATATTTTATTTTCATGTTTTTTTTGTTTTCATATTGTATATACTCTGTCGAAAATGGCACAACTGAGAATCTGTAAAGAAAATAGTTTTTATATAGTAATATAAAACGTAATAAAAACTATTTCATTTTTGATTTCCAAATTTTATTGGGAACTTTCGGCAATTGCCATAATCATCTATAAAATACAAAATTTGAAACATTACAATTAAAAAACAATTATATAAAATACATAAATATGAAAAATTAAATTGATACAATAAAATACAATGCAATATATGCTGTAATATAATATACGAACCCATTTTTTCATTTAGAATAACATTATAAATAGGCTAATAATGGTTAACAGTATTGGACTTTTACGCAAACAAATAAAAATATTTCCTTTAATATTGCAGGTTAATATTATAACACACTAGCCTATTAAAAATATCCTCATCTTTTATTACTTGAAAAACTCCCTTCCAACACGCTGCTTCATTAAGCCACTCGGTTATAATAATGGTCAGTTGAATGAGAGTAAAAACTTGATAAACTGTCTAGTTATAAACTCAAAAATCACCGTATTGATAAAGACTGCATTCTTTTATAGGTTGAGTTCAGCATTATCTAGGTTACCAAGAGAATATTCAAAATGTAAACTGTACGAAAAGTTGTCAGTTCGACATATTTGAAAGGATGGAGCTAATTTCTTTGATAGCAAATAGGAGTTGAATAAAGCAGTACGAACGAAATGTGTATTGCTTGTTGTATACATTAAAGGCGCCTTCTTTCGCACAAATCCGTTAAAAATTAGTTAACACGAACCAATTATTATAGGTTATTGTTAAAACTGGCAAATCCATCTAAGATTGGTTTCGTACAAAACCTATAAATGTAAATTTGTCCCATCCATTTCAAGGGGCGTTTGCGCATATCCTTCACCGCTTTTGCAAGAAAAGGTTAAGAGGTCCGATCATACATCATACCCTAATGAAAACAAGTGATTAACAAGTAAGCTTATGATTAAAAGGCCATTATAAAAATCAAGCCGTCGATATTAAAGCAAACGAGATAAACTAAAGTAAAAATATAACGGATGTTGACCGAGAGAGTTGAAAGTACAGAAGTATCTGTCGATAAAGTAATGCGTTACAATCGGTTTAAAAGTTTTATTAGCAAAATATTTTCACGAAAGGAGTTGTTGTTATTGTCTGAATATAGCGTATTCCTCCGAGATGAGCAATCTCCAACGAACCCAAAAGAAAAAACGAGATGTGATTTATAACTTAGACACGTGGAAAGAAGTTGATTTGGTGCAATAAAATCGACTTTGGTCAATAACTGAATGATAAGGGGAACGTGTGTTGAGAACAGACGCTGTCGCATTTCATTACACATGTGCCCATCAAACTCAATAATTTCCAGAAGTGCAATGAGATAACACCACATAGTTGGCAAACAGAAACACAATATAAAAGTATTGTTTTTCGACTGTGGCCCGAAATAACGCTTTGGTAGAATTAAAATCGAAGTGCAAACTTCGGCAGAAAATGTATCACAATTCTTACAATTTTCAATCAGAAGAGGCTAGTGATTTGATGCTTTGTTTGAGTTACGTGAATACCATTAGGAAAGACGATATTAATTATCCTCGGACGTGTACACAACTACCCAGTACTAAAATTTAAATTACTAATTAAGAAAAATTGAAATTTTGTCTAACACACATAAATATATATATATATATATTACAGTGATGGATCCACGACGAAAGAACTGTAATTTTCAAGAATATATTAATTCTGTGGGACAATCGAGTGCTAACATTCGTGATGAATTTTTTTATATTAGACATAACTTAAAGCTGAGATATTAAGGTCAATTTATACATACAGCGTATCGTTTATTCGTTGAAGATAGAAACATTGATTAAAATTGTACTGAACAACACCATAATATGTCGGTCGTTGTTTTATTTGTATCATCCCTATATTATAGCCACATGGTCAAATTTTTGGTTCTTAATCCATTAAATTAAAAAAGAATACATATATTTCATATTTGATATGAAATCTCTCATGCAGCTAAAGAATTAACCTTCACTGGACAATAAAAATTTTATTTTTGCATAACTGGCTGGATCTGTGTGATGTTCATCTAATTACGTAATACTAATTATTGTTAAATAAATCTTTATTCAAAGACCATTATTACCTACTAAATGCGTAATAAAAAGTAACAGATATAAAATTAAAAAAACTGAAATTATTTAGAGTTGGATTAATTAATTATAACACTAGTCAAATTTAAATTTTACAAAACTGTTACGCCTTCCAAACTACTTCTCTGGATTCGCTACTGACATAACATTGCGTTAAAATATAATTCAAAGTATAAACAAACATTATGTTCCTCTAAAAGTTCTCTTGCCACATATTGTCTAAGTTAAAAATGAATAAAGCAAAATAATTAATCGAGACGACTCGACCTAGTCCTTTCTAATAAAAAAAATAAACTCTGTATAAGCAACAAAGTTCTGGAATCAAATTGCATATAAGATATAATTACCTTTTAATTTTCAAATAAAAAAAATCGTTAATAACTCGATCACAGCTTGTTTTATACCATTTCAACATTGAACCAACCTTATTGAAAACCCCTATAGTTTATTAACTATACCTTTTTAATAGAAGTTTTAATAATATTACAACTTCATTTACTTTTTATAAATATGACATTTCTGGGAAAATGAAGGAAGTTATTAGATCTGAAGGAAAGGACTTTCAAACAATTCTCTCCCATATTTCTAACATTTAAAACTCCAAAAGTTTCGTAATTATTTCAACATAGTTACCATCGTTGTGTGTATTAGCAACATGTGTAGATGAAATAATTAATCTATAGAAAAAAAATGAAGGCGAAAAATTACGGCCAAAATTAGCAAGAATTAAAATTATTTATTTATTAAATTATAACGCAACGTTTCGTTCCTTTGTTTGGAAACTCCTCGGGTGTGAAAATTAAATATGCCTACATACAATTTATTTATTTCATTTCATTTACTTCTCTTATAAATATTTTTTGTTGATTATTTTCACACCTGAGGAGGTTCCAAAAAAAGAACGAAAGTTCGTGTTATAATTTAATAAATAAATAATTTTAATTCTGACTAATTTTGGCCGTAATTTTTCGCCTTTATTATTCGAGGTACAGTCAGATGATTAAAAAATTTGTTTTAATCTTATAGAACAAAAAGTTCTCTACGAACAAATTATGAAGATGATTGCAATATAGTAAAGCTTCAAGTCTAGTTGTTACGTATTGAACAATTTAATTTTTGAAACGAAGTAGCTGTTTTACACCGTATCGTTCCAATCACCACGTTTCTGAGAGTAAGTTTTCAGATGAAACTTTTCGAAAATTACTTCATTTCATCTCATACGCTTAGTTCAGTCGACATGACACGATTGTGTGAGATTATGAAGTGTTTCGCTGGAAGTAGTTAGGAGCCACACCTCTTATCAATATAGAAGATCGAAAAGCACAATCATGCGGTTACTTAAAGGATAAAAAGTAGAACAACGAGCAAGTTTTCAAACCCGACCTCATAATTTCGTGTTGAACATGAAGGCTGGGATTATCAGAGGTGACACTAAACAACTTGCTACTAGAAGAAAACAGAGAGAGTAATAAACGTCAGGAGAAGCGACTAGCGAATATAACGTGGCGCGCACCAACACCGCGATACTAAGAGAAGCAGACAAAAAAGAAGAAAAGGAAGGCTGAGCACGCTGCCGATAGTTTGTTTTGGGGAGCGGCCCGTCTGTCAGACGAACCACGCGATAAGTTCGTTACTGGAAACAAATAAATGAATAACAAACGCAGCGAAAGACATGACCGGAACTTATCTGTTAGGTTTATATTGCACTTCTCTGAATGTGCTCTTATAATATAAAATCTGTTTTCGTACGTATGTTAAGAGTCAGTTAAAATTATTTGTTTATTTGACGAACGTCCGGTGGAATGTAATTAAGAATAAAGGGACGCTAAAAGTATAACAAGTCCTGGGACCAAACTGAGTTCGGAATCGATCGGCCGATTAATATTTTGATTTCTAGGATTTTCCGAACATTTTTCTGGCATTTGACAAATGTCGGCCATCGTACAAAAAAAGGGAAATATGTGTTCAAAACCTTTGCCATTAAACAACTGTTTCGTGTTTCTAAATAACTACATAAGGCAATATTTACGGGAAGGTAATATATTCTGAAATGGTTCGTTATTAAAAGGAATTTCTTAAATAATTCAGCGAAGAAAACATTTCAACGAAAGAGGCGAGTTTTAAAGAGGTGACGTAAAGGAAATTACCATTTTTGATCTTAGGTAGCTTAATTACCAAAACTTAAATTAAGAGCAAAACAAGACTAAAGTCAGAAATAGAAAATTTTTAATTTAGAATAAAACGGACCTCTTCACTTAATTAATTAAAATTTTATGAAAATATAGCGTTGCTACAACATCGGCCATGGATGTTACGGTAGCAACAGATAGTTTAATAATATTTTAATTAATTAAAATGAAGAGGTCCCGAAAGAGTGGAGACGAAACGTTTTATTCTAACATAATTTTTCTGTTTCTGATTTTTGGTCATTCATTGTATTTTATTTATAATATTAAGTCATGTTTTATATAAAATCTAAATTGTTACTTAACTGGTGCTTTATAGAAGAGTCTGATCATCTTTATAGGTAAACCCATAAGATGCTTAAACCTGAATGAAAACGAGGGCCATAAATAAAACGGCGCCAGAGCAATGTTAGGATTTAGCAAATACATTAAAAAATTCGACGCTTCATTGATGGCCTAATGAGGACAGCTAACAAAATCATTTATGTTTACAGAGATTTTTATGTGTGTGTGTCAGCTGGCACATATCCCATTACAAGAACAAAAAAATGGAACACAAATGTCAGTTTTATCGCATTCAGATATCTACGTTATAGGTCCACGTTTTATCTGACAAGTTAGATATAGAACCTAAAAATAAAAACTTTTCTTAGGAAAAAATTTAAAGCTTAAGAGTATAATATTCATGTGTGTTTCGCACTCAGTTCCTTTATATTCAGTACATTCATTTCTTAACTCAACATACAAGTAAATAATAGAAATTTTATTTCCGTTATGTAAGGGCCTATTGAAAATGTAAGAAAAATAGACTTGATATGTCGTAATCTCTTCAACTACGGATCAGTTACTTGAGAATTGTTAAATTCATCATAGAAATGAATAATGTACATCATGTTCTGCAATTGTTCTATAATTGAATTCGCTGAAACTTTTTAACGGCAGTAACCACGTTTTGGTACATATTCGTGCCTTTCTCAGGACTTCTTCCAAGATATTGTAACATCTTAGCACCAAAAACACGTAACATATTTATTAAATTCGATGAATTTAGACAAATGTCCGAGGCAACCATTACACTTAAACACAAACGTCGTCGTAACAAGACTGACAGACATTCATTCAGTTTTGTTGCATCCGCGTTTTTGTTTAAGTTAAAGGTTGCTTTGCACATTTTCCTTAATTCGGTGAATATCAAATAGGATGCAAAGATGTTAGAATAATTTCGAAGAAAACCTGAAGAAGGAGCGAATATGTACGAAAACATTATTACTTTCAAAATTAAATAAATAAGGTGTCTTTAAAAGGCCACAAATTGATTTAATACACAGCAGACGTAAAATAAAACCTTGTTTAATACCAAGTATCCAATGAACGGTCCCATTTTCACCCATCCTGATAAACCACCAAACTTTTAATAAATAAGAGGATTACAAAGTAATATAACAAATTTTCTGATTCATTTATATATTCTCAGTGTATCGTTGTAGTAATGACAAACTCAAATAAATTTTAATCCTTTTTGTGATGCATACTCAAATTTCCTTGTTTTATTACTGTAGAAAGTTTAACTAAACTCATCTTGATTTCCTTAAAAATTTCATATGCTACCAAAAGAATATCACGGTGAAACGTTTCAATGGCTTCGATAATCAACGAAATTACCAGCACTGGAAAGACCGAAAATTAATGAGGTATTTTTTTTTGTAAAATTCAGTTTATAGACGCCCGAAACAACGAGGTCTTGTGATGTATGATTTTACAATTCTGAAGTTGAGCCGGTATCAAATACAAAAATTTACTAATCGCAATTGCTTAATCAATGACAATTAATTTGCTCTACAATCATGAAATTTGAATGAACGTAATTATAGGGACAAGTAATAATGAAATTAAAAATATGTGTAACTAATGGTCGCAAACACCAATCATTTAAGAAGGATGTTGGAATCGCGCTCGCCTTTTTGCCTTTTTACGCTGTAGTTTCGATTCCTAATCCTTCGCCTGAAAAGTTCTGTCACAGGCGCGACAAAAGCTGTATAGTTTAAGTAGGTTGAGTAATACAGCGATTTAAGCCTTTAAAACTGGATTTATGTGCAACTATATTTCCCGTGGCAGTGTTTCTTTTTCAAAACCTCAACTTTAATCGTTTATTATCTTTCATGATCAAGAGCAAAAAGTTAATTTGGTTGTTGGTTATAATTAAGGGAAGAAATAATTTCTATTGAAGCGTTAAAAACAGTAATTAATACAAGAAAATATTTGTGACTTAAAGAAAATGGCGTTTGGTTATGGCGGTCATTTAATTAGCATGTTTTGTTATATATATGTATTGATTTTTTAATGAATGAAGTGGTTTACAGAAGAATTAAACCGCCGCTTTACATGATACTATAGCGCAATAAATCAGAAAGTTCCATAACGTCTTGGAATACTATTTATGTACCGTTTAGTGTGGAACTACTGCTTTGACCCTCTGCGGTTGTCATAAATTTTTTATTTAATGAAGGATAAACATCAACAGAATGCCACAAACGACAGCGGTTACGAATTAACAGGTGAAGAAATAGTTTAAACGTACACAGTGAATAACGGAGTGACGTTTGGTTCTGACTCAAATATATAGAGAAAATGATTTCGTGACTACGAATCGGTAAAGACGGCTTAGTCTCAAGATTTGGTTAATTTAATTGCAAGCATTCGATATGTTGCCATATTCGTATTAAGTGTTTTCTTAATAATATAGGATGAGTAATCTTTCAAATTACTATTTACAATCATTTCACGTCTATATGGCATTTTGTGAACTATAACAATTTGAGGTGCCTTTCATTTATATGCCCTTCATTATAAAAGAGTGTCATAAAAGGGAAAATAAAGCTATATTACTGTAAAATATCGAATAACTAATTAAAGAAATGGTGTTGAGTGGTTCACTAAAGAAAACTAATGTAGAAACGATCAAGCGTCTCCTTGTGCCGATATAGTGGAAGAGAATATGAAATATTGTTATTATTATGATTAATCATGCACTTTCTGTAAAAGCAACAGTTATCAAACATTCTGATTCAAAGTAGGACGAAAAAAACATTTCACATTAGATTACGTTAAAATAAATGGTGTTTTACGATGGACTGTCATTGATATCGCACCTGTGTCAGTTCTCGTAAAACTTCTGGTTTTAAGGAAGAAATAATAACACCAAACAAAAACAGCACAAATGATCGTAATCTCTAAACAACGGAGATTTACCGAGTAAAAGATGGGCAAAAAGGAGTGTTCTTTTGATGGCACAATGACGGTGATTTAAATCTAGTATGAATAAGATTGTAAGCGTACCCGTGGTCCTTGAGACGCGCCGCTCGTCGGTTATTAGCGGCGGCGTGCGCCTGGAGGCCGCGGCGCCGAGGGCCAGCAGCGAGAGGAGCAGAGGAGCCGCGCCGCGCATGTCCGCCTGCTTCCGCCGCGAAAGCAGAACTGAGCCCGGCCCGGCCCGATCCTGCCTCCTGCTCCTGCTCCTGCCCCTGCTCCTGCTCCTGCCCCCTCCACGCGCACGGGGGCCTGTCTGCCTGCCTGCCCGCCTGCATCGTTGCCTGGCCTTTGCATTACCCCTTTACACATTCCTCAAAACCGTCTTCATTCCTACATTTCCCTATTTCATCATCATTACCACTTCACCGTCTTCTTTCACTCCCAACGAGGTTCGAAACAGATACAGAAAACATCGAACTTTCAATCGGCAAAACACATTTCCTCACAGTCATTTACCCTTACGTCCCTCACAGTAGTGATGGGAAAGTTAATTTTTTAAGGAATAATATATATTTGAACTTGAAAAATGAACCTGGTCCAGGAGAATAGGAAAAATGAGTGTAGTATGGGAAACAGTGGAATAACAAAGGTTGAAACATTGGGAAGCGATATTTTGAAAGAACTTAAGGTATTTTGATACTAGGGTAACATAATAACTAGGGATGGTAGAAGTATAGTAGACCTAAAGAGTAGGATAGCACAGGCAAGAAAATCTTTTGCAAAAAAGAGAAATAACTTACCGTTAATATAAGTGTGAATATAGTAAAGCATTGCTAAAAATTTTCGTAAGGAATGTGGCGTTATATAGGTGCGAAACATGGAGGGTGTGAGATTGGGAAGGGATATTTTGATGGAAGTTAAGGAATTTTCCTACTTGGGAAGCGTAATAACTAGGGATGGTAGAAGAATGGTAGACATAAAGAGGTGGATAGCACAGGCAAGGAAGGCTTTCGCGAAAAAGAGAAATTTACTTACGGGTAATAA
This sequence comes from Eucriotettix oculatus, assembly GCA_034510155.1. Classification (NCBI taxonomy): domain Eukaryota; kingdom Metazoa; phylum Arthropoda; class Insecta; order Orthoptera; family Tetrigidae; genus Eucriotettix; species Eucriotettix oculatus. Next base: position 211,266,129 of record CM067376.1, on the reverse strand, counting down.
AAGTGTCAATATTAGGAAATAGTTGCTAAAAAAAGTTAGTATGGAGCGTGCTGTTATATGGGTGCGAAACGTGGACGATAGGAGTTGGGGAAAGGAAAAGAATAGAATCCTTTGAAATGTGGTGGTAAAGCCAAATGCTGAAAATCAGATTGGTGGATAAAATCACAAACGAGGAAGTTCTAAAAAGAAAAGGGGAAAAGCGGACAAAATGCATAATGTTTACTAAGAGAAGGGATATATTAATAAGGCACATTTTAAGACGCGAGGGTCTTGTAAAATTAGCATTATCTTAGAGGAAAGTGTGTGGGGTAAGAACAGAAGAGGGAGGACAAGGATGGAATGCGCTAAGCAGTTTATGGAGGATGTGCGTTGTGCAAGAAAATGAAAAGGCTTGCGCAATGTAGGTTATTATGGAGGGCTGTATCAGACAAGTCTTACGACTGGAAAACACAACAATAACAACAAAATGGACGGTAGGAGTTGCAGAAAGGAAAATAATATAAGCTTTTCAAATATGCTGCTATTCTTCATGCTGAAAATCAAATGGTGGATAGAGTAACTAACCAGAATAAGAGAAGACAACAGTATGGAGGACTTTGACCAATAGAAAGAATAGATTTCAGACACGTTTTCAGACACGAGGGTCTTGGAAAATAAGCATTACAGAAATGATTGTTTCATTTGTCCTTTATTAGTATTTACAAAATACCAAGTAACATCTTTCTTAAACCCCCCGGGGGTCGCAAAATATTGGTAATATTTATGCACAAAATTTCGTCGTGTTCGTAATTCTTCTCCTCCTAACGGTTTGACCGTCTTTGATGAAATTTTGGTTGTTGTACTTATGGGGTCAACTGGGTAGCTATAGTTGCACCCGATAGGTGGCGCTGTTATGAAGACCCAGATATTTTATTTTAACTTACCGATCAATTTTTCTTTTTTGGATTTCCCAAAACAAAAAAACATTATCCCCAGCCGTACCGATTGAATAATTAGTCTTACGCTTCTATACATCCACAAGTTCATTGCGTCGTAGCTTGGCATTGTTTTGTCATTTACATTTCGGATAAATTAATTCTGATATACTTCGTTTATTGTAATTGCGTGCTAATCTGTCGATTAATTCTAAATTGAGTAAATTAAGTGTATTTGAAATAATAACTTGTGCAAATGTGTAATGTGTATTGATTGAATTATGATTTATACACATTCATTACACGGCGTTCTATCTAGCTTCCTGTATAATACATTTTATTTTCAGTGTTTATTTGTGCAATTTCATTGATACAGGCTGTGAAAGGTGAATGTTCAAAAATATGACTCTCACTAACGGTTTAATCATGTGTTAGCAAAGAGATTCCTGTCGAATTAAATACTGTAGTGGGCTAATATAAATGAATTACCGGGCTGAGCCGGCCGCCCAGATAGTTGTAAATAAACTTTAACAAGTAGTAAACACGCTGTGCACAAACTGTAAATTAAGATCAGATACTCGGTAATATAAGAGCATTGTGTTATGTTATTACATTATATATAGCATTTATATGCGTTGCAGAAATAAGTTATTTATTCTTACAAAAAGAAGTTCTGCCAAAGCCTTTGTTATTGAGTTCGTCTCTTGGTTTGTTTTGCGTGTCGATCTGGCGACCACTCACTTTTGTCATCACCTTACGAAGGCTTCCAGACTTGCAGAAACGTCGTTTAATATTTATTTAATAATTAAATTACTGTCTGTATTTTGACTGCTTCCTTTTACAATTTACAAAAATATTTATTTTTCAAATTCATACCCAACTTTGGTTGCAATACTCAAAAAACATTGATTAATTATTGAAAAATACATTAATTTTGAATACATAATATTTACAATGAATTAGTAAATATGTTATTAAATTTTAATAAAACAATAAAGAGACGTGAGTATTATCAAACTAAGGGATTGAGGTTTTGTTAGTTTCTATGATCATATAATTATTATTTTACATAATGTTTCAATAAAACATAAAGTATAATATTCAATTAAATAAATTAAATTTATTATATATTACTTATATTTTTAGATATTTCATTTATTCAACAACATATATATTCAATATTAATACTTTTCTTTTAATTGTTAATGAAGCCCACAAATATCGCCTAAACGTCGTAATTACATTAAATAAGTATTAATTACAATTTTATGCAGACAAATTGGCTGTATTTTTTATTTATGAATACTGTTACTTTCCCAAGCTTGAGCCGTCTCCAAAATACTAAAATAATGTTGCTTGGTAACCAAAAAAAATCTTCAATAAGTCATTATTCCAACAATATCAATAATACTGTCAATGTTTTAAATAAAGGTGCATTTTAAACATAATTTTTTAAAAATGTCTTTGGTGGAAAATCTCGAGGAGCAATGTAAGGGGATTCTAACGAGAGGCTGGCTTGCTGTAGCTGTCCATTTTAATATTATCAGCTTCATATAACTGTTACCTGAATTGCCCATCGTATTGGTCTTCCCCTTCTATTTCCATTCACTTATATAATATACTAGCCGGGGACCCGGCGTTAATCGGGTATTTAATTATTGATTATTTAATTTTTGATCAACATATGACTAAACCGGCATCGAAAACGTCACAACATGACCCTCAACTATTCTCCCAGTACTTTGAGGATCAAAAATACTCCCGGTACAATAGCAGGACTAAAATCATTTTCAGAACTCGTAACAGAATAATATTTCTTCCCCATTAAGGTGATTAATATGCGATTTAAGTAAAAATTAAAGGTCATAATTTAACACAGCGATGCCCGTTACACCGATTTCGACACCATAGTCGATAATTTACTTGTTATTTTCATTTTAAATATTGTCGGGAAAATACTAAAAAATATTTTACCTCAAGAACACATCAAACACACGAAACACTAAGGTCTGATGTTCCGAAAGAAACGGTATTTGCATACGAATGAATTTTTATCTATCAATACTCTATGAATACGTCCATCCAGTCCAATGGTTGACAAAGAAGATAGAGCGCTTCACGGCATACCTTTTACTCGCAGTTGGTTTTGAACAGGCCCGTTTCACACATTTACAACAACAGAATGTATCTGATGGAGTGAAAATGCTCACTCCCCTCCCCCACTTTCCCCTCTCTCTCTTCCCCCCACTCTCTCTTCCCCTCAATCTCTCCCCCTCTCTCATGCTGCCAAAATTACGCTCATAACAATGTAAGTGGGATAAATGTTATAGGAATTCCTAATAGGACTTTTAACTCGCTCGGCCTTTCACGCGGCAATTTAATGGATTTATAAATATTTATATTAATGTCTTCTGAATTCTGCAAGATATCGAAATGAAACATACACGTGAATTTAAGTTAAAATTTCTGTTTACAATTCTGATCGTGTACACACTTTATATCTACAAGTACTTGTAAAGAAATTATAATGATTATAGTAACTATTTTAGTCATAAATTAAAAAATGACCCTCTGATAAAAGGTTTGTTCTTTCTCATAAATTACCTGAAAATATAAAACAAATTAAGGGGAAAAATTCTCAAATGTTTGGGAAGGTATTTAGCAGAGGGAGCAAAGATACGGACAGACAGTCAGACAGATAGACAGAGACTTCAACTTTATTTATTGGTATAAATAATAAATGGGATAGTTAAATAAAAAACTTTTAAATAACTAATTCGGCAAAATGTATTAAGTTTAATAGAACATGTAATAGATTGTTGTAGGCTGTGCACTATTCAAATTAAAAAATGAATTTCAATAATTGAGAATTTAAGGACGCTAAACTAAACAATCTAAGTAGAATAGGGAATAGAAAACAATTTAGGGGACTTTGAGCATGAGAAGGAATAGATTTGAGACATGAGGTTCTTGTAAAATTAAGGAAGTATCGTCTTACTGATGGATGTGTTCTGGGCTCAAACATATGGCTATCTGGGTGGGACGTAACTCTCAAGTCAGGGTAGGCTTGGCTAGACTATGACTCAGTACATTTCTAAGACCTATTTCTACATCAGACTGCCGAGGATTAGTTGGCACGTCTTGTCAGTTCCACGTTACTTTATCGACCCACATTCTTCGAAGCCTCCTTGTTTTCCTCCCGCATATGCCGACTTTGTCAACAAATCGGATTTTAGAAATTAAATTACGCAGCAAATTTAGGCTCAACCACTGCGCCTCTTATATTATCTTCCGGAAAATCGTGTCCCACAAGAAGAAGTCACATGGTTTGAGATCCGGGGGATGTGGAGGCCAATCCATGTCAGTGTCCAATTGCCAAACCTTAGAGCTGAGCGGATTTCTAGTCGGGTATTAGTGAGAATCGTCATTCGTTTGAAATATATTTATGTCCGCTTTAAAAAAAATTAAAATTAAACTTTATAGAGTTAAAATTTGCAAAATTTGAAACTGTTGCAGCATTGTATCTATTTACGCTCATATTGCTCTTGGTTTCTCTTTAACTGCCTTCATTGCATGTCTAATGTACAGATTCAATAGAATAGATGACAGACTGTAACCTGTCTTACTCCCCCCTCATTTTCTGGCCATGATTTCTAATTAGGGGAGATCGCGGCACATTTTCCATAGCAGCAGGCTTTCCAACTCGCTTTAGTTTTGAAATGACGTCAGCAGGCAAACTGGCTGAAGTAGGAACACGGCACACAAAAGTTGCGAAAGTTTTTTAGCTTCGTAGCGGCTGTCACATTGTCGGCAGACTATTTCCTTCATTTTTTCAACGATGAGTAAACTTTCAGATCTTTATTGAAACTTAAAATAAACGCACTGGCATTAAACTTAATGTTTTGACCTAACAAACACCCTCGTTGGGATATCAAAGTAATGTTTTACAAACTTCCAAGCCAGGGTTTGAACCCGTGACCTCAAGATTGTGAGGCAGCGATGCTAGCCACTACACCACAGAAACCATGCGTTGGTTTTGCAAATTGCCTACACCGCTACTTGTGGAGGTAGAGTCGAAGTTCAAATACCACGACGGGGTAGATATTCCAACAGCACGCGTGTCTCGTTATAAAATTTGCCCTGGTCTGAACCAGCTCGTTTATTGCATCATAAATGTATTTATGAAATGTTTAATTCTATAATGTGTTGTTACAGACCCATTGGACTACTGAGTTGTAAATAAAAAAGTTACGAAGGTATACGCTATCACGTCTATTTTGGCTAGAGCTGCTCCAATGGCGTCAACATCAGTCAGTATTATGGCGCTTCTTAAGGGTTCTGGAATTTTCCCACTGAGTCCTGAAATGTTAACAGACTCTGATTTTGTGCCATTCTTCATTACTGATAGGCAAGCTCTTTCCTTACCAAATCTTGAAAACAACAACAATCCTTAAAGACTTGAAACTTGTTTTGCTTCAAATTTGTTTTCTACATCCAATTACTTTCTCTGTGTGCAATTACTGTGCCTTTTTTGTTTACAATAAAAAATACATTTTAAGTGACCAGCAAGATGTATTACCTGTGTTTTACCATTTAAAGTATAGTTGGAAAGTTTGCCCCGGTACGTTTTCTTTCCAACGTAACGTGATCAGACTTAACCATTTGCCGTCAAGAACTACTATTAATTTTATAGAGATGAATTGTGCTATATTGTAGATAAAGGCACAGTAAAAACAGTGATATCATGTTTATTCAAACTAGAAAAAAATAAAAAAATCCAAAAATGAAATAGTAAAAAGTTGGAAAATTTGCCCCGGTCGGGGATACTGTCGGCTAACTTTTGTAAATGGGCTCGTAAACGAACAAAAAAAATTCATATTGCCAGCAATATTTCTGAAAACTATGGTCGGGCAATGTGTAGCCAGTCACATATTTAAAATCCCGGCAATATTGCAGCAACAGTGTTGCCCGAGCACAGGACGCGTACAGGTCCTTATTAGCGCAACGTTCATTGTGATAAAAAAATACAAGAAATTAAATTAAGAGAAGAACCTGGATTGTACCTTATTTAAATAAAAAAGAAATAACAAACAACTTAAGCAAACCACCTTTCCTGTTGAAGGGCCACTTCGAAAATATTGCGCTCATGATTGAGGAAAAGGATACGCTGATATGGAATGTAATACCGATCTATACGAGATTGGCAATGACCCTTAGATTCTTTCGACGGGACTCTCATATGCCCGACTGTTCGATTTCGCACATCGTTCGTGATGTATACATAGCTTTAATGGAAGGGTGACATTAATTTATTAATTTCCTCTTTATTTGTTGAATATTTATTTTTAAAATTATAAATTACTCTGTATTTTTTGTAAGTTACTTTTCTACAAATTACTAATGTATAGCTTTGACAAGTTAATTTCCGTCAACTACATTGATAAATACAATGGTTATTTCGTTTGACCAATCCATAATTGGAAAACTGAATAATATTTATACGAGCAGTCAGATCGAACGACGGCAACCAAGTGGAATAATAATTTTAACGCAGCCGGTTGACTACAGAGACCTCTAGATGAGGGCTGAGAAATAGTATAGCGGGCAATATTTTCATATTTTAGAGACCGAACCGAACTCGCCGGTAACACGCCGGCGACTAGCTGAAATATAGGCAACATAACCCGACTATACTGATATATTGCCGGGCCATATCTATGAATTGCCGAAAATGTTGCTGAATTTAGAGCAATATAGCCGGTCGCATGTTGCCGTAAAAAGTTTCTTGTTTGCAGGTCCCTTAAAGGTTGTAGGTAACACTTCGGTCTCGGTATTTTATTTCAATCATTTTCAATTGATCGATTACATTCTCGTTTCGATTGTTAAACGGCTACCTGTATTTAGCTCAAGGGTGGCCAACCTTTTGCACGCCAAACGCCAATTCGTTTACACACATGCGCCACATGCCTCGAATACATTTTATAGCGTTATACGTTCATAGTTTAGGGGACGTAAAGGATTAACTTTGACGCGGTCAATTTACAGTTGTTATCACTGAGAGCGACATAGGCTTGGAACTTTGAATATTCTGTCCCCTTTGTTTCGCCAGAAGAACTGTTATTGATTTCTTCTATTTGGGCATGCATTATATTTATTTATAATAAATGTCTAACTGAACAATGCCTTCCCACAATGTAAAGGGATTCTCGTCCGAAATACAAACAAGCTCAAGGATGCAATGCGCCACTCTTAATCGTGTAAAGTGCCACTTTTGCCACATGCGTCCGGTTTGGCCACCTCTGATGTAGCTTGTTGTTTTTCTGATGTGAGGAAACGTAGTATTAGAATTATGTTGCATTCAGATTGTAGAGTAAGTTGCAAGTGTCTGTTCAACATGCTTGAAATGTTGCCCCCACATAGCACACATATAATCCTAAAAGTCGTGAATATTAAAATACAAAAACCGTTCTGCTCTCAGATCCGACAAGTATCATCGAATATTGCATCCTATCCTATTAATCTTAAGTGGCTGCATCCAGCGATTGTGGATATAAAATATGTAGGACGGGTTAGGGATTTAAATTAAAAGATGCTAGGAAATTTATTTACAAAACTAGGCAGAACATTAATGATAGAAATATTTACAAAATTAGGGGAAACATTAATTAGGTTCAGCGAAACAAAATCCCGTGGTCGATACCCTACCTAAACGTCAAGGATTAGAAACCTGACACCGTACCTCATCTCTCTCTATATGGCGTCTTCTCCAGCGTCGACTATTGTTCTTTTCCATATACGTCCAGAACCAAGGATCGATTTCCGTCCGTCTCCTTCAAGTTCTGACAGCCGAATGCCTCCTTGCCGTGTCCAAAATCCTCGAAATCGATCTTTTACAATCGATTTGTTCTTAAACCACGAAACTCTTGAGTTGTAAATCTCTGTTAATGAATGTAACGTATTATTCACTGAAAGAGTTCGTAGATAGGAAGGACTAAAACAGTTTGCTGGTGTCCTATCAAATTCTCCTATTATTTTAGAACTATACTCTAGTAGAATTTAACTGCTGTCTTATTTTCTTTTTCATGTTCGACGGGAACATACGCACGATCTTCTGCTGCCTCCTCCGTCGGCTGAAAATTAAAGATTGAATTTTATCTTTCCTCTTTTTGTCCTTCAATTCTTAGTTGTAAAATGTTGTATATTTCTTGTAATATTATATTTGACGTATCCTATTTCCTCAACTGAGGACTAATGGATTGAATAATAATAATAAAAAAAAACATTGGTAGAGGCAAATACGTCGCATTTCAAATTTTATTATTTTTTTGGGTGTCCTCCTTTCCACGCCGGCTGTTGCGGAAATAACGTAGGTCATATTTGTACGTCACCCGCGCCACTCAACTTTTTAACCCTTGATACTTTTACATTCACAAATAATAAAATACCAACTCTCGCGCTATAAAAAGGAGTATAGAAAGTAGTTGTCGTCCTAGTTAGTGTAAGTCTAAATAATCACGTATGTGTAATTTTATTTTATATTTAATGTTTTATAAGGTTAGTGTAGCGTAACTCCATATTATGTACATACTTGTGATGAATCCTTATACTAGCATTAATGCAAAATAGTACAATTTTATTTATTGTATTGTAAGCGGCCATCTCTGAAAACATTTCATTATTCTTTTAACTGAGTGATATTTAAAATGGGATTGGATGTTTATAATAGCCGTTTTTAATTTTATTGCCAACATTTTCATTTAGTTCTGAAGCTTTAGTTTACTACATTTCAAAACGTTCCTTTTGAGTTCAATAGAAATCAATGGCTAGAGCTTGAGCTTAGAATGAAACACTCCATTTGTTGGAATACAATCACTGCTTCAATGCTTATAAAACGGGAAAATCTTATTTAAAAAATATAAATATACAATACACTTCTAAATAGTTTGGCATTGACCATGGTGCTTTACTTTTAAAGATATTTTTTCTTCAGTAGTAAGTAATGTTTATTATGCTGTTTCAGCTTTTCGACCGTTATGCATCACACCCACCATCTCACAATTAATTTTTGCTGTGTCTTCATCTTTTCCAACGTTTTCGGTAAGCGATTCGAATACGTAATTCCCGTCCAAATCACAATCTGAATGGCAGGGAATTCTTTTGGCCAATTGAAAAGTGTCTTTACGCGATTCCTATTCGATTAATATTGTTCATTTTCCTCTTGCTGAACGCAGAAAATCTGTTCTACTTATTCCAAAACTATTTCGGTTACCGTCGCTCTTTAGGTATCACAATTTTTCCGCTACGCCCCAAATTAAAACATTTATCTATTGAACGAATTTTAATTGTAATACAGTTGAGTTAGTTTACAAATATAATAATAAATGAAAAACGTATTTTAAATTCACAGACAATTTATTGAAGAGATATAATTAAAACAATTAAGGGGTTGGTTGTGATTGTTGCTCACGAGACAATTTCTCAAATCTCAGAATCTGAATGGATACAGTTATACTCATCTCCTGATCTTCTGTTCCATGTTACTTACTTTTTAATACGACTACCGAAAATTCAGCTTCGCATAGATAGGAAGTTGCAAATGGAAGTTGTAATATTAATCTTTTCACTATCTACAATAATCTCCGAGTTCCATGTCCCCTAATTTCGTCTCTTAATGAATCATCGCTTAACAATAAGATTCTCTTCTTGAAAATATGTAAATTTAGATGGAAACTTGGGTCGTTAAAGGTCTTGAATACATATGAATTTGTCCATATTATTTGCGTGAAAGTATTTTTCAAATCATTTGATAAGTTGCGGAAGTAGATTTTCTAAAACAGATTTTATATTGTAAAACCAATGAAATTGATTAGAGATGGCAAATGGTGCAACATTAATGCAACAAGTTGTCAAAAAATACGTATAAATGGTGAACTTTGCGTATCTTAAATCAGTTATGTGTTATGGCATCTCTAATTGCAGGAATTACTCCCGGAGTAACGAAATATTCAACTTGCAAAAACGAACCATTATAATACTTTCTAAAGCGAATTTTAGATCGGGTTGCAACCCTTTCTTTAAACTTTCGCTAATACTTATTTCATCTAGCGTATACGTTCATGAAATCTTAAAGTTTGTAAAACGGAACATTAATTTGTTTCAAATGAAAAGATAATTTCACGAACACACGACTAGAAATTTCTCTTCTCTAAGATCGGATAAGCATCACCTTGCTCTCTACCAGAAAATTATTCACCATACATGGATAATTTTATATAACAGTCTTCTCCAGAGGTTAAGAACAATCATTATTTCAAAATGTTTGTGAATCAATGTATAATTATTCTATTAAATGGCTCGTTTAATTGTATGCAGGAGTTTCTTGATCCTTCCCCTAACGAACGTTCCAGCAAAAGTGTTGAATGTGTTGCTTTCTAAAATTTCCTATTACATAACTTTAAAACTTTCTGTGCATTTTTACGTACTTAATCTATTGCCTAGAGCCACTACAGAGGTCAGATTCCTCGTCGTGCAGCTCCAAGAAGTGAAATCTTCATTATTTATCCGTGTTTCTCAGTCTGTGTTTGTGATTTCTAATGTACGTGTCGTGTTACCAATACTGTATCTTGTTTATTCCATATAAAGTTTTAAAGATTGTTTTGTAGTTAATTATGTTATTTTTATTTTGGTCTAATAATTATTTGTTACTTGATGTATGACGTATCCCATTTACTCAACCGAGGACAAATGGAAACAACAATAAATCTTAAACAATAATTGATAACGTCTTCATTAATATTTCGTTTCCATACCGGTAAAACTGATAAAGCGTTGTTTATCCCAACAAGTCTGCAGACAAACGGCGGCAGAAGAATAGAAAATCTGACTCGCATCTGCGCATTCAGTCTGCTTCTTAAAAAAAGACAATCAGAATTAAAGTTACCACTAAGGTACCTTACTAAAACCATGCAATTAAAATAACATTAAAAATTATTATGCAAATTATACATAAGGGTGTGGACTTGATTGTTGCGGTGATTTCCAATTTCGTTATAAGTTTCCAAATCATTTTTAAGTGCCCTTAATCTAAAATAAAACCATATAGAATATTTCATAAACTCAATAATATTACACTACTCAAAACCTATATAATATAGCCTATATTTTTATATCACAACAAATCGGGAACAGAACTCAAGGGATTCTTAATTACCCTGTGAAACCTTTTTAATGGCTGAATGTATTTAATGTTATAATATATTCACAGCACCCCTGTAACACTTTTGGAATCACTGGTCTATTCAGTTAAATATAAATACAGTAGTTTTGAATCTATGATACTATCTAACTAATAACTGCGTTAGAGTTACCATATTTCTGAAACCCATCGTTCTGAGGGAACATACGTCTAAAATATAATTATGTATTGGAGCTGTGCCCAAAAATCACTTCCATCCTTGGACTAACTTAACCTGCTTCCCACACGCGTGGTAATAATGCAATGCGAAATGCCAATACTTAATTTATAATAAGTAGATCGCAAAAGAGTATCGACTAAAGTTTTATTTGTTGGCATGCCAGTAATTAGATTATTGCCACAATAGATTTGTGATTCTACTCGTCATTTAAATTTTTAAAAGAAATTAATAACAATTGATTAGTCTAATAACATCAGTTTCAAGCTCAATAAACATAGCAAATAATAACAACTATTCAAATATATGTTTTAATATCAGCCATATTTAAAAATACTAACGAAAAATCGAGGCTTAATAATTGCATCATAATCGCCAATAGGTATTAAACTTATACTTTCGTCTTGTTTAAATATTTTTAAAGATTCTACGGTGCACACTAAGCATGTATTCTCTTGTTTTCTATACTTGAGAAACAACAAAATAACAGACTTATAATTTGCGGACACAGAATACCCACATTAGGAACAATTAATTAACTTAAAAATAGTAAACAGCTAAAATTGTTTAAATAGAGAAACTAGTTATTATCGCTAATGAAATATTTGTGCAGAGTTTTTGTTCATATTGTATCTTCGTTTCGTTGGTGCGCGCTAACAGAAAAGAAAGTATCAAGGCAACACTATCCCAGCAGTGTAAGAAATCCATCAACCGTACGTTATGAGGTGAAATATATTTTCAACGATTAGAAAATCTGTATTACGTATCGACTGACACCATTCTCAATTACATATTTCTAATTGGACGGAACTTTCTAAGAATTCCGCTCATGTACATAGGAATATCGCAATTTTATGAAACCTTTTTCTCCCATATATTTATTATTTATACCAGGTATGAGACGATTTAGAAACATGAAATGCGACGCGATGGTTAAAAAGATTTTATTCCACCTGAGCAATTCTTTATTTATTAACCAGAACATACAGCCATAGTTCAAGTGAAACGAGTCATATTTGAAAAACATGGTTCTCAAACCAAAATTAGGAGTAAAGCTGCATAAATTATTTTTAAATACGTAGGATATATTCCTTTCAAACACTAACAACACCTACGTTTTCACAGAGTTTGGTAATTACTATATGTAAATATTATGAATTACAAGGCCGGAGTTCGTTTTGAGTAGCATTGCAAAGTTTTGCAAATATTTTACGTAAAAAATAAAATTTAATTGAAGGCAGATATCCTGACAAACTAAACTGTTTTCCATTATAAATAGAGAAATATTTTGAGGTCGTTGTAACACAAGGCATACAGCTATTCCGGCTACATTTCGCATGTGAAAATAAAATAAATACTCTGCATCATTTTGCTCTTTCTTCGCAAAAATTTAAAAGGATCAAATGGCAGTGGCTGGTCGTTATTCGGAACACGTTATAAGCTTTCGTTTCATATATGGCAGTCATAAATCTAGTTGCGCAGCTGCTTTCTCTGTTAGTAATGAAGTCATTTCTTTCGACGTATCTCATCGCCGAGTGACAAATTAGCCCGAGCTTCTTACGCCTGTTACTCAGTTGAGATTGAAATGTTATTAGCTTTCTGGGCAAAATTTACTTTGTTACGTTAGTATATATTTTCTCCTTTGGAAAATATGTAATCATGTTGTCGTAGTATTCAATCCTTAATGATTCTGATCCTGATGATACCTAGATGCTAACTTATTCTGTGCAATCCTTTTCATTTTCACATATATACCGCATCCCAAATCCTCCCTAATCTTCTTAGCTTATTCCATCTTTGTCCTCCTCTTCCCTCTAAAGCTAAATTTACAAAACCGTCATATTTCAAAACGTGGCTTATTAATATATCCATATCTCTTGGTCAAAATCCCCCAAATTGTTCTCTCTTCTCTTATTCTGCTTAGAGCTACCTGGTTAGTTACTCTATCCACCCATCTGATTTTCAGCATTCTTATATATAGCACCACATTTCAAAATTCTTCCGCCACACTCCATACCATTTCCTAATATTCACACTTACATTACCCGTAAGTAAATTCCTCTTTTTAGCGAAAGCCTTCCTTGCTTGTGCTATTCTACTCTTTATGTCTACTCTACTTCTACCACCCCTAGTTATTACGCATTACGCTTCCCAAGTAACAGAATTTCTTAACTTCCGCAAAATATCCCGTCCTAATCTTATACCCTTTGTTATTCCAATGTTTCCCAAACTACACTCCATTACCTTGGTTTCCCCACCATTAATCCTCATATTAAACTCTTTCTCCAAGACCACGTTCATGCCATTTATTATGGTTTCCAAGTCTTCTTCTGACTCCCCTAATACTACAATATCATCGGTAAAGCGTAAGGTTTTTATTTCTTGTCCTTGCAGTATGATTCCTTTTCCATATTCCGTTTTAACTTGCTTCATCGCCTATTCTATATATAAGTTAAACAGGCGAATGCTGAAAATCAGTTGGGTAGATATAATCACAAACGAGGAAGTTCTTAACAGAATAGGGGAACAGTGGACAATATGTAGGAAGTTGACTAAGAGATGGGATAAATTAATAGGCCACGTTGTAAGACACCAGAGTCTCGTAAAATTAGCATTAGAGGGAAATGTGGGGTAAGAACAAAAGAGGGAGGCCAAGGATAGAATACGTCAAGCAGATTAGAGAGGAAGTTGGTTGTGCTAGTTAAAAGGAAATGAAAAGGCTTGCACAGAAAAGATTAGCATCGAAGTGTCATCAGACCAGTCTAAGGATTGAATACTATGACAACATGATTACGTATTTCCAAAATGGAGAGTTGCTTAAGACCAGTCTTAGGACTGAATACGACAACAAGAACAATTTCATCAATAAACATCTCAAAATTAAATCGAATGAAACCAGCAATTTATCTGTTAAAAAGAATAACAGAAGAAAAATGAATATCATAATTTTACCTTATATTGCTAACATTCAATATAAATCTGTTGACTTGTTTCATAATTGCAGTATAGGTGTTGTTTTTAAATCAATAAATAATTTAAGTTCCGTTAAAAACATTAACTTTCTGAGAAAAACATAATGTTATCCACAAAATTAATTTTTTTGTCATTCACTGTATATCGGAAAAAGTAAAAGAGCATTAAAAAATGCATATAAGAATATAAAACCAACATTAAATTATATATTCAAATGTACAAACAAATTTATCCATTGGCAAAATGTGAAAGTCTTAGATGAAGACATTGATTAGTTCTCAAGAATGATCAGTGAAATGTTATGTACCATGTGCAACCTTCATGCTCTAATTGTAAAAAAAATATACGAAGAATTTAAATATTAGTTTGATCTCTATATAGATCCATTTTCCATTGCTAAAATTTGATGGCGTAAAGCTCTCACTCATTGTTATACATCATTTCGGCCGTATTGGAATATTTTGCTTTCTATTCTCAACTCGTTACAGCCAACGAGTCCCTGTTGGTATTGATGTTAAAAATAACGATTTTTTTAATCTTTGCTATTTTATACCTTTTTATTTTAACAAATAGTCAATGCTTCGTGCATGAATATATAGAAATGCTATAAGATGGTATGAACTAGCTCATATCCGTATGCTGGTGGAAAACTTACTTCATTCAAAATTATATCTATTTTCGTCGTTTAGCTCTTTTGTAAAGTTGACTCGTTTGTTGGAGAAGTGAAGTCAGCGTCTGGATATTTCCAAGAAAGACCACCCACACAGCAAACTCTTGTGAGTCAAAATGCAAAATGTCTACTTGTCCGTAACAGGTAGGTAATTCTGAAAATCCTCCAATAACCAACAATAAGACAGTTCAATTCAGCCGTAGTCGGATGGCAAGAGAGAATGTGTCAAGGCTTTACGTGGTGGCTTATTTTCCGTGGTGCCCCATGGATCGCCAGATTAGCGTCACATTCATTTTTCATGGCGTTGGCACGTCCTTAGGTCTTAAGCCACGCCGCTATTGTAAAGGTCACGCCGAAATCCCTCCATTCGTCCCTGGCCTGAGGAACGCGAGACAAATGTTCGGTAAAGGAGATTCTTTTTTAACTGCTTCCTCAGCTGAACGGTTAGGTTCCCTTCAACTTGAAAGTTAACACCATTAACATATTTGAACCGCTGCTATTCACTCACAAGTTGCATGAATATATTTTCGTTTAAATAAAACGCATTCGCAGACGAATCTATGAAGTAATCTTGTTGAAATGAAAGGGGAAAAAACATTATGAAGGAGAACTAGTGTTAGTAACATTTTCAGGGTTTCTCCATGAGTCTAGCGTACATTATTCCGGTATACCATTATTAATCAGCCTTCCTGAAAATATAAAGAACATTAAAAATCATAACATATTTCTCACGCAATTAAAAAATTTACTTATAAATGGTACTTACTAAACCGTACTGAAATTTTTACATCGATCTCCATGTGTCTATACAATTGCTGCCGTGTGCTACTTACCTTTGTGTGTTGAAACAATCGTTGGCTACGTTTTCCTGCCTCTATTTTGTTTATCCAGAAAAACTACATGCTGACGGGATTTGAATCCAAGAAGTGATTTAATGTTGTGTGAGTGCATATAAAAAAAAGTGTATAGAACTTGGGCTTATTTTATTAAAATATCTGGCTATGTAATTGTTAGAATGTGTTAAATATTTAGTTACGTAATGAAAGTAATTAGGGTGGACATAAGTTATGTTGTAATTCATACTGTACAGTTATAATATGAATATATTATTTATGAAATTACTTATGTCAAAAAAAACATGCTGAATTCCATTTGCACTTGACAAAACTAACGGAAAATTAATTGATTTATCTTGAAAAAGTATTGAGCTTCACAAGTGTGCTAACCCGGTAAAATTTAAAAGATGATCTGATTAAAAAGAGAAGAAGGATGCTTTATAGCCACAGTGAAGTTATTATTGATGTTTAAATTAAAACTCTTCGCTTCACAGATGCAGCGAAAAACGTCTTTTGTTTTGCTTATTTATAAATTGTTATTAATTTCCTTCAATATTTTGTGCAATGTAAAATGTTTTACATTATTTGAAACAAAACTTTCAGCAAGGAACACAATGATTAATTGTTTTACCCACCCAAATGTTTACTTTTTAATAGAACAACATATTCAAGTAAATAGAGAGCATAAACTTAAAGGGGAATAAAGGGGATCAACACAAATTTTTCCTTTTTGCCATTTTTATCCGAAATGCTTCGCTACTGCGCAATTCGGGAAAAGAAATATGAGTGATAAAATTCGCTGCCGGTAGATAATTACATAATGTACTTTTTAAAAAAAAACAGCGTAATTTTGATGTGTGCGGTCGTTCCGTCGGGCTCTTTCCCCATGTACGGGCACAACACGGCAAGTTTTTATGACCCTACTATAGAAAACTGTCTTGTATAACGATAAGCATTACCTTCTTGCTTCATTTCTATTTCACGACCCTACCCTGGAAACAAACAGAAAGTCAGCGTACTCCTCCGTAGTAGACGCATCTGATTCTCAACTTCTTTTTTCTCAAATTGTTCATTAACGAAGAAGCTCGGACAAAAATACCAAGAGGGAAAAACGTTCGCATTGACACCTTTTAGCCAACCTTTAAGTTCTGTTATACCCAGTATATTTAATGCTATAAACGTAAAGAGTAACACCACATATGATTAACATGTTTCTGACTATTCTAAATAGAGGGAATAAGTGCAAGCCACCGTAGAATAAGACGAAAATGCTTAGAAATGATTAATTAATAGAGAAGAAACTTCACGCCTTGGATTATAATAATAAAATAATTTAAACAGTGTGACAAAAAAATAATAACACGTCGTATAGTTTCAAAACACATATTAAGATTTAGCAAGAAATATATTTTAAGAATTAAGACAATTACGTGCAAGATTTGGTTAATAATGGTTTAATTAGTTGACTTCGTAATAAGTTAGAAATATGAGCATTTATTACATTCGACTTTTGTTTTAGCGGGCAAACAAGAGCATTATAGTCAAATATGCAAGCATGTAAGACAACGGTAAAATATTTCAATGAGTGATGTGCGATATCCCTGAAGAAAAAATTCAGCTTCTCTTCAATACGTATCATTCATTTTGGTGCAAATCCTCTCGACATATGTCGCGTTTTGGTGTAATGGTTTTATTAAATGTTACAAATTTGCTCATATTGGCACGAAGACAATGTTAATAAATCCAAAGCGGCATATTGTGGAAGTATCACTCAATAATTATAACATGAACTAACAGACCAATATCTGTGATCTTTTATTTAATTGCTTTTGTTTTACCTTCACCAGTTTATTTGGCTCTATTTAATTTTTTTTTAAATTTGCCTCTCCCTTCAAATGCAAAGATATTTTAATAGTTATTAATAGATAAAACTCCGAAGAAGGTACTTTTTTAAGAATAAAATCTGATAGGGGTCAAAATTTTTATTTATATCAATAGAATCAATCATTAAATAAATCGAACTATATATAAGAAACAAATAAATTAAAGTTAAAAATAGCAAAATGCAACGTTGATTTTCAGTTTCATTGTTTTTAAAAAGAACTCTCGTTTATAAATTTCTCTCCAAAATTTATTTTATTATTGAAATTTCAGTAAATAAAAACATATCATATTTGTTATACTTATCCATGTGAGGATATTCGAAGAATATAAACAAAACAAGCTATTTTTATATCATTACATTGTTTTTAGCATATTTCCGAAATTCTTTATTATTAAATTGTCCATTACATTAAATTAGAATTCAAACTAGATTTTTAAGCACGAAACTATCTTATACATTTCTTTTTAAAATTTTTGATTAAACTAGGGTAAGTTCCTTCAAAAAGAAATGAAAGTAATTTTATTTTATTAAAGAATAATATAATAAGCAGCAAAAATTAAACAGCGGAAACGTTTGTATTATAATAATATTATAAATACAGCATCAATAACATAACTACGCACAACAGAATGCCACTCCAAAAACTACTCGGTTTTGGCTCATTTCAGTTAATAGGAAAGAATAGTTTGAGGTTTTCTATGTATCCGATAACATATAGAGCTAATATTATAACGACTATTTTTTCTTTCAATTTTATTTCTCCAACTATTTTCATGAGAATTATACTATTAAATAACAATTTTACTTGTCAGTAATGTGAGTTAGTAAATAATATAACTGATTAAGAAAAGTATCTTTCGTTTCAACTTACAGTATTTCTCATAAGGATAAAACAATAAGAGTAACGTCTCAGTGACGTGAAAACCTATAGAAACGTTATTTTCTGCATAATGTAATTTGAAAGGATACTTATGGAGCATATTCAATAAATGCTTCATATTTCCTAACTTAAAACGTCGGTCATAACTTTACAAAAGAAAAGGAAAAGATGTTTTAAGAATATTTAATTTCAGTGGTTTGGACCCCAATCCTTCATACTATTACAGTTGTTTGAAGGATATAAATTGATAAAGTTTAAAATTACACTGAAACAAATAACGTCTATGATAAAACTTAACGTGCACCATACTGAATGTACGCAGGCAATTTTATTCGGATAAGAGGGAAAGGAAAAATTGTAATTGAAAGTGGGGAAAAATATAGTGACAATGAAAATGGTTTTTTTTAGATTAGTACCCAATTTTCTGGAATAGTAACAAGGTACATAGGAATCTACAAATGCGTGAGTTTTAACGAATCCGGCCCATTTTAAATCATAAATATTCAACATTGGTACTTGGTTAATATGGGAATAGTAATAATTTAATATTTATATATTACGGTATTCTTATTCATTAGTCATCTGAAATTATTTCTGAAAGTGGTTTGTTATATTTGGTTTATTATGACTCTGTCGTGTTTCCTGATTAAATGGGTTTGTGCACAAACTCTGCACTAGAAAACCTGCTTTCAGCTAAGAATGCCTTTTTCTTCCAATAATAAATATTTGACTTTTTTTTCTTTTTCAAGTTAGAAGAGGCTCTGTGGAAAGAGAACCCCTCACTTGTGAATGGCCTGGGTTGGGACATTCCACGGTGTTGTTGTTTACTACAGCTGCTATTCCGTTCACACCTACAACAATAGACAGATTTACGCGACAATTTCCGCCGGAAATTTGTCAAAGCGCCAGCCGTACCGTTTGCTGTCGTTCTCGTTCAGTAAATAAAGACAATTTATACTTTGAGCTCAATGTATACACTCAGCGCGTACTTAATAATATTTTCAGAAGAAGTCGTAAGATGAAAGCTGAATATTCCAAATAAGATATAATACTCACTCATTGATGCTTAATTAATAATTAGAAACTCCAGATGTCCCGAGCTTAGCTTCGTTCAGTTGGAATTAAATTAGCATTCACGAAAGACAGTTGACAATGTTTTGGGATACCAAACAAATTAGTCATTTTTTTAACTCTCTTCCAATTATCTTTATTTTTATTTGAAACAGAATAAATATCAATGTTATTCAAATTTACAAAGCATATATACATAGTTTTATAATTTCTAGACATGCCAAGAATGAAATTGACTGAATCGGAGTTAAATTACCATTTAGTCAATAATTTATTTTTTTATCATGTCACTAATCCAGGAAATTAGTTTATCACCTCCAAAAATTTATTTTCAGTCGTCATAATTTATTTAATTATATTCACAATTTCTTTCTTTGTTGTAAGAATAAAATTATATGCGTGCACAGTGTATGGCGACGCGTTAATTAATAGGAAAATACTATTGATGTTATTCTATATAGAGTCGTTATTTTCTGTATTCGAATTTCAAATTGAATTAAATTATAATAACTCCGTAAGTATCTCCGCTGCACCAAATTTCTGGAATGTAAATACTTCAGCCAAAGAATAATGTAATTCTGTCATTTATTTTATTTCATATTGAATACTAGCAATACCTGCGACTTCGTTCGCGCGGAAATAGCTCTTTTTAATTTGTCTTAAAAGCGGAACAACAGGAAAAGATTTTGATAAAGTTGAATTCTTTGAATATATAAAAAGTACGATATATTTATTTATGACCGCTTCAGGGCAAACCTCATAATAACCCGCAGATGGTTTTAAATCATACGTTTCGGAGCAAATAAAAATGAGCAACTACTAAATATTCAAATTTACCTTACGGGACAAATAAAACCAGTTTACATATACATCGTATGGACGATCCAAAGAAGTTATTTCCCAGAGAATCAGCTCTTTGACATCAATAGATAATTATGGCGCGAATCCTGCTGCAACAATAGATGAAGTGATAATATTCTCCCTACCCCCCACCTTTCTGTAGCTAGGAGAATTTTGTGGGACACCAGCAGACTAAAACAGTTTATTGGTGTCCTATCAAATTCTCGTATTATTTTACAATTATACTCTACAAGAATTTAACTGTTGACTTATTTTCTTTTTCATGTTTGACGGGAACCTACGCAATAATTGCTGCTGCCTACTTCGTCGACTGAAAATTGAAGATTAATATTATTTTTTCTCTTTTTGTCTTTAAATTCTTAATTGTAGAATTTTGTATATGTCTTTTATATAAAATTTGCGTATCCTATTTCCTCGACCGAGGATTAATGGATTGAATAAAAAATCTAAATCTTAATGCCTTACGCTGCAAAAATTATGCTTATAATAACACAGCAAGTGGTATAAAAACGCCTAATAAGACTTATATCTCGCAGTTGATTTACATGCCGCCTTTTGCGTGCAATTCAATGGATTTATAAATATTTACATTAATATCTTCTGAACTCTGCAACTTTAATTCAGTAATACTAAGAAATATTTATATTAGATATATTATTATATTAATATCTTCTGCAATATATTGAAATGAAGTATGAACGAATATTTAAGTTAAATCTCCTGCTTTTAAACCCTCATATTTCATTGAAATTCATTGAGACACTTCAGAGCCTATTCGAGACAAAGATACAGACAATTCAATTTTATTTATTGGTATAGATTAAATTCATGTTTAAACAATTTCTTATGTATTCGAAATTAACAATGATTTTAAATTTTTTTAGTATAGTTACCTGAAGAAGTCCACAAAGTTGGATGAAACTTTGTATTAATTAAGTAGTAATTAAATTATTTGCAGACTTGTTGACCGTATTTTCGTTTATTTAACTTCTAATTACAATAGTATGAAGAACTAGATTCCAAAAAACTTAACGTAACAAATTTAACAATTTGTTGTGATTATTTCTTGAACTGAATTATTTTCTGACGATAAAAGTAATGGTACTAATGAAAAAACCGTTAGCGAAACAAATTATTATTTTTGAATTCAATGTTTTTGCCTATGTACAGTGCGTTCCCAAGGTTACGATGACTTAAAACCCTATTTATTGACATGAACATTGCGCGTTTAAGACCAACTACTCACGTTTTTCGTGGTGCCCTGCATAGTATCTAATTGATTATCCTTTTTCGTATATATCATATTTTAAGGTCACGGTCTAATCTTGAACTAGCACCGACTAAAAAAATCTGTGTTATGAAATAATCTGTCGGACAATAAGATAACATAAACTTAACACGACGGAAAACATATTATTGTCTCGGCTCCTTAGCCCTTGAAGGCTAGACGACTGCGGACTATCACCGTCGAAGACACATTCCAAACTTGAAGTGGAACATGATTGGCGTATCGACTGTCCTACAGTCTTAACCTCGGTCTCCATAATCATGATGAATACAGACATCTATGATTCGGTCCTCAGGGATGTGATGCGATGACTGTAACCGCTACTCCTCACAGCAACGTACCAAACGAATGTGTTTTACACACACATTGTAACTGAAATGATTATCATTATAAATATTAGAAGAATAAATTATTCATCCCCGTAAAAAGCAACTCACTTTCTTATATTTGTGCACCTGAAGGGAGTTCCGAAAGATATGAACGGTACGTAATGCTAATTTTTATTTTATGGAAAAATTTCTCACTAAGTAACTGCTTAATTCATTTATGAAAACATATTTGTATAACGGAAAACTAATCGCGCTGGTGATTGTTGTGCTGTCATAACGTTATAAAATTGATGCACATCCTCACGTTGGTCACTTTCAACTACTGTCAAACACACTGATAAATTTATGAGTTATTTCATTCCCAAAAATCAGTATCTATTAATTAAATTTAGTAAGCAGAAAAGAAAATTAAACAATCATTTATTTTATCTCAATTTATGTCATGTTGTTTGTTACAGTCATAATTACCAGAAACCTCTTAAATTAAGTTACGTAATATAAGCCTATAGGCTTTATGGATTTGAAAGAAAGAGGGTTCTTCATTATCCGTTATCGTGCACGGATAATACTGTAAATGATTCAATTTTGAGTTGAATCTTTTGTTGGGAAGAATTGACAAGAGATTTACCTGGGAAAATTTGGAAATACCACTACTGAACTACACAAAGGGAAGTCGGCAAAACCTTCCGAAGTGAGGGATACTGACCCACTGCATTGTTTCTCGATTGTTACTGATAATTGGTCAAGGGTAAGACAGGCAGAGAATTTGGAGGCACCTGTGACACCACAGAATTCCTAGCCCTTTGTCCCAGTAGACTACAGGATGTTTCGGCTTACACCCACAATCAACTGGAAGGGACAGCATTAGACTTTGACAAATACCCGTTTAAAGACAGCTGACGGGAGTCACAAACCAAACAGTGCACGGTATGGCAAACGCCGTAAGAAGGTATCTGCAGTAAATCAACTTGTCGTCAAAACTAGTTTGTAAATCTCTGCTCTTGACACATTGAGTTCAGATCTTGAGGGGTCCTGATAGCTAACGCAAGTGTGAACATATTTGTTTGCAGGTTTAAAGCATTAGAGAGGGACACGTTTTGATAGGATAGAATAAATATTATTTTATCAGTTGTGTAGTGGTTTACCATTGAGAAAACCAGATGGCTCCATTACCTCTCACTCCTTTCAAACCCCAAACACTATCGCCAATCTTCCATGCCTCTTTTTAAAATTATAAATAACCGAAACATATATAATCATGGAGACTTCTTATGATGTAGAGGTCAGTGTCGCTGGCAATCATCTCATTGGTCCCAATTCTGATCTCGGCAAGGGAATGGATGTTATGTGTGCGCTCTATAGGGATGAACCTCCACTTGTTAAATAATTTGTACCTCGAAATATAAATCATTAATGACCCAAATAAAACGATTATAATTCAAATAACTTAAACTTTTTAAACGTACTTTATTTAGAAATACGCCTTCATGGATTATTATACCTTTATAAATATAGAATATTATGCCTCTTTTATATTGAACCTAAGACATTATTATTATTTTAATGTCTATACGTAATTTCGTAATAAATCGTGACCGAAACTGTCTACAATTTAAGCTGTTTAACAGTTCATAATGGTTATAAATATTTCTTTGAGTTTTCTACACTAATGAATCGAAAATCTGCGGTAATTTTTGATTTTCTCGTACCTTTTAGTATAAAAGTCGTAAAATGACATTAAATTAAAATGGAGACATTAAGGTACAAGAAAGGAGGGAGCTTGGAAATTATTCTTGTATAAATTTTCGAGATTTTGCATAGTATTGTTCACAACTACTATATTTTTCACTTAACCATCATTATACTCTCTCTCTCTCTCTCTCTCTCTCTCTCTCTATATATATATATATATATGACGAGCGTAATATATATATATATATATATGAAGAGCGTAATATATATATATATATATATTACGCTCGTCATGTTGTTTTTAGCCAATCTGTGAGCCAATAACAATGAGATAAAAATTTATGAGCATTGAAAAATTTGACTTGTAACCATAATAAACAGCATGAACATGGTGCTAGAGTTGTACTTAGTATGTGGTTCGTTGGGTACCGTGCGACGGAGTATCTTCGACTGCCTCCTTTGAATAATTGTTATATTTGGTTTTGATGCACATCCCTATACTTCCAAGATGACAGCTTTGTGTATCAGAATTTCACTGCCCACAGATAACCCTGATTTTCTTCCTATTAGCCTGTGAAGTTTTTCTCCTTCTGTTACATGACATTTATTGCTAGATTGGTATCTAAGCTTAGTCCTAAATATTTTACCGTTTGCAAATTGATATACTTAATGAAAAAATATGTCAAATTCTATTAGCCTGAAATAAAAATGCACGTTTTTAGTAATGTTCAATACTTGCAAAACCCCACTACAATTTTGTTTATTTAAGACTACTTTAGCGAAAATTTTATCACAACTTGTATACATTTCTCAATATGTTGGTAATATGTTTATATATTTTATAAATCAGAAGATAGCGTAGATTAACGTAAAAAAATGAAGAATTATGACAATGAAAAGAGTGGGAAACGATTATTTCATTTTAGTTCTTTTACAGATGCATTGGTTCTAGATTAAAATCGATATTACATTAAAAGTACATTCACTGTGAAGTAAAACCTAAAACCTGAACCACACTATGTTTAGGGTTTTTTCTCGGTAGTTAAGTAAGGGACCATGTATTTCCTCGTTTCTTTCCTTAAACATATTTATAAATATCAGTTTACTGTCAGATTTCTGCCCAACATATTTTGTACATGATTCTAGGACTCTTATGATAGCTTCTGAAATATTATTTGCTAAGTAATTTTTGCCCTACTAAAGTTGTGCGTCGTCTTGTAAAATCTGAGGCCACATACTCGTATTGTTATAGAGAGAGAGAGGTACTGGATGGCGCCAGTTCACAAGAAGGTCTATGGTCGGTTGGGGCAACGGACCGCTATTTAGGCTCCAAGGCGTCTATGGATGCGCATCTGGCAGTGCTGCAATTTACGGCCGATGACTGCAAAAGGACAATGGTGTGTTTTTGGAGCATTTAGGAGTCTCCTTGGTCGACCCCCCACTGCGCGGAGGTCAGGGTAACGGCACTCCGGGGTCGAGGTATTCGTCCACGATCTGTCCACACGGCCGACCCGCATTTCACGCGCTCATTAAACATATAAATATCCGGCAACCAGAAAGTCGTCTTGTCCAATACATCAGGTGCATAACTTAATCTTTACAAATGTATAACTTTATTAAGGAACGATGTATAATGAACCGTCACGGCACGAATGTGGGTATACAATGGATTATCTAAAATTCAATGTAATAGAAATTTCCAATAACATGAGTCACAACTTAATTAGTCAAATATTAACATGTTTGCTAACAATACAATATTGTAATCACGTTTAAGTTAAAGAAAGATGTTTAAATTTCGTGTTTAATTCATTGTTGCAGTATTCAGTCCTTAGTCTGGTTTGATGGAACCCTCCATGCTAACCTATTCTGTGCAAGCCTTTGCATTTTCATATAACTACCACACCTGCCTACCGCCTTGGCCTCCCTCTTTTGTTCTTACCCCACACACTTCCCTGTAATGCTAATTTTACAAGGCCCTCATGTCGTAAAACGTGGCTTTCTAGTGGTCAGCGTCCACCATATTGTTCGCTCTTCGCCTTTTCCGCTTATAACTTCCTCCTTAGTCCTTCTATCCACCCATCTCATTTTCAGCCTTCTCCTATAGCACCACATCCCTTCTACAAGTCCTACCACCGACGTTCCGCACCCATATAACGCTGCACTCCATACGAACGTTTTTAGCTATGATTTCCTAATATTCAGACTTATATTACCCGTAAGTAAATCCCTCTTTTTCGCGAAAGCCTTCCTTCCCTACGCTATTCTACTCCATATGTCTACTACTTTTACCATCCCCAGTTATTATGCTGCCCAAGGAGCACAATTCCTTAACTTCCTAGAAAATTATTATTATTATTATTCATGTACTTCTAAATTTATTATCCCAATTGTATAATGGATTGAAAATATGAGATTTTTCTATAAGAATTATCACGCGTTAAAAATTTGGCAACATTGGGAGAGTATGATGACAGCGGGAATAATACGGATAATTACGTCTTCTACAATGTAAGAGGAGAGTATTTACAAGCAAGTAAATTATATTTGCCTGTTAACATAAAAAACCAATTAAAGTTATTTAAGAAACACGTTTGTGATAGATTAAAATGAATTAGACCAAATGTTTTCCACCATCCAATTTATTTCGACAAAGTGCTCGTCAAAAGCATTGAAATTTCAACTGCCATAGTTATACTACGAATTATTTTATACAAGAATATTTACCGTATTCGCACATAAAATGTCACATACATGAATCTACCCAAAAAGGAGTTTTACATGAATGGCTTAAAATTGCTATGTAAAGCCGTGTTAACACTGAGACATATCGTAAGTCAAAGTACATTATAATAAAATTACAACACAGTTTTTTGACATTAAAATTAACAATAACTAAAAAGACGGCCAATAAGTCAGCATATAAATTTATAACTATTTATTCAAAAACGACGTTTCGTCTCCTTTTTGAGACATCATCGGGCGGAAAATTTAGCAATTCATCATATTTACTCCTTGAGTCCCTCTGCCGAAAAGATTATTGAATGTACATGCGAAGAATTTAGTGTCGCAGACCATCTCCAGCGACGGTTACGACCAAAAAAAAAGTTGACGAGATCTCGTTTTTGACTAAATAGTGAAAAATTTATATGCTGACATATTGGCCGTCTTTTTATTTGATATAATAAATATATGTGTAAAAGACTTTGGATTAATTAAAGCTACAAGTAAATTTAAAAAACTAATGATAATATAGTATGAATATATACCGTAATTCATATTAAATATAACGTTTTTACTGTCTTTATTTTAAAATTGATTACAATCACACCAATTTAAACAGTCATAATTACACATTATTTTCATAAGGTTTTTTTGTATCTTGGTGGATTTTTAAGTGAAATTACGTCTTCCCGTTTTTCAGAATGTTTATTTTCTTTTTCTATTAACTTGCGGTAGTTGGTCCATATGTGTAAGAAGTAATTTATTGGTCCGGTTCATCACCATATAACATATTTTTAGAAAGTTAAGGTGTTACTTTATACCAATAAGCTGGCTGAAAGTAACGAATAAATTGATATTTGAAAATAAACGAACCCAATAAAAATAATTATTAAACGACTTTTCGTCCCCAATTTGGGACTAAACGAAATGCACGTCAACTGTCAAAATAAGATATATGAAACCTTAATTCTTAATTCAACAATATAAATTCTTTAGTTAAAGAGGAATATTATAAAAATAGGGTATTATTTATTTTTACATATTTATTAATAATATATTATATATATATTACTAAATAATAATAATCTTATATGTTACTACCTGAAGAAAAAACTTTTACCCCTTTCTAAGCACATTGTGAGCGCACGGAGGAGTTCGATATTTGATATAATTAAAGGTCATATGGAGAAGGAATACAGAAAGATAAAATTTATATGTAATGTTTGTTTTAAATACATTAGAATAAATAAAAAATCATGCATTATTTACGTTCATACTGAATGTCAAATACACAAATGTCTCTGGTCAAACAGTCTCACTATGTACACATATCTCTGAAGTTTCTGGAATGCATTACACTAAATTAAATAAAACGTGCATACATTGTATATTTGTACTTTATATATTGGCGAACTACAACTTGCTTAACATACATGTTGTAAAAAAGGACGCGTAGAAACAATGTTAATTGAATTACTCTCGCTTATTTATTATTGGTGGTTTCAAAAGAGTGAGCACATCAGGTATTTGCATTTACTTCCATTATGCATCGACATTGACGTGTCGGATTGAAATAAAGAAGAAGGATATTTATTCGCGTGCATATTAATAATAGATCAAATGCAAATAAAAATAATGTAAATAGTATACATAATGATGAAATAATTTTGAGAGATACATTTAAATGCGCACCGGATGTCGTTCCAATAAAAAGTTTGATTTTGGATTGATGGATTTACAATGCAGGTTTTGCAATAAGGTTCCAACTTAAAAATTAAATGAATTACAGTCGATTTTTGGTCAATCACTGAAATACTAGTACTATATAAATACATTTAAGTAATTAACCGAAATATTTTTATTGTATTTTATAAATTTTTACTGACTCATGGTCTGTTTATTAATTGTAATATTAAAATCTCAGATAATTATACCTTATAGATATATAAAAATGAAATCTAAAACCAACATAAACACAGGTACCAAATTTTTAAATATTATTTGTTTTTTTATTAATGTATAAAAACTATTATCTTTACATATTTTCAGTTGTGCTAATTTCGATATAGTATATACAATATGAAAACGAAAAAAAACATGAAAATAAAATATTTTATACAATTTACATGATTACATGAGGGTAGTAGGTTAATCCGTTTGATTAACCTACTTTAGCCGAATAAATGTTATTAATAAGAAGATAGAAAGATTGTAGTAACAAATTAAGTTAGTTGTTAATTAATAAATTCTCATTCATACATAATCAAATCATGATATAGACCCATATTCCAATTTAGTTATCTCTTTTTATTATAATTTTTGTTTTTATCTTGTCAGTATTATTGTTTTAATTTACCTATAATTCTATTTTGTTTGTTCATATAAATGATTTTCATAACAATACTTTTTACATAAGGATATCTTATTTATTTTGTGCCTTTCCACCTTTACTTTTCCTTTGGTCTTCAAGCACTAATTAGAAACTTTTAATATTTGTAATAAATTTTATTTGCTTGTTGTCTTGCTTGCGAGTAAGCTTTGGCATGTATCATCTTTGTTTCTACCAACTTAACAACCATTAGTAATTTTTATTAAATCTATTTTCAACACACAGATTAAGGAACAGTTTCATGCAGACAATTTTAAGAATATGCTAAAATTATATAAACGTTGTTGTTTAGTTAAATAAAGATTTTATAAAAATTATTATACAATATAAATGTCTGTAAACATAACTGTATAATAAACTATTATGTGTATTTATTGCTTTCATTTCAAGTTGTTCTGTTTCCTTTGTTTTATTAGTTTCATGGATTGCTTAATTTGAAATCGTCAGGATTTCAATGTTTTACATTCAATTAAGATGAGAATTAACGACCTACGTAACAGAAAACTATCAACTTTAAAGGATAATTTATAACTTAATACTAAATATACGTTTCACCCAACAATTGTGGTAGTTATTGATATTTATAAGACTGAAGTCATGAGAACAAAGTAAGTGCAAGTCAAAGATAACCAAAAGATGAAACTGACCAAGATAATTTAGTAAACGATTATATAATTTATTTTTTTGAGAAGTGTCATATTTTATATTAACAGAATATTTATTGGATTTAGTGCGCAACTATTCAGAAATTAACCTTTTCTTAATTTTTTTATCTTCTAAAATAACTGCAATATTAACATAATGATTTGTTCCAGAATTTGTTTAGTAATAGGTGAATGTGTATTAGAAGGAATATTTGGATTATATTTATGCTCCTTCGTTTTAATTGACAAATACCGTTTAGTCTGGCAAATGAAGCAGTAAGAACAATTATTGTAAACAAAATTATGGCAATCAAAAGTATTGAGAATATCTTTATGTTTTTAACAAAATAAGATAATGAGTTAACAGATTTGAAAATTATTGAGGCATTTAATTTCTTTATATTTTCCATTCATTCAATTATTTTATAGGGGAAGTCGGGGCGGAACGGAATATCCTTTTTTGTTGAATAGGGCTGGGGGTAAGTAAATAGGGGTGAAACGTTGTAAATGGTCAAGTAAGAAGTCCTGGAAGCCGACTTGACCAAATTGTGACTCCACTTTGTCTTACATCAATGACTTTTTTTAATTTTTGCAGCACTTCGATACAAGGTAATTCACAAAACTATACGCTTTTTAATTTTTAATGGTATATATTCGTAAACTTAGTGTCTTTAGCTACATATATGGTACGTACAAGGTTTAAATATACTTTTGTTAAGGCTCGTTGGAAAACTTTAAACTGAGGCGATCGTGTGGAGCGGAAGTGGATACTACTGAATATGGCAAAATGTCGTGTTCCTCAAGAAAAAAAGGGAAAAACTAACAGACTCAACTTAGAGGAATGGGTTACAGGATGTTGTACCCAAAAAGAATAGATTAATAAAGGGAAAAATATGATCAAAGACTGTGCAGCTGCAGAAAAATATCTGCGAAAGGAAAAGTTTATAAAGCGATAAACTGTTTGCTAAATAAGTATAAGAAATAAAACATAAAAGGTGTTAAGATGTTTCTTAAATCAAATTGAATTTTATTGTACTAAGTGTATATACAAAAGATCCTATCCCGTTCTGCCACGGACAAAACGGGAAATTTGTTTCTTTTTCAAAATTAATCAAAAATCTAAATTCGTTACTTTTGTTATATTGATATTAGATTAAGTAAGGAATAGAATAAACTAATGTTTTATACTTTAATGAAGTCATTTTCCTTTTTCCATAATTTTGCAAAAATTACTAAACAATAACTGTCCGGTTCCGCCCCGACTTCCCCTATGTAATTTTGTTTTATTTTCTGCCCTTAACTAATAAGAACTAAATTAATATTATTCAAAAATAACCTAAAATAGGTTTTAAAATAGGAGAAATAACTATTGGAAGACAGAAAATTCTCTTTTACGTTGATTGTTCTGAGAACAAATATTCTATTGTTTAAGTGAAGTTCGACTGGCAGTCTGCTAAACAGAAGCAGTAGTAAGGGTAGTCTGAGGGGAACTAAAAGTCTCTTACCTAAGCCGATAACTGTTTCTCCCCCGTGTTTTGCCAATGAAATAAATTTCCCTGGTCGATATGGGAGGGCAGGAAACCCCAAAGCCTCTTGTCAGGAGTTTGCTCTAAGCAGATTACTGAAGCGGCCAAAAACGGGCACAAAAGAGGGCGGTAAGTAGGTCTTTGTTTGTACACGGAATCCCCGCTTCTGTGAAGTCAAGTGAACACGACGAGACAGCGTACAGGCGGGTGCGACAGTAATGGACGCAAACTTCTTCTTGAACAGGTGCCGTCATGTTAATCAGACTGCGACGGAATAAAATATCCGCTTTCGTAATAGCACCAATCACTCGCTCGCCCGTGTTACATGGTTAGGTTTCCAGTGCTCTAAATCTACGATTTAGTTTAAATAATTTGTTTTATAAACTGAGTCCTGAGTAATTTAATAACAGATTATAGCAAATATGAAAAAAAGGTCCCTATTCGCCTTCAAACAAACTATTTTTTAATTATAAACTATGTACTAGCATATTACATAATCAAATACGTGATTAATCACTCCGCTGTGCTTATATAAGAGTCAATCTCTCGCTATATCAATACAAACATCAGCATGAATTTATTACTACTTAGAATTTTACGACTTGAATGTCATATTGTTGTGGCATGCAATGTAAGAGATACATCGCAATTACATTTTAAGTGCGCCTCATCATTTGCAACGTATATGTCGAAACTCCCACAGCCTTTTTATAACAGAATATAAAACGCTCAAAACGTAAATCATTGTTGTATGCTTAAACTTACTGTGTGAAACAATAAATCCTCATAAAAACAAAGTTGACCAGGCATAAAACATCAGAGAAAAATGGCGGCGGAAAGAAGAAATTGTATGAGGTATTCCTGAAAAAGGAATCTTCTATAATTTTTTATCTAATATACAATATTAATAATGCAGATGGTCTAGGTATGTAAGTCGAGTGTAAAATTGTAAAGCCCCATAAATTGTTTACAAACAACGGGTAAGAAGTAATTTATTTACAAAGAGATGCCTAATAACGTGAACCAGTCAAAATGTTTCGTAAACGTGCCAGTTTTTTTATCATGTTGTGGTAATCAGTCCTAAGACTCATCTGATGCAACCTTCTATTCTTACCTATCCTGCGCAAGCCTTTTCATTTATACATAGCTACCACATCCCACGTCCTCCATATTCTGCTTAGGTTTTTCCATACTTAGCCTCCCTCTTCCGTTCTTACCCCAAACACTTCCTTCTAATGCTAATTTTACAAGGTTCTCATATCAAAAAAATGAGTCTCAGTGAGTTTTCTCAGCGATAATCGTCCAACAAACCATTATTTGTCATAAGAAATGAACTTCCTCCTTGGCGTAATGCTTTATGAATTTAAACCAAAATTAGAGGTAGAATGTATTCAACTTTTATCCTATACTCGTTTATTTTACTTATTTTATAAAAAGAAACTACCACAACTCTTAAAATTAATTCTTTAATGTTATACACTTTTCCCATATGGTAAATGTTGCCGTCTGATGAAGATTGTCGTCTAGTTTTCAATTCAACAAATCCGCTTGGTTTCTTTGTCTATAGTTGAAAATGTAGTGAAACTATTTAGCAAAGCTGCGTCTCACGTCCAGCTAACCCAATGTTAGCTATTTAGGGGTTTTCAACATAATTTGCACATAAAAGATCGATTTTTCCCCATAAGTTTCCCTTTTTCCTTCTCATTTTCGCTTTTCTCTCTGATCATAGAGGTCTCTCATGTTTATCCTCGCCAAACAATCACTAAAACTACTGTCGAATGCCTTTACTTGTAAATTAACCTATGTTTACAGAAATTATTTACAAAGCAGAAAACAATTTAATAATTTTAGTATTCATTATAACAGCCTTCGAGTGTACTAACAGCTAGTGTTTACTTTTCTTAAACTTATTTGAGATATCAATAAAACAATTTTAATTGATATGTGAACAACGCAAACTGACGATGTGACAAATGAAATATATCTATTATTTTATGGTAATGTCAAAAGAGAGAAGTACCTAAATACATGCAAACTTTGTTGTTTGCACTGAGTTCTGTAACACACTGTGAATAAGTCCGTTAGGGACGATACATGAAAGATATTAAGAAAATCTAGCGTTCATACATAATGCAGGGTTCTGAGCGTAAATATAGGAAAGATTGATAGATACGACAAGTAGCTTTATGATATTCCATTAACACTTACATTTTCAAAATAATACGGGCTGTAGTTTGTAGATAGTGTTTTTAAAACAATACAAATGACAGTTATATAATACAGTTCACAGAAAATAAAACGCATTCTTAGAAGTTTAGTCAATTAAAAAACTCAGAAAAATGGAGTAAAATATAAATTCAGCTATGTGGAAGGTTTATTAGTTTAGTTTAGCAATGTTTAAAGTTTTTTATAATATCATACTACCTAATATGTTATCTACTTTGGCAAGTATCCAATTATTCTTAAATAATGTAATAAATCCCACACAAATGATCAAAATTTTATCTTTTAATTGCATAAACGTAACTATACAGAAATAGCATTAACAAGAATGAACTTTTCCTCTTATGAAGAATGAAAATTCATATTTAAGTGAATATGGTTGAGGCGAATAAAATTATAAGTCGAAATATTTTTTCCATTATTATAGTAATCGAAACAATATTTCTGACATAAAGTTTAATAGTAAATAAATAACAATACGACCAAATAAGTCAGCAAATGAATTTAATTACTATTTAATTAATTTTAATATAATTTTTCATCCAACTTTGTGGACTTCTTCAGGTAAATTTTTTAATTGATCAAATGAAATCGTCCATGACACCAAATTATCATTGTTATTTGTTCAGTATCGTCCTTTATTCTAGGGTTCAATATACTTGTTTCCATGAACGGTTTTAGCACATTTAGTATAGTTAAAATTTAGTGTACTTCATTTATAAATAAAGCAGTTTCAACAACAATAGGTTATGTAGGCCTACTTTACTTCAGAAGAATGAGGAACATTGGTCTGCATCACAAAAGATAAGTAAATTTTCAACATTCCTCTTCTCGAAACTTTTTTATAAGCAATCAAACTAATTCCAAAAAAATGTAAATATTTCTAAGAAAATGCAAAAATATAAAATCTCGAACTAAAGTAGTTTACAAGATTGTATTTTATTAGCCATAAAAGGTTCAAACTTTTATATCGTATATTTAAGAAAAAAAGTAAACATTCAAACTGTAATTTAATATAAGAAAGAAGGAATATTTTCCATCCACTTATGGTGTCTTTCTTATTGTCTTCATTTCCCTTACGTATCTGAGGCAAGTTTTTACTCCAATGTTACTGGGGATATTTTAGATTTCTTGAATATGTCCTGCTATGGACTTGGGGAAAGGAATAAAACGGGAGATAGGCTAGTAGAATTTTGCATTGAGCACAGTTTATTCGTGACGAATACCTGGTTTAGGAATCATGAAAGAAGACTATGCACATAGAAGAAGTCGGGGGACACGGGCATGTACCAATTAGACTATATAATGGCTAGATAGAGGTATAGAAATCAGATGTTAAACTGCAATATGTACCCAGGAGCATATGTAAACTCTGACCATAATATGCAGGTTATGAAATGCAGGCTGAAAATGAAGAAACTCAAGAAAATATGGGAAATAGAAAAGCTGCAACAACAGGACGTGCTTCAGAGTTTCAAAGAAGATATCAGGAGTAGATTAATTTGGAAAAGAGGAAGATTCAATATAGAAGAGAAGTTGGCACTCTTAAAGGAAGAAATGACAAGAGAAGCAGAAGAAAAAATAGGAAGAATAGCTCAGACCAATAGGAAAGCATGGATAGCACAAGAAATAATAAAAATGGTTGATGAAAGGTGTAAATATAAAAACACGAGAGATGAAAATGGTGAAGTGCAGTACAGACGCTTGAAGAATGAGATATGTAGGAAGTGCAGATCAGCCAAAGAGGCTTGGCTACAATAAAAATGCAAAGCGGTTAAAGATATCATGGTGAAAGGGAAAATAGACGCAGCTTATAGGAAAATCAAAGAAATATTCGGAGAGAAGAAAACTATTAGCAAGAACATCAAGAGAGCTGAAAAGAGAAGCCAATTATGGATACACAAGAAAAAGGAGAAAGGTGGAAGAATTATCTAGAAGAGCTGTATCATGGTGTTAGTCTAGATCAGTCATAATAGAAGAAGAAGAGGAGGTGGATGAGAAGAGTTGGGGAACAAAATTTTAAGGTCAGAGCTTAATAGGGCACTGAACGACTTGAGTTATGGTAAAGCGCCAGTAATTGATAACATCCCAGCAAAGTTGATAAGAGCATTGGGCTGTTTGGGAGAGTTCCCGAAATATACGAAACAGGAAGAATACCAGAAGACTTCAGTAAAACAATTAATTATACCCATACCGAACAATGCTGGGGCTAATAGTTGCGTACAGCACAGAACAATTAGTTTAGTATCCCATTGATGCAAAATATTAACGAAAATAGTATATAGGAGAATGCCAGTTAGAAGAAGATCAGTTTGGTTTTAGGAAGAAAGTAGGGACAAAAGAAGTGATATTAACTTTGCCACTAATTTTAGAAGACAGGATAAGAAAAAATCAGCTTACGTTTATGGCATTCCTAGATTTAGAAGAAACATTTGATAATGTTAACTGGAACAAAATATTTAGGATTTTTATCATGACCGGATTAAAATATCGAGAAAGAAGGCTTATCCATAACCTTTACAGATGGCAGTCATCAGTAATTAGAATAGAAAACCAAGAAAAGAAAGTCGTAATCAAGAAATAAGTAAGACAAGGATGCAGTCTGTCGCCCATGTTGTTTAACTTATATATAGAACAGGAGATGAAGAAAGTTAAAACGGAATATAGAAAAGGAATCATACTGCAAGGAGAAGAAATAAAAACCTTACGTTTTGCCGACGATATTGTGATTTTAGGGAAACCATAATAAATGGCATGAACGTAGTTCTGGAGAAAGAGTTCAATATAAGGATCAATAGAGGCAAAACCATGGTAATGGAGTGTAGTATGGGAAACAGTGGAATAACAAAGGGTGTTAGATTGAGAAGGGATATTTTGACGGAAGTTAAGGAATTCTGCTACTTGGGAAGCGTAATAACTAGGGATGGTAGAAGTATAGAAGACATAAAGAGTAGAATAGCACAGGCAAATAAGTATTTCGCGAAAAAGAGGGATTTACTTACGCGTTATATAAATATGAATATTAGGAAATCGTTGCTAAAAGTGTTCGTATGGAGCGTGGCCCGTTTTAAGGCACGAGGTTCTCATAAAATTAACATTAGAGGGAAGTGTGTGGGGTAAGAACAGAAGAGGGAGGACAAGGATATGGGTTGTGCTAGTTATAAGGAAATGAAAAGGCTTGTGCAAAATAGCATGGAGGGTTGCATCAGACCAGTCTTAGGACTGATTACCACAACTACAGCAATATGTCGTGATTATTTTTATTCAACTCCTTTAAGATACGATTCTTTTTAATGTACCGTAGGTATATTATTCTTTCTTACCGAACCCGCAGAATTTTTAACTCCATTAAAGTGCTAGGAAAATACTTTGTGACGTTTTAGACTCTCTTAAGGTACTGTAGGGGAATTTTTGATACAGATAAGGTACCGATTAATTTGAAGCTAACCTTCAATACCCATAAGTAGGGATTTCCCCATCAAGGGTTTAATGGTCCAATAAAATAATTTTTATTCACGTTAAATCACCAAAACTTCATTTTCGAATTTTCTGGGTAATATCAATAAATAACAGGGCAACGCCAGGTACCAAGCAAATATTTAATTAAATAATAATTTGGCTTTTCTCTCCTAATAATTGAGTGATTTAGTACATCTTTACATTTCGTGCTAATTAAAAATGAACGTAATCTAAATTTTTATCTATCAAGGCGATTTTGTTTTACTGCTCACGCGAAACTGGGTGGCGATCACAATTAAACTTTAGATCGTTGACATTCAACCCCGTGAGAGGGGTTTCATTGGCATAAAAGATCTTTAAACAAAAGAAAAAATGATAGACGTTAAAAAACTCGATTATGTTAGCTTTTCAAAAGAAATCTGTAGAATCAATCTAAATGAAAATTCAAATATTTGTAATATAAAACTTTTATTAATAAAACCGTGCCATACACCATATTGAGTCAAAATTACCTATTCTGAATTGCTTGGATTGGGATTATGTTCGATTTAGAGAAAATCTGGATCTCTTTTTAAGGAACGTTCATTGGAAGGCAATCAAAATTATTGTTGCCAAAAAAAGATTAGACGAAAAAGGCAAACAGCATAACATAAGAAGTAACTGATAAACGAATAATTTGTAATGAATAAAGAGGAAAATAAGAATGTTTATTAAAATTACTGATGCTGATTTGTTTTATATATAGTAAATTAATTAAAAATAGACGTATCTATCAAATCTGAATGTAATGGGTAATAAATCG
The DNA here is from genome assembly GCA_034510155.1 of Eucriotettix oculatus. Classification (NCBI taxonomy): domain Eukaryota; kingdom Metazoa; phylum Arthropoda; class Insecta; order Orthoptera; family Tetrigidae; genus Eucriotettix; species Eucriotettix oculatus. Next base: position 211,228,551 of record CM067376.1, on the reverse strand, counting down.
GATCATGTAATTATAGTTAGTAGATTTAAGAGTATTAACGTACTACTCTTTTTTTAATAGTTGAAGCAAGAAACTCAGTAAACTCCAGTAAAAACAATAAGGATTTGCGTCAGTGAGTCCTGCAATAGTTTAAAAAAAAGTGTAGTGAGAGAGGAAAAGAGATTCATGATAAACTTTAGCCACCCTCTATAATAATTTCTTATCTTATTCATCGTTTTTGAACTATAAATAATCTTGCAGTCGTAATATGTTGGTACATGAATTCGGAAGGGCGTGAGAATAGTACCCAATGCCCGACCTACCTGATGCAGGTTTTCTAGGGTTTTCCCTGCATCTATTTAGGTGAAACACCGGGTAGGATCCTTAAACCATAGCCCGGGGGGCCTAGTTAACCCTTGGCTACCTTGCTCTACCTTCCGCATCCCCCCTTTTCAATTCCCTTCCTATGCTATTAAAGGGGAGTTGCCTGTTTCAGGATCACCCTCATGTAGCCTGTTAACCCAAAAAAAGTGGGAATTTCTCTCGCAGGCATCCTACTCTGTTTTTTTATCAAAGTTCTCTGCCGAGACACCTTCGCCTATTTTAGGAGGTATCCGTACTGGGGTCGAAGACCTTGGGCATACAGTAAGAGTTGTCCGCTGATCCTATTGAACCAGTCGGCCAACTGCCTCCCGTTGAGACACGGAGAAGGGAATGTTTCGACTCCACAGCAAACTTCTCTCCCGTCATTCGGAAGGGCGTGAGAATAGTACACAATAGCATGAACTACCTGATGCAGGCTTTTCAAGGGTTCCCTGCATCTCTTTTAGGTGGAAATAAGGATAGGATTCTTAAACTATCCCTCGGGAACCTTAGTCAACCCTTAGCTACCTTGCTATAATTTTACATCCCCCTTTTCAATTCCTTTCCTATGCTATTAAAGGAGAGTTTCATGTTCCAGGATCACCCTCGTGTAGCCTTATACAAAAAAAAATACATCCCGTCTTTTTCATTTCCATTCCTATGCTATTAATGGGAAGTTTCCAGTTTTGGTAAATGCAACTCCTCTAAGCGGGGTGACCCTGAGCACGTATGTGCTGAAAGGAGCAATGCGCTTGGCCGACTAATGCCGTTCTTCAGAAAAATGTACCTCCAGAAAACCAGAAGCATCCATAGTAGTGGCTTTTCCACGTCGAGCAGAGATACACGCTTATAAATATAGGCACGCTTTTCCCCTCTCTTCGAGGGGGCTCCGAGAAAATGTTTTGGTGGAAACCAAACACTAAATGATTTTATCTCCACCCTCCCCAAATCTACCATTGGCTATCTCACTCTTCCTTCAACATCCCGTCTTTTTAATCCCCTTCCTATGCTATTAAAGAGAAATTACCTGTTTCAGGCATGTAGCCTGTTACTCAAAAAAAATTAATCGGAATGAAACCGTTATAGGAAACCTTGAAACTCTCGACAAGCCACTTGTATGACACGGAAGCATACGCTACAGCAAGGAAGCATATAGAGCACTAACTATTTCAACGCCACCTGTATTGTATTTTTACGTTTTCCTGGCGTAATTCTTTATCAAATCTAATTAAATAAATCGGACGTAAAAATACAATCTTCACCAACTCTATTTCATACGTCTTGGCAACAGAAAATAAAGTTAAAACGGTATTCTAAATTCGGTATCATTTGACAATAAACAATAATTAAGTTGCAACTTCTTATTTCTATCGTAAAACTAAAAGGTAAAAAGGGAGCGCTAACTGTGCATTTAATTTAATATTTGCAAGGTCTGACGACTTAATTAAATAGCAGTACGAAGCATGCAATTCAACTAACTTATTTTACTGAAATGTAATGAATAATTTATCAGCAAGTTTCTGTTAAAATTCGTAACAACATGTAATTAATACAAATATTTTAATGACGAGAATAGCATATATCTAAACATATATTTTTCGTCTGGACATTGTTCCTAAAATATTAATAAAAATCACATTCCACATCGCTCTCAATGCCACACTGGTGTTAAGTTTGAAACAAGAAACCGACCCAAAAAATTAAGTTAGCTAAAAGATACTAAACTCGAGACAGCTGACAAATATAGCACTCAACAAATCTTACCCGTCACAAATGTCAATATGAATATGAAGTAGGTGCAAATGAGCTGCCGTATTTGAGTAAGGACCTCACGCTACGAAGGGGGGGAAGGACTTATTTCCTAACCTTGCAGCGTGGGTATTCAGTGCGCAGAGGCCGGCTTCTTTGAAGAAACACACACTGCATCCCAATAGTAGTGAAGAGAATGATAGCGATCAAGTGGCAATGTAGCTGGCAGGCTGCCCACAAGTGGCTACGTTTCCGCGGAAAACTGCGTAATTTAGAGCAACGCGACCGTTGAAATGTTTCCATTACCAACGTACATATTAACCTAAGTATATATTGTAACTTACATATTTAATAATATATTTATATAATTATTTTATTGTAATTTGACCAATGCCCGGGCGAATTTAATAAAAAATTTGGAAGATAAAATTAATACTGAAGAGCAAAAAGGTTTTTTTTAAAATTTATATGTTTCAGCATCAACCCAAGGGTTATTAGTGAACCAACAATACATTGATTACATCGTAATTTACATCATCTCTTAAAAGGCTTTGACATTTACCAGAGTGCAACTGTTACTTCTTATTGATTTACATTTAAAATTCCGATTAAGACAAAAATAATACATGCATATTAAAAAATATAAAACTTATTATTATTATTATTACGTATTTAGCTGCTATTGGGCATTTGCCCGGTGGCTGCTATATACAAAGAAAACACAAATACATTTACAAAAAGAAAATACAAATCACACAAAGGAACAATTTTGGAGTGTAGGTTTCTATCTGAAAAAGAAAAGAGAAGACAGGAGTCACACAGAAATCACTTCAATATAAGAACTTCACTGATTCAAAACAAATGCTCACTTAAGGTTCCTCAACATGTCTGAAACAGAAAATTTACTACTTTAAATTTCATTAAAAATGCCTAAACAAGAAAACTTCATGACTTTTAGGGTGATGTCATTGCTTGTTGCTAAATAAATAGGATTGAAATGTCCCAGAATCTTCTCCCTTTCGTATTCCATTAATTTATGTGGAATCGTCAGGTTTCCGTTACAAGTTCCGCATATCTGTTTTTCTACTCCTGAGAAAGGAAGGAGTGAGTTAGTTTCGTGTGCAACGCTCAAATTCTGTTGAACACCACATTCCGTTTCCTTATTCATTATTATTAGTCTCCTTACTATTCACTATTTTTTTTAAAAAAACATGCCCACTTTGTTCAGAGTTTCTGCGTTTTGTCGCTGATAATTTTAGACTTTTGATTATTTCTATACCCTTCTTTATCACTTGTAGATTTTGTGTGGAAATCATTGTTAACTGCTCTGTTTTCCATATTGGGGACAGAGAACACGATCTATGTGGAAGTCGGGGTAAAGCTATGTTTTTTTAGTAGATTCCTAAGTTGTGAGTATAACGGCGCTGGTCGAAAATAGAATATTGCAAAAAATAATAATAAATGAAAGTTTTTACGTACTAAAATATGATACTCGATATAATATTTCTTTTTTAAATTAAAGGAAGTGAGTAAATAATTTAAAACAATACTACCTTTACATTTATTTTATTGAATTACAAAATTTTCATATTTATTTCTTGTCATATATATATAAAGCTTTTATTGAGAATTATGGTTTTCTTTTCCAAAAAAAATTAATTGAATGTTTTCACGTTATTATTTTACTGTAATCTGATCTAATCCCAGGCGTATTTTTAAAAATCTGGGAAGTAAAAGATACTCGGGAGCAAGAATACTGAAACATGTTACTCGAGATAAATTCATTATCATTTTTTTTGTCAAATTAAAGAATGGGTTGTTAATATATTAAAACTATATGAGTTTTACATTATTGGCTTATAATTTTTACATATTTATATCCCGTAACAAATTTAAAACATTTCCATAATTAGAATTTTTCTCAAAGAAACCTAAATATCTGTAATAACTAATTTTAAATAAACGCATCATGCCTTTTTCTTTTTCTTGAGTTCAATTTAATAGGTCATATCCAGTCACTGTTAAAATATGTACATTTTCTACGAAACCGTTACAGATACAGTAATTTTGACAGCTTATTTTTAACTTTATGGAATGTTTTTGGAAGCAAAATAAATTATTTTAATTATTATTAGTTGTTGTGGTATTCAGTCCCAAGACTGGTCCTAAATAACCCTCCCTACTAACCTATCTTGCGCAAGCCATTTCATTTCCGCATAACTACGACATCCCACATCTTCCAAATCCGCTTAGCATATTCCAGTTTTGCCAGTTATTTCATTATTTCAAAGTTACTTTTACCAATCGTTCCTATTAGGCTAGGGCCGTTAATGATTGATAGTAGGAATCCTTTAAAAATACTAATTATAATGATATAACAGACAATTACAAAGTATATCACCAAAACGGCATGTCAGTAAGTTACTATTCGTAAATTATTTTCACACGTTTTAGCTCTTTGTCAATTACCTGTCTCAATTAACGTAACTACTATATTTACAGAACATTTACTTCTATTTCTTTTTTTTAAACGATTCTATTAATTTTTTTAATTTACACAATAAGGGGAAGTAAAGAATAACTCGCAATTTTTCAATTATCCTTCGTCGGTTTCTCATTTTTAAAAAAAACCAACAGTTTGCTGCTATTTTGATAATACAGAGTTCCATTATAATGTTTGATTTCCAATATAATAACTGATTTCTCACCATCACTGAGAATTTAAAATTTTAAAATATAAATTATTATAATTAAAAGAGTGATGAAGACTGAGGAAACATCATTTTCCGTTTTATCTGAAAATATTGTTTATATTACACCGTCATTGTAAGTCTCGATATTTGGTGTTAACATAAGATGTGTAAAAATTTCTAGTTGTCTTTTCAGGTAAATGAAAATGTGATGGACACATTTCATTTAATTCTGTAATGATATCACGAGACAGTTCCTTCTTGCGAGGTCAACGAGTGCGTTGGTGCTGCGGTTCCTGCGAATTTCTCCGAACCAAATAACGTGGATATTCCCGGCAGCCTATTAACTTTAAGTATGGTGGGCAATCATTCATCGGATATTGCATATAAATTATGTCAGTGTTTCAAAACTCTGAATTATTCAATACCTACCTCAAAGAAATCAACGGTGAAATGGCAGTCACAAACTAATGCGGAATTGCTTAAATACCTATTAATTATCTTCATAATAATATATATATATATATATTTATTTACTCCAAGTGAGATAGCTGTTTGTCTGCCTTGGTTCATTAGAAGAGACAAGTGTCCATTATGGGAGCGCGCGGCCAGTCAAAGGACAGGAATTTCCGCCGGAGAAGTCTTCCAAGCCAAGCCGATTGGGGAATTCCCTCTTAACGGTCCCGTACTTCATCTGACTAGTGAATTAACGCATTCCGGTAATTATGCCGCCGTGAGGCCCGTAGAGGAAACTTTTGCGGACAATGAAGTGTAGTTTCCGAAATACCATCTGTTACCTACTTAATCACCAAGGTATTAATATACTGCGTAATTGGTTTACAGAATAAAGCCAACGCATTGGCGTTCCCGTTCGTTGTAAGTGAATCAAAATCGTTCCGAAGATTCTTAACAAGATTAATACGCAGAATAAACGGCATGGCCTTTAAACATGGAAACGACGACTTCATAGGGTCTCTTATTTATCATTAATTCGTTTTTAAATTGATACTAAAGAGCCCTTGTGATCGTTATCGAATTTTCTTTGATGGAAAGAATCGAGAAAATTGAAAAAAGAAACTAAGAATGAATATTTTAATTTGTATTAATTAAATAAACTTTATATATATATGTATGTATACAGCCCTTGTGCCCGTTATCGAATTTCCTTTGATGGAAATATTCTAGAAAAATTGAAAACCTAAGAATGTATATTTTAATTTGTATTAATGAAATAAACATTTATATAGATAATTAACTACGAATAGGGCATAGTTCAGTGACATTTTGAGAACAAATATATAAACAAATAACCTAAACAATACATTTAAAATAAAAAAGTAAAAAGTAAACACTTCATTTCAAGAATCTATATGGTTTATTTTTAACTCTGCTTGTTGAAGGTAGAGTCTCCTAAAACAGTAATGCTGCAGGCAAATCGCTCCAATAGCTTATCGATCTGTTTAAATTCACCTACGTCCGTTTTTTGAGGCCTCAATTTAATTTTAAGTTTGTGGTCACCTCCCCCTATATAAGTTGGCTTCTTCAGTTATTCCGTGAGTGTTTCAGTGTGTTGTTTCCCGTGATTGAAGTACCTATCTTTCTTCCTACTGGTTGACAACCATTCCCACCCTAATTGTCTATCTTGCCAATGACCTGATTCCTGTATTACAAATTTTGCTCCCTCCTTCGGCGTTTTGCTATGCTATACGATGTTTTCCATAAGTATTCCAATGACAGGAACCATCTATTTAAAAACAAGTTTCTTTGATTTGCCGCTATCCTTTTTCTGGTTTAGATTTTCATCACGAAATGGAAGGATTTCCACGTTTTTCGCGATGCAGAATTTCCTTTTCCTTCCCACCCTAATATTGAGCTCAAAATGATTCCTAGATATTTGCAGCTGTTTACTAAGTTACTTTGTTTACTTCAGGTACTTAATAATGTATTCACATTATTTCAATACCACTACTTCATAAAAATTTCTTCGCACAAACGAGTAAACATTGAGTTTTAACTTTCACATAAAAATCAGACGCAAATTCAAGATAAAAGTGTTAAGTAATTTAATATTGTTTGAAATATTACATAACGTTTCCTAAATGCTTTTGTGGTATTCGTTGGTAGTTGGAGTAGTAGATCTACCCTAAACGCGCTTTACATGAAAATGACAAAAATAAATAATGAATATCTTAGAATTGATCATTGACAATGGTGTATCAACAATGAAAGAAATATTAGTCGGCTTCAAAAAAATCTATTCTTCTGCAGGGAAGAATTTTAGTAATCAAACACGGGCTAAAGTGGCCGAGGCACATGGAAGGATATGCTGCGACCCCACAGTAAACTCCTCTCGCGTCATTCGGAAGGCACGAGACGAGAACCCAAGAGAACGACCTACCTGATGCAGGTTTTCTAAGATTTTCCCCTGCATCTCTTTTAGGTGAATACGGGGTAAGTTGTTTAAAATAAATCCTGGGGGCCCTAGTCAATCCTTTGCTGCCTTCTTCTCCCTTCCGCTTCTATAATTCCCTTCCTATGCTATTAAATTAGAGTTGCCAGTGTCCGGATCTCACTGAGGTAGCGTGTAATCCCACATAATGTGAATTACATATGTATTTAACCCGTTATGTAATTACGCTACAAAAATTTTAATAATACAATATAATAGATAACTGTCACAAAACCCGTAACAACAGATTAAAGTAATATTCTCTTTTTCAAATCTGCAATTATAATCAACAACTAGAAATCTGGTAATATTCGAAATGACAATCTAATTAATAGACTTGGCTTCGAGAGAGCGTAACTTATCTGCTTCGGTTTGTGAGAAAATTTAATGAATAATATAAATTACCAAAACAATTGTAACTATCTTTCGGTGCTTAAATTAAAACCTTTGTGAAACATTAAAAGCAACCATAAAACGAAAACTAGAATTAACGACAAAAACAAAACAAAGACATCACGAAATAAAACAAAACATTGACAAGATACTGGCATTGTTCTCGGTTTTTCAACTGGTTGGCAATGAGTACCTGGAACTTTTGACATCGTCACCTTGAAGATGTCGACGGTTCTTGCCAACGAAACGTCCTCCTTAGTTATTCAGCTGAGAACCAAATTCCAGCAGAATATTCACCAGGAAAACTTACGGAAATCAACTATCAAAATACTCATAATCTACCAACTATTTTGAGCCGACTACATATGTACATTTTTTGTTGTTTATTGTCACATCAAACAAAGTGGTTATTAAGGCCACGCTCACTTTCTAAGTACAACTACAGTCTTTTTACGTTATGATAACATCGATTGAGAACGGTTTGAAATACTATAATATGATTAACAAAATACGGTATCGAAGATTATTTATAGGGAAAACTCATCAACATGAGATTTTTTTGAAAACGTTCAACTCTGTGCGTGTACATATGCACGTTTACGCTAAATTATTAAAAATATTTAAATTGCAATTTGTTATTGAATAACAAACGAAAAATACAGTTAAATTAAATTATACACGTGTTGCCGTTGTCGTATTCAGTCCTTAGATTGCTGTGATGCAACCCTCCATACTAATCGCAAAGCTACCACACCCCTCATCCTTCCTAATCTGCTTAGCGTTTTCCATCCCTCTTCTGTTCTTACCCCTCACACTTCCCTCTACTGCTAATTTTGCAAGACCCTCATGTCTCAAAACGGGGCCTCTATTCTATCTCTTCTCTTGGTCAAAGTCCGTCAAATATTTCTCTCTTCCCCTATTTTCCTTAAAATTTCTTGGTTAGTTACCCTATCTACATACCTGATTTTTTTAATTCTCCTATAGCAAAACATTTTGAAAGCTTCTATATTTTTTTCTGTCTCTAATCGTCACCGTTTCGCACCCATATAACGCAACACTCCATACGAACATTTTTACTTATGATTTCCTAATATTCTTGTTTATATTAGCCGTAAGTAAGTGCTTTTTTTGCGAAAGCCTTCCTTCCCAGTGCAATTCTAATACTTTTTGTGGTATACTTTTAATGTCCCTAGTTATTATGCTGCCCAAGTAGCAGAATTCCTTCAAAATATCCCTTCCCAATCTAACACCCTTTGTTATTCATCTATTTCCAATACTACTCTCAATTACCTTTGGTTTTCCCTCTATTAATCCTCATGTTGTACTCTTCCGCCAGGATCACGTTCATCTATTATGCTTTCCAAGTCTTCTTCCGACTCCACTAATACTACTATATCGTCGACAAAGCGCACGGTTTTTATTTTTTCTCCTTGCAGTGAGATTACCTTTACATATTCCGTTTGAACTTTATTTATCGCCTGTTCTATATACAAGTTAAACAGCATGGGCGATATACTTCTTCGTTTCTTACTCCTTTCTTGATTTTCTTGAACTTCGATTCTAATTACTGCTGACTGCCATCTGTAGAGGTTATGGATAAGCCTCCTTTCGCGATATTTTAATCCTGTCATGATAAAAATCCTAAATAGTTTGTTCCAGTTAATATTATCAAATTTTTTTCTAATTCTACATATTCCATGAACGTAGACATGATTTTTTTGATCCTGTCCTCCAAAATAAGACCAAGAGTCAATATTGCTTCTCTTGTCGCTACATTATTCATAAAACCAAACTGATCTGTTCTAACTCGCATTCCATTTGAAGTTCCATCCTCCTTTATACAATTTTCGTTATATTATTAACATTTTGCATGCATAAGATACTGAACTAATTATCCTGTGCTGTTCGCGTCTATCGGCCCCAGTCTTCTTTTTCCTCCTTGCTCCTTAAATCTACTGGTATTCTTCGTGTTTCGTAGATTTCGCTAACTATCCTGAACAGCCATGATATTGCCTTTTCCCCGATGATCTTATCAACTCCACATGACTCTTATCGATTCCTGGCGATTTACCGTATCTTCCACTTCCTCTTCTTCTATTACGGACTGATCTTCATTTCCACCATGATACAGCACTTCTAGATATTCCTTCCACCTTCCTGCTTTTTCTCCTTTACCCAGAATTGGCCACCCATCCTCCCTCCTGATATTCTTGCTAATATTTTTCCTCTCTCCGAATGTTTCTGTGATTTTCCTTTAGGCTGCGTCCATTTTCCCTTTCACTATGAAATCTTCAACAGCTTTGCATTTCTCTGGATGCTTTGCACTTCATATCTCATTATTCAAGCGTCTGCACTGCTCTTTACCATTTGCATCTCCCGCGTTTTTATATTTACGCCTTTCATCATTCATTTTTATTATTTCTTGTGTTATCATCGTTTGGTCGGATATATTCTTCCTACTTTTTCGTCCGCTGCTCTAACCAGTTCTTCCTTCAAGTGTGCCCATTTCTCTTCTATATTCTTTTATTCTCCTTCTCAATTAATCTACTCTCAATATCTTCTTTGAAACTCTGAAGCACCTACTGTTGTTTCAGTTTTTCAAATACCTATCTTTGTGTTTTAATTCCTACCTTGAAATTATTCATCTTCAGCCTGCGTTTCATAATCAAGAGACTTTGGTCGGAGTTTACATCTGCTCCTGGGTGGGTTTAGCAATCCGGCACCTGATTCCTATAACTGTGTCTCACCATTACGTAGTCCAATTGTTACCTGTTTGTGTTCCCGGCTTCTTCCATGTGTAGAGAACCAGGTTGCAACTAATTTGTGTTAAATGCAAAATTATACTAGCCTTTCTCCCCTTTTATTCCTTTCGCAAAGTCCAAAGTCCCCATTTACATAACTTTCTCATCCGTTTGCAATTACTGCGTTCCGATCACCCATTATTATACATTTGATTTCAATAATATTACTTTTTATTACTATATTAATGTAGCTTTATTTGAAATCAATAATAAAAAACTGCAGACACATCATTTTAATGTTGAGTGGAAACAGCAATTTTGCCTCATTTACTATAAATAAAAAATTGTATGCTTTTGCGAAATTCCAGGGTAAACAATTTCTGCCTTATTTGTTGCAATGTCTCTTCAACTTTAATTTCACTAGTACATAGGTCGAATATTAGAGAATATAATTTCCGGGGATACATAATAGGCTAATAGGAACCTAGTTTCAATAGGTTTTCTCTGCAATTACTCAATAGTATATATATATAGGTTTTTAGTTATATATATAGGTGTGTGTGTACGTATGAATGTGTGTCTAATCTTCTTATTATAAGCTCAAATGTTTTCAATTTCTGAATTTCAATAGGGAAATATATCACCAAAATTATTGTTAAGAATATTCACCATTAATTTAGTAAATTCAGTGATTACCGCTTCGGGTATATATGTATACTTAATGTTTTTGTTATTAATTAAATAAATGGCTTCCAACTCACGGTTTAATAATAAAACTGGAAGGAAATAATTTATACTCAACTTCATAATTCTCACGTTGCTCCTCATAAATTCTGTCATCACTGTAATTGAAACTAAATAGTGAATAGTTAAATTAACCTTTAAGTCAAACAATTCTAAAAAAAATATTCATCTGGCAAAATTTATATTGCCATTCGCATAGTAGGCACAGTTCCAAAACCACAACAAACTGTTAGCGAGCAGACAATTTATGTTTTGTACAGTATGACGACTATTCAGCAATTCAACAGTGATCTGTTTCAAACCTCAGCTATTTGACGGTAATGATACTTTATTTCCAACACCAAAATAAGATGTTTGGGAAATAATAATATATTATAGTGAAAGTAGCTGAGGTCTTAAACTACTCCATTGATTTTGTGGCTAAAATTTAAAGTGAACTGTTATAGATTCTTAAGAAACTGATCATTATTAATTTTTGGTGATGAAATCAATTTTTCCTGGAGTGCCTAATGTTTAGTAGAGAAATAAAGATAAAAAAAACAGATTAAACTCTGTTTATAATTCTTATATTCAGTACATAAATTATTAAAATGGGATAGCATTTACTAATAATTAAACATTGAAAAACTTGATAGCCATGAGGAGAAAAGGCGTTTATTTTCTACTTATGATTGCCAAGACACGTAAATCCTGGCACGGAAACAACGAACCTCTTCTTCCCACAACTCAAATAACATTGACTCATAAAGTGTAAACGATAAGCTAAAATACAGGGTGACCCAAAAATCACCTATCACCTATGAACTGTATTTAATACATTGTATTTATTGTTAGTCTACAATTGGGCGTAAGCCCGGTGGCAGATAAAAAATGAAATTTCTTAAACATAATTACTCTTAATCTGAAAACATGTATATCTAAAAATAGTAATAGTCCTTTAAAATTTCAATGGCCTTTAAGATTAAAGAGAAACACTACAAGAATTATATTAATTTAACACTTCACTTATGACTTCAACATTTAAATTCTAAAATGCATTTACATTATTCAAAATACCCACTTCACACGTTTTTTGAGGTTTGTTCTGAATTTATTTTCCTGAAAAGGATTTCCCCAAACACTCCCCCAAGTAAATTATTCCAGTCGTTGATGATCCTATTTAGGAATGAGAATTTGCAAACATCTGTTTTCTGCTTTCTACATTTCACTTTGAATTGATGATCACATCTACCTATATAACTGGGCTCTTGCATTTTGGAGCTAATTCCAATCCATGGTTTTTGCCCCGTATAAACTTTGAATAGCAAATGCAGTCTTGCTTTCTCCCTACTTTGTGACAACCTAGTTGTTCTACTTTTTCATACCTATGACCCGGCCCTACTCGCACAAAATTAGCAGTCTTTTCTGAACTTTCTCTAATGATTCTATTTGTTTTTTTCTAACTAAGGATAAATATGCCACCTCCTTCGATTTTTAACTTCCCTTTTTTTAAGTTCCTCATAATGAAATGTAAGGAATTCCATGCTATTCGGGCCGTGAAATTCACCTGTTCCTCCCACCCAAGTCTGTTGTTGAAATATATCCCCAGATATTTGCAGCTCTTTACCCTTGGAGTTAGTTCCCATCTGCCTCATTTAACAAGGTGCGTTTTGTAAACGAGATTGAGCTGCTTTTATTTCCATTTATTTTAATTTTATTTCCCAGAGCCCAGCTATTGACTTTATCTGGATCTTCTTGTAATAATATCGCGTCTTTCTCGTTGGTTATCTTTCTGTATATGATGCAGTCATCAGCAAAAAGCCTTGCCCCTCAATTTAAATAATTTTGTAAGTCATTAATAAATATTAAAAACAGTAATGGCCCGATTACACAGCATTGAGGAACCCCCGACGTTACAATTCCTGAATCCGAAAATTGTTTTCTTATTTTGAATTTTTGTGATATAGCACTTAAAATTTTTTCTACCCATAGTACCACTCTTTTTATCTATACCTGTTTCATTTAATTTACCCAAATTAAATTTCATTTAATTTATCAAACCCCATCTATTCTACATCTGCTAACTCCTGAAATAGATTTATCATTTGGCTTTAATCAAAATCGGACTGATCTTTATTCTGTGTAAAGCGAAAAACAATCTGTGTGAAAGGAATTATATCACTCTATTCCTGCAAGTGCAGTACGGTAATTATAAAACTGATTTCTCCGCAGATGTTGCAAACAATTTTTTTTTTCAATTCAAGAAGCTTCATTTAAAGCATTAGCAGTGACATGATTCCTATTATATATCACAACTTTTTTTAGTTGAGTGGACAACATGAACTTTTCAAGGTTCAGCGAAATACCTTTATGCAGACTCATCAGAAGTTGAGTGTAGGGAATGAAGTCATCCGTGATGTTTCCAGGAGTTCCCACGATGGAACAGACAAGCCAGTCAGCTTTTTCTGCCGGGTAAAGTGTTGTTATTAAAATAATTAAGAATCTACCGTTTTTCGAAGTCACTGACTTTTTTGGTTTTGTCCTGTACTACTTAAAATGAAAAATTATTTATGTCTGTAGAAATAAAGTTATATTCATAAAAATATACCTAATTGGATATTACGGTAGTAACGTATTTGTAACTTGATTATTAAGTTACTTTCAAGAAAATTTTTCGCATATATTGAATAATTTCCTAACTAAAAGCTTCTACATTTATGTTAATTATAAACTATGAGGGATTCCTGTTCAAATTGATAAAGCCTTCGTATATAATAAAATATATAAAGTGACGAAGTATACAGCGCGAAACGTAACTTTGCATTAATTTTTCACTCTGCAGAAAATTATTGTGAGTCACGGCATATTTTGGGAAACTACTAATTCCACAACTAAAACTGAGAAGGCTAAAATTTCCACTATAAAAATTGCAGAATATATCTAATTACATTTTTCAGTAATTCATAATTAAAACATAAATTAACAGCGTTTTTATTAACAAAGATGTTAAAGACATTTTTCGGATCGTAATGGAATTATATTTGTAAGTGTAGCACTTAAAAAAACTCTAAAAACTACTTAAATTTAATTTATTTCTTTGAAATAAATTAAATAATTCTAAATAATAAGATTGGATCTTCTTCGAAAATAAAAATTGACTTTGTATGTGGGAATTTTGTGTATGTTCTAAAACAAACCTAAACGCGTGGACCAATTTAGGCCAATTTTTGTACATGTGTGTCTAGTGAAACAAAAGCAAACGTTGTGTGGTAAAACATGACTACCACCCTTAGGGGCAAGGGGTGTATGTTTTAAAACATTCAAAGCAGGCCTAAATTTGCTTTGTATAAATTTTTTTCTGGCTCAATGATATTGATGGTGTTTTTCCGGACGTTGTTTGCCTGTCATTTAGACTTCATTTAGAGTGGGAAGAGAACATTCTGAGAACGCAGGGGCATTTAATAAATATTACTCGTAAACAACCGAGTTTAATGTCTATTCCGGGGATATAAAGTCACTGAGCTTAATCCTAATATTAAACCATACTCTGGGGGTGAGGATGGATGGGCGAGAAATAAAATAAGAATAAATATGCCTATAATAAAATATTCTACACATATTACTCATGATCCAGGTCGACCATTGCATGGGTCAATCACTTCTAGGACCTACAGAGGTTAAGGATGGGAGAATCATTCACTATCTCAGTTACGGGGCCATTTTTCCACTATATTAGCACTTAAATTACAGGAACTAGGTATTCAAGCTTCTCATGGAAACTTGTGAGACCGTCAGAACCAAGTATATTCGGCTACCTTATCTTCGTAGAAAACGGGAACCGCGTATTCTCTGCAACAACATTTACTAATTCTTAGTTGAAACCGTAGATATTTTTATTTTTTTAATGTTCCAGGAGTATTTTTTTACAGTCTTAAAGTGCCAGGAAACGTTTTCTCTTTTAGGCAACCGGGAGTATATTTAACTTTCAGGGTATGGGGAACATTTTCGCCTTTCATAATGTATTGGAGAATTAGGTAAACCGGTTTTAGACTTTTTAAAATTACTGTGATAAATTAAGTTACCAGTCGATTTCTTGATATGATTAAGGTACAGAGAGTCATCAAGCCCCTTGTGACATAATTGACATTGCGGTAGCATTGATAGGGTAGATGTCCTAATAAGATAAATGTTCATAAATGTGACGCTCTCGATGTCGGTCTATTCACACATTGACCAAGGGATTATTGTCGAATTAAGTACTGTAACGGTATAATATTAATAAATACCTGATCACCGCCGGGTACCCATCTAATATAATAATAAAAGACAAAAATCGATTAACGTATCCACTAGACCAACTTAAATACATTTACCATAAATTCCCAAGGCCACTAACATATTTGACTACCTCCAACTTAAGGCTTATTAAGAAAAGAAGTTGAAATTTGCCTTGTTGATTTGGATAGTAAATATTAATAAACTTATAAAAATATATGCTGCTATTTTTAATTCTGCTTTCATACAAAAACTATGTAGTCTCTATAAAAGTTTACCATGAACTATGCAATGTACAAATATTATATAAAAATTTATTTCCACCTAAAATTGAATTTTACTATTAATATATATTATATTTGATATATTTTCCAAATTAAAAATTGAATTTTCAAAGGAATTATGGCAATATAGAGTACATATAATGTCCAAATATCAATGCCACAATGATTGTACAAAATGAGGACAGAGTAAAAGGAAAATATATCCAAAGTTACCAAATAAACTGTGAAAATAATAGTGTTTTCAAAGGGGGAGAAAAGTGTGTTACACAGATGCATTGTAATTATAAGATAAATGAAACAAAAAATCTTTTGACTTGTAAACATTTTTACTATTTATAACAAATCAAACTCTAATGACGGCAGAAGTTAGTGAGACTACAAATAAAATTAAATAAAAACGCAGATGTACATAACTTACTTTATAGGTAAGTGTTTCAATTTTGAAAAAAAAAAGTTATTATTACATTAGCCGAGTACTCGGCCGAGAGCTCGGTTAGGTGTAATACAGGCTTTACTCTTCTGAATAAGAAAATATTTAGCAACAATTGAAAAAACAAGTGTGACTATCGTTTGAAAAGCAGTCCAACAAGCATTTAAATGTGTTTTCACAAAATGTTTCCGCTTTAAAATGCACACTATAGTCAGGTTCAGTTCGGAAGGTGAGTCGTCTGATTACACTACTCATTTGCAGCATCGCTATTTATCACTCTCTACACCATCTCGAAGTAGGAAATGATAAATAGACATGTTGCCATTTATTCACTCGTCGTACTTTTTCTATTACGAAACGTTTGTAGGTAAGTATGGAAACTATGATACCAATATTTCTATTCTTCAAAAACAAATTTTTGGCTTGCTTTTTTTATTTATATGTAAAAACTATTATCTGGTTTGCTTATGAATCGCTTTCCTCCCCTAGCGCGTTGTGTATATGTCGGTATTATGCATTGACAAAATCTCTTAGAACAATGCAGAAAGTCAACTAAAATACGCAAGAGAACCCATGTTATACGCAACTCGCTTGGTGGAATTCGCCGTCAAATAACAGTAGTCTAGTCTCTCCAAGCGAGCTGCGTCTAGCTATCAAAAAGGTAAATCAGTTTCCAGGGTTGGTAGGTTATTGCAAACGAAGAATATTATTACAAAGTTTATCACGTTTATCACTTCGTTTACAGATTGCGACGTGTTCATTGCGAGTTGAGTGCTGCCGACGAAGAATGTAATATACCATCTTATATTTGACAATTAAAAGTGGCACACTAAAATTTTTTTAATATTCTGAACATAATATAAATATTAACGATCAAATATGTCAGATTTAAATATTTAATAGACATTAAAAATCCTTCGTAGACAAAAACACAGCCATTCTCTCCTATTCAAATATTTAAAAAATTTAAAACTTACATTTAATTATGGGAAATTATTACTTCACAATCCATTAATTAAAAAACCGAAGTTCAAAGACAGAAGAATTTTGAAAAGCAGTTAGAAAAAATATTGTCCGGACCGCGATTCGAAATTAGGACTCAGGATCACATACGATTTATTTAATCAGTCTTTATATCCCGAAAATTTTATTGTTTACTTAACCTACATATTAAAATGTGCCTCTCCCATTCATCCAAAGGTTGTGAACTATATCCGCATTTACTTCACAAAAAATCTGTAGTGAAATAATATCGACTGAAAAAAACTTGGATTTTGAGATTATGGTAAATATTAAACCTTAAACACCTTGCGGTGTCTGAAATTCCGAGCGCAACAGTTTGTCGAAGTGTACAACTGCGCTCACGCTACTACTATTTGCGGCATAAAACGTATGAAAACCGGCCTTGAACATATCAAAACAACAATTTGGCATAGAATTGAGACCATTCCTATCAAAACGTTACGTGACTTGATACAGAATTTCATTCAACCGTGATAAATAATAATTAATTTTTTTAAAGTGAAGTCGTTTCTTGTATGCTCTGGATATAGAATAAGTTTATATCTTGTGCAACCATTCATTTCCGAATAACAATCACATCCCACATCCTCCTTAATCTGCTTAGCGTATTCTATCCTAGGCTTCCATCTTCAGTTCTAACCCCACACACTACCCTCTAATGCTACTTTTACATTATCTTAAAACGTGGCCTATTAATCTATTCCTTCTCTTGGTCAACGTCCTCCATATTGTTCGCTCTTCCCCTATTCTGTTAAGAACTTCCTCGTTAGTGATTTTATCCACCCATATGATTTTCAGCATTCTCCTATAACAACACATTTTAAAGGCGTCTATTCTTTTCTTTTTATGCAACTCCTACCGTCCACGTTTCGCACTCATATGACGCCACACTCCATACGAAAATTTTTAGCAATGATTTCCTAATATTCACACTTACACTACTTGGAAGTAAATTCCTCTTTTTAACGCCTGTGCTATCCTATTCTTAATGTCAACTATACTTCTACCACCCCTAGTTATTACGCTTTCAAGTAGAAGAATTCCTTAACTTCCTTCAAAATATCCCTTCCCAATTTAACACCCTTTGTTATTCCACTGTTTCTCATACTACACTCCATTACCTTGGTTTTGCCTCTATTAACCATAACCACGTTCATGCCACTTACTATGGTTTCCAAGTCTTCTTTCGACATCCCTAATACTAAAATTATCATCGGCAAAGTGTAGGGGGTTTATTACGTTTCCTTGCAGTACGATTCCTTTTCTGTATTTCGTTTTAACTTTCTTCATCGCCTGGTCTATATATAAGTTAAACAGCGTGGGCGACAGACTGCAGCCTTGCCTCACTCCTTTCTTGATTTCTGCTTTCTTTATTTTCAATTCTAATTACTGATGACTGCCTTTTGTAGATCTTTTATTCCTGTGATCTTTAAAATCCTTAATAGTGTGTTCCAGTTCACATTATCAAAGGCTTTTTTAAATCCACAAATGCCATGATCGTAGTCCGGTTTTTTTATCCTGTCTTCTAAAATTAGACGCAATGTCAATATTGCTTCTCTTGTCCCCACATTCTTCCTAAAACCAAAATGATCGTATCCTAACTGGCATTCTATTTGTCGTTCCATCCTCCTATATACTATTATCGTTATCAATATATCAAATTTAAACTTTGCACAGATTTTCAAGAATACGAGATTGACGCCTGCATCCTATATCATCAGTGAAGAATAGGCATTGGTTAAATTGATCAAATTGCAAAATTTAAGAGGAGCCTGAGATTCAGGTATACGAAGGATACGCGTGGTTCATTTAACGAGTCCTAGTTTGGTCCCGATTTTTCCATTCTGATCTTAAAGAAACTAATATTTAAATTTAAAACTAAATGCATATATGAAGTTGTATGCTGATGAATACTTAATTAAAGTAAACAAAAATAACGTTAAACTACGAAAGTGCTAAAACGAACTTATTATTATCTGATTTATACAAGGAATGTTGAAAAAGTAAATTTACTAGAATTTTTTATATTTTTTAAAAATGTGTTTGAAAATATGCAGGATATTTTTTGTAAACAACAAAAAGTAGGTCTTATTCCTTCCGCGAGTAGGAATTGGATCACAGCACTTCGCGGGATTTCTTACTGACATCTTTCAACGTAACTGGACTCTACAACGCGAGTTTACGTACTACCATGTTCCTGCGATGCTCGCCCTGTCAGGATATCCTCCTCTATCAGTGTTGTCAACCCTCTAACAAAAAAAACACAATCAATTACGGTAACAGTACATTTACTTTCTGTACATGCCTCATTCAGTGGTCCTTGCAAAAGAGTCGGGATGCCGAGGTCTAATATGATGGGTGAGAAAGATGAAATGTTAAATTATTGTTATTATGTGGGACACCTTGCAAACATATTAAGGATGCTTTCTTCGATAAATTTAACATTCTTAAAAAACAAGATTTTACGCAAGGAGCAATTTATATGCTATATGAAACGTAATAACTAGTTAGTATAAAAATTCAGTATTGTTGTGAATTTCTCCATACACCAAAGATTCGCAATCCTTGATTAGATAATAACGTCCAGTATAAGAGGTTCACAGGGGGATAAGCGTGGCATATATCTGACACCTTATCTGACACGGCACGAGTTGTCTCGCCGCGTTGGTATCAATTGTATTTTATGCAGTAATCATTTTATCACAATAGTTTTGTCAATCAGTCTAGGTAATTCTATCGAGGCATACCCTATCATTACTCTGAGGAGTGAGATCTGCGGAAGTTAAGAAAAGCTGCCACAGGTTCAATATATAGTTGTTTCGGTCATATAATGTACAAATTTGAAGGGTCTGTGACTGTGTCTAAGGTTAAATCAGTTACTAACAACATGGATATAGTCCGGTTTTTTTTCATTAGGATTGAATTAGTCTAATGGTGCTTTGTGGATAAATTTGACATTGAAAATAATAAAACAAATGAGACATTGATACATCACTCGAAACACAAAATTAGTAAACGAAACAAAAAACTACAATTTCATGAAATTTCTCTATTATCTTCCTTGGCTCAGTCAGGGCCTTGACCTACTGAGTTGACTGCGGACTGTCATCTTGCATGACACATTCCAAATTTGGAGTCATACATAATCAGCGTACCGATTCTTTAGCACTCTGCAGCCCAGTCTCCCTGACCATATTATATGACGCTGTTATTACAAAAATTATTATTATAATAGAGTAACGACGTCTTTTCTATTTTTTCTATCTAATTAAATAATAATGCTTATTGATGGGAAGTCATATTTCGCCTATCAAATTTTCAATAAATAATTTCATTAGCATTTTCAGACAGAACGATACATACTTAAAATCGTAAATATATTATTGTGTAGGACGTAGTAGGAAAAGAATATAGACAAAAAGTTGAAGAGTAATTGTGAAACTTTAATGCAACATGTAAATTCGACAAATATTGGCAATAAACAGGACACATAATGAAAATAATTCAGATTGACGTTGTAATATGCTTTAATTTCTTAATTAAGTCGGAGAAGAATACTTATTTCTCATAACTTTAAAGCTGTATTGAAATAGAATTAATAACCCGATTTATTTAAAAAAATATGAATTTAATTGTTAACATTCTGTACAAAAACAAATATTCATCATTATGATTGTAAAAGAGTCAGAATATCAAACATTTGAAATGTGTAAAACTTGTGTAGGCGTTCAAGCAGTCATTTGCCAGAACCTTTAGATGTTGGAAATGTTCCAGTCGTCGAAGGCGTGGTTTTAGTAAATTTAAAGATTACTACCGGAGGTACAAACGTATTTATAAAAGCGTTATTATTTCTGAAAATCAATTAAATGCATCAAACTAGATTGTAAATTTCTATGGATAAATCAAAGAGACTTGTAAAATATTCTCAAAATTTCCGAGATATACAAAAGTTATTCTGAAATAAATCTTTCTAAAAATGGAAACACAATTTCATGTGAAGAAGCTGCTTAGGAATTAACTGTTTCCACTAGTGTCAAAAATATTTTCACTACTCTATAGAATTTTCATAATAACCTATCAATTAGTAATTAAGTTTGTCAGCTGTAAGATTGAAAACACTGTATATATTGATATATATAAAATTGTAAATAATAATATAACATATATATTTCATTGACAGGGCTTAACTTTACAGTTCCCATATGCCCAGAATAGACAAGAACCTCGGTGAATTTCCTGTTATTGTTTTTCAAACTCTACCATTCTCTCCCCCTCTCCCTTCGCCAAAGGAGTTGTTTACAAGGCCGAAAGAGGTTGAAATTAGGCATT
The DNA here is from genome assembly GCA_034510155.1 of Eucriotettix oculatus. Lineage (NCBI taxonomy): Eukaryota > Metazoa > Arthropoda > Insecta > Orthoptera > Tetrigidae > Eucriotettix > Eucriotettix oculatus. The sequence continues at coordinate 211,207,123 of CM067376.1, read as the reverse complement.
TTAAAAATATACTATCGATCTCTTTCACCCTAAAAATTATTTATTCAACCAAAATATTAATCGTTTAATATTTCCATCCCCGTAAAACCTCGCCGCTAGGAGTGGTAGTCCGTCAATTTGGTTGAAATTACCCCACGTCTTTAAGGTTATATGCAATATTTATTTCTACCCACTGACATTGGTGTTCAAGTTTGTCAATGGCAACCACTTTTAGGAAAAATGATTTTGTCTAAAGAGTCTTTTTTTAAGTTAGAACAAAGAATTTTGATGAACTTTTAAAAAGAAACTAATTTCCCGTTCTGTCCCGGGGTAGAACGGGATAGGATGTTCTGTATATACAATTAGTGCAATAAAATAAATTTTTTTATTTACCGTACGGTTAATTGATTTATTAATTATTTCCTTTCGCAAAGAGATTTTTTGGCAATTGCACAGTCTTTGATAATATGTTTCCCATTTTCCGTTTCTTTTCTTTCTTAATCTATTTTTTTGGGTACAGCATCCAGTAACTGTTCTTATAAGTTGAGGCTGCCATTTTCCCCTTCTTTTTGAGGAACACATAACCGTTCCTCCTCACACGTCGGTCTCAGTATAAGGCCTTAATACAAATGTATTTAAACCGTATACATAGCTTACATGCAGCTGAAGAAACCTAGTTAACGAATATATACCTTTAAAGTGTTGAAAGCAAATAATTTTGTTAATTACCGTCTGTCAAAATGCAGAAAAAATTTAAAGTCACCGTTGTAAGACAAGGTGGAGTCAAAACTTGGTCAATTCGGCTGCCAGGGCTTCTTACTAGACCAGTTTCAATTTTCCACCCCTATTTACTAACCTCCATCCTTATTCAGCAATAAACAGGGTTTCCCGTTCTACACCGCTATCCCGTTCTGCCCCGACTTCCCATAACTAATTAAATATTTCATCAGACAACAAAAATATAAACAAAAATAACGCAATAAAAGTCTTATACACATGAATATATATAAACAAATATGATCCAGGATTAATGGTTCGTAAGCACTCTGGATTATCGCAGTATTCAAATGAAAGTAAGCTATCTATTATTTATCACTTTAAGGGTAATTGTTTACGAATAACAAGACTAATAAAATTATTGCTAATTCTAAATCGTACATTGTGACGAGAAGTAGATTACAGACGTATTGACCCTCCTTAGAATTTAAATAATGTTGAAACTGAACTCGTAGATAATAAATTCTAGAGTAATGAAACCCTAAACTGAATATCATTTTAATTTAATTTTTATATTCACAAGCCAATAAAAATCTCTGTCTATTTAAACAATCAAATGAACTGTAAGCAGCCTTAGTCGTCCTATTTATATGGAGACTCGCACAAAGGTCATCTGAGATATAACATATTTGTTTATATAATTATTAATAATAACGCTCCCTTCTCCCTCGGATCCGTTCACGTCGATTGCCGGCCCGGGCGCCACTGCATACGAAGAATTAATTTTTTTTTGCGTTGGCAGGTGGAAAATCTTCAGAAAGACGCCGTGAATGGATTTTAATTCATTCAATTTAATTTTCCATTGTCTGGTCCATTCATATATAGTATTAGTAGCGACTCGTAGTACTTGTGTGGATGTTGTTGCTAATATCGCTGTATCGTCAGCGAACGTAGCGAGTTTCACGTCATCTAATTCTGGGATGTCACTTGTAAAGAGCAGATACAGTACTGGGTCCAAGAACACTTCCTTGTGGTACCCCTGAATTTCTTTTAAGTCAGAGTATTCATCTTCTTCTTTGATTCAGAAGAGTCTATTAGATATGTAGGAGTTTATAATTTCCACATATTTTTTGGGCAGCATTCTGTTCAGCTTATATATTAATCCTTGATGCCACACTCTACACTCTATCGAATGCTTGCGCAACGTCAAGAAATATCGCTGAGCGGATTAATTTAACTTCTAACGCTTTTTCTATTATATCAGTAATCCTGTGAACTTGGTCAATTGTTGAGTGTTTTTCTCTGAAGCCTAATTGATGATCTGGAATTAATTTACTTTCTTGTATGAACGTTTTTAATCTTTTGAGCAGAAGTTTCTCGAACAATTTTGAAATTACTGGTAAGAGTGATATCGGTCTGTATGATTTGACATCATGTGGTGGCTTACCAGGTTTTGGTAACATTATTATTTCATCTACTTTCCAACTGGCAGGTACGTACTTCAATCTGAATGCTGCATTGAACAGGTAGGTCAGCATGAGGAAACCTTTCTTTGGTAGCTGCTTTAATATTTGTCCTGTTATCAGATCAAATCCTGGTGCCTTCTTTGAATTTAAGTTAAATTTTATTTCTTTTAAAACTTCCCTTGGGGATACAGGCTTTATTTCTTTAGATGCAGTATTATTAACTTCTTCGAGAACGTTATCTGTTTGGATTTTATTCGGTGTAAAAGTGTCAGCAAGGTGTTCAGCAAACAAGTTTGCTTATTGTTTATTATCTCTCGCCCAATCATCCAGTCCTTTCCTGATAGGAGGTATTGATGTTATTGGTCTCTTAAAGAATTAATATATATGTATCAATAATAAAAGAGGGAGATGGCCAGCGTCGAGCCAAGACACGTGAGTTTTTGAGCCGAGCACGAGACTCTCAGGGGTCTTGGCTTTAATTAATTAAATACGGGAGGAAAAGATTTAATAATTCAACAAGGGGTTAAAATTGAAACAATTTCCATCATAGTTTTCTGACTTAAATATTTTCAATAAATAAAAAACGGCCCAAAAGTCAGCAGTAAATACATAACTATTAACAAAAGTGACGTTTCGTCTACATTTTGAGACTTCATCAGGCTTAAATGCTAGCAATACACCATATTTCTCCTTGAAATATATTGAAACAATTTAATTTACAAATGAAATTCGGGCTAAGCTCAGTCACGCGGCTTCCACAGTCATTAAATGTTTCTTTTACCCACTCACTTTCTACAAAATCATTTCAGAGTTTTCAAAATTTATAACTTTAAATTGTTCAACGGCACACCCGAAATTATCGAAATGCAGTTGCCGGTCATTGTAGCCACAACCACACGAAGTAAAATAAAATGGAAGGGGAGGTTTTACTGTATGAAGGTCTCGTTGCAGCGGTGACGATGTCCTCTGGTTCGGCTGGTACAATCTCTTGATAAAGGTACGCTGTTCCAAATAGCAACAGCTTCGCGATTTCATTGGCCGTCAGTCAACTCCACGAAAAACAACACTCTCTCCCTACTTCGCCTACATCAATCTGCACTATCTCTCTCTCAAACTGTACTAAATCTATTTCCAAAAACACGCTGTCCTCACTCGTCACTCACGGCAATCTCCTCTTCCCGCCGCTAACAATCCGTATACTTCGCTGCCTCTATCTGTACTATTACTATTTTCCACATCGCAAACTTCTCCCACTTCTTGAGGGGGGTTTCAAATAATTTTTTATTGCCCGCTCGAACCGCTGATTTAGTGGCCATGGGCCGTACCCAGGTCAATGATCCTTCAACATATGAAAACATTTAACCTGCTATTAGGGGATCGCTGAAACACAATGCCAAGGATCACCGCCGTTACCCGCGGATTGCTACATTGACCGACCGCAGGGACAAAAATCCACAAAACGTTTGAAGGGCGAAATCACTTATTACATAATATTAGGTAAAAGTGCAACGTTCATTAAGTTTATAACATACTTCTCGCTAAACACACCGAGGATGTAGTACATTAGTGTACATTACAGGAACCCCTCACCCCTTAACAAAGTAATTTATGACTGCGACAAGTATACGCAGTTACAGAAGGAGGCAGGTTCTGGGTGCCAGAATGATGGGGCCCTAAGTCCGTAAGTAACTGGAGAAAAAACCTTAAGGGAGAGGCGCAAGCAGGACTTTAGCAGTGGTCGGTCCTGAAGGTTGCCTCCTACCAGTGGGACACTGCAGCCCGCGAGTTTGTAATATTGTTCACGTTTGGAGTAGACTCAATCCGTGAAACAGTTTTCTACCACGTAGTTAGGAAACAGGAATCGATTTTGGGGGACCCAAAGGGGGATAAGGAAAGTTTGATTCACGAGTTGGAAGAAGGAGGAGATATGGGGAAAAGAGAAGGAAGGAGAAGAAATGTCTTGAGATAATAGAGTTCTGCTCACGAATGATGGGAAAAGGAGATCTGGGAAGAAAAGCAGAAGACGCTTTCAGTTTCTTGAAAGCAAACCCAAATCCGCACGTGAAAACCTGATATTTCAACCAAACCCCTCTGCCGAGATATAAACAACTTTGCCGATACTGAAGAATCTCGACGATAAATGGAGGAAATACTCTGCCTTGCTCCCCGATCGTGAGGCGGAAAAAGACCTTCACAACTCACTGTCTGCCGCTTTAGAAGTCCAATTGAATTTCCTGGAAGTTGTCGTCGGTAGCTGTACTAGATGACTCCGAGATGCAGAACTAAGAACAAATCACAGGTTTATTTAAGACTACAACGTAGGTAAAGGAGATCTTGTCCCACAGATAGGACCCTGTTTATTTTGAGTCCCATGTAAATTATCCCCTGCGTTTTATCCCACATTAAGTAAATAAAAATTCGCCATCGGCAGCAGCTTACACTTCAGGATTGTAAAGAAAAAGAATCCGACAGACCTAAATCTGACGAGTAGGGTACGCGAGGAAGTTATTCGAAATTGAATCAATTGATTTTGGCCGTCCTGATAACGGATATGTGAAACAGCACTTTATTTTTCGCATATCCGACCAATCAGACACTGCACAATACTCGCTGTTGATTGTTTGAAGATAGTCGATGAAAATTATTCTTCGCGAATTCAAGAAATGGGCCATGATCTCACCAACTGATGGAACTGTCTTTGGCTTCTTTAAATCCGATTTTGGAACCCCCACCCCCATTTTCAATACCCTTCCTATGTAAGCAAACGGAATTGCCTGTTTCTGGATCATTGTAAGCAAAAGCGGTTATAAGTTCCTCTCTAATCTCGTCTGTTCTTACCCCGCACACACTTTTTCTCTACTGCTAATTTTACAAGATCCTCATGTCTCAAAACGTGGCCTATTAATCTATCCCTTCTCTTTGTCAAAGTCCTTCAAATTGTTCTCTCTTTCCCCATTCTGCTTAGAGCTTCCTGGTTACTTATCTTTTATCCACCCATCTGATTTCCAGTATTCTTCTGTTGCACCACATTTCGAGAGCTTCTATTCTTTTCCTGTCCGCACCCCTATAAAACTCCACACTCGAATACAATTTGGATTTTCATCAATTCTGGCATGGTGAATTCGGTTGACGGTCTCGTCTTAACAGCTCGTAGAAAAGGAAGAAAGATTGAATTTTAATTTGAATCTTAAACGAAGATTCAGATCAATGTCGTCTTTGGTATTGGTCTGACTGACACTTTTCAAATGAAAGTCTTTCAACGTAATTTTCATAAGATTTGTACTTTAGACAACCTTTGTTTTTTCATGCAAAATTCTGCCATCTGTATGTCAACTCGGGTACTTGAAGAACTGCCCTTGTAGATGTACCGTACACATGTTATTCCATCTTGTGAATACAACTGTCTACGCTCGAATAAAATTTCTCATATCATGGCAAGTCGCCGACAAGTAAATTACCGCCTTTGCAATGACTATTAATAAACCGCAAGCGCAAACAGTAAACCGTGTGGTAATTTATTTACTGGAACCAGTTTTCGGAAATGGATAATGAAGTGCTGCGTTCTCCAGAATGAGACGAATGCAAAGTGTCAATGTGAAGGTAGATGATTCCTCAATTCATTGTCAAGTTAAAGATTGGAAAGCTTTAATAAGGAATGATGTTTTCTGTAAAAAAATTAAGTTTCAATATTTAGTCACTTAACAGGTTTTAATGACATTCTAGACCCTGTTTCTTTCTCAGGCTCTACATATTCTTTCCGAAAATGTTCTCAAATGGCCTTCACCTCGTATATACCCATATTACTGTTTTTCTGTGCTTTTATTACATACAGAGATTATTGGTTCTCGACTCAATGAGGTCCCAAACAACGGTCTTGTAATTATTGAGATAATATTCAGATATTTATTTTTGGAAATGCAGCACTTTAATATATATGATTAAAATCGTCTTATGATCCTTAATGCTTAGACTTTTTAATTTTCTTTGTACACTGTTCATCATAGTTTAATACTTCCTGCATAATTCTGTGAAAGAAACTATCCTGCTATATTTCCCTGTTCCGCGTACAGAAAGTTCTGTAAAACTATGGGCTCGGTCTTGTAATAAGGAACTTAATGAACGCAATAACCGAAGGTTTAGTTCCATAATATAAAAGGAAATAGCCGCTGCTAACTGTTGCCAATATCCTCGCTCTTAATTCAAGTTGTCTCTTCCTTTCACTATGTCTCCATAAGTATTACCCTAAAAAATTCTCCAGCTGCTTTCCAAGTTCTGATATTAAAATCACAGGCTAATACATATTGACTTAGATTAGTAAACTGGATAGTTATCAGAGATTGCAAAATAAAGTTTTAGAAGGACATACACAAATATACATGGTCAGCATAATGACAAGGTACAATAATCGACTATGTAATAATAAACCAGAATTTACCATAAATACAAAGGAAAAATGTAAATAATATATTATAAAATTAATATTCCAGTTTTGGTCAACATGAAATAAAAAAGAATAGAAACAAAGATAAAAGTAAACTTAATGAAATGTTAACAATACACTTATTACGAAAAAAAGTTTAAGGCAATTATATCAAAACAGGATTATACAATAACTCCTCCATTAAGTAATTCAGGCTGCTTGCGTAGTTCTTCCGTCAGGCGGCTCCTTCCAGTGATGATTTCTACAGGCGTTATCGGGTCTTCCTTCAAGGAATTCTGGTGCCCGGATTACGCGTAGACAGGGCACCCTCTACTTGTGGAAAACCGGAATTCCGGAGCTGGAAGTACAACCTGTGCTAGAGAAGTGGAGATGCAGGAAGGGTGGAGGAAGCGAACATTGAAAGACTGTCTCCTGCCTCCAAAAGGAAGCCAAGGAGACAAGAATAGAGCAATGGCTGACCTCCTGCGTCTCCACGCATCTTTACTGGTAGAACTTACGCAGGGAGAGCGTCTGCATAATACACAGTCTGCTCTACAGACCCCCTGCAAAAAATATACTTCCATATTGATGTATATATATATATAAAAGTATTATAAAAAAGTGTTAAAAAATCTCAGTCTGTAATGTAATGTAAAAGAAGTTGGAAGCAGCTATGACTTAACATAGTTTTCCTCTCCCTTCAAATTAGAGCGCCCGCTCTTTCTTCCCTTCCATATTCCGTCAGCTGTGATCTCACAGCACTTTCCCTTCAATCCTCCTACTCCCATCAACCCTTCACCCTATAGCCTTCTGTCTTTAGTTTTAGTTTACTAGTTTTATTATTGTTAAAAAAATAAATATTTATACAATAAAATAGAATAAATCTGTAACACAAACATTGTAAGAAATGAAAATAAGGCCTGTTATAGATACTCAAGAAAACAGGCTATTAGTGTAATTAGTGTAAAAAAAATGTTGTTACCGTCTACCTTCTTTTCAGTTTGCCCCCAGATTAGATTGTAAACAAACTTCTCTCACTCTCAAGCTACTTCTTCGTAATTCGAATGCTTATCGCCAAAATCTAAACTCTATCTCTCATCTCCACCTTTATCCTTCCTAGTTCCATTCCCGAATGATCAACTTCTATTACATGACTAACCGTGCCGTTGATCAACCACCACGCACCCTCCAAACATTTTCCTCCTTCAAATGTTCATGTCCGACTGCTTAAATTTATCCCATCCCTCTCCTCAAGACATCTCGTTCATTCACTCCATCATGAGGTGCATGAAATCATTAACCACTTATACGAGAGTATAATTTGTAACCAAATCTACTTTTCGTTATCAATTGTGAAAAGAAAAATTCCTAATCACTTCATTGAGATCTTCAAAGTCCATATAAATGTCCTCGGATGAGGAAATAAGACACGTCATACATTACATCAAGTAACAAATAATTATAAGAATAAAATAAAATCTTATATAACAAAAGTCCTTAAATGCGTAACTAGAGTAAATAAGGTATAGTATAAAATAACGGGAAACACGACAGGCACACTATAAAGCACAAACACTCGAAAAGAGATAACATCTTAAATCAAAACGAATAAATAATTCAAACATGGTTGTGACTTGTCACCAACACTGTTCAACGTGTTGTGGTGTTCGTTTGCTTACACCAACAAAAATATTTTTTGTACAATCAAATTGTTAAATAATAATAAAAATGTATTTAATTTGAATATTTTTGTAGAATCATATTGTTAAATAATAATAAAATGTATTTAATTTGAATATTCCATTTATTTATAATATTAGGTTATCAAATTTCCAGAAGAAATCTAACTCAAATTAAATCTGGGTGAAAATATAAATTTACGAGTAAAATTTAATCAAATTGGCTCAGTCGGTAAAGTAAAATGAATAATCTACGCAGCTTCTAAATGGCTGCTCCCGGGAACGCGGGTGACGAACGATATAATTGTATTAAAAATCGCGAATCAACGAGAATGGTTTAAGTGGAAAACCGGGTTAAAATACCGTTACCAGATGTTAACAATGGCCTGGTGACGTCGTTCCTGGTTTGCCGTGCAGGATGTTCCTTCGCTGAAACACGTCTCTTCTAGCGCCTCTTCTTCAGCTTAAATCTCTATCAAAATGTCCTCTTTTTGTTTTCCTTACTACAAAACAAAATCTTCTTTCTCGAACAATGGCGAAATTAACTTTTCTGCATATTGTTTCCTCCACTTCTATCTCTCTCGCCCCGGCCTTCTCAGGAGAGCTCCCCGAACCAACTGTTGAATCTACAATGTACTCCAGGCAATCAACAATGTTGCAGACTGTGACGTTTCCCGCCTACTCGGCCCCACCAAACCATTCTCGTTTATGTCCTGTGTACGCTAATAACAAAAACTAAACTATTTTTGCTTTACCCGATGAATGTAAGGGTCATGAATCACCACAGTGTATATATAACACGACACGAGAATAGAAAAGAGACAAAACACCATTTGAAAGAATTGTTGGGAGGGATTGATAGATCGACATGATGCTTTTTGCCGACGATCAGGTTATAATACACGTAAGCGAAGTTAAACTATAAATGGAATTACATATAGATTAAATTATGTAACCCAAAATATTAAAGAAAACAACTAAAACCATGGCATTTATATGAACTCAACCATTCGTAAGTTAATAGAACAGATATGACACTTGATATATCTAGGATGTGATATTTTAACAATTATTAATACTTCATTTTGATAAATCAAATTTACACAGAGACTATTGCTATCTAAGTTTCTATAGGTGTTGTATGAGTGTTCCTCTCGGTAAAAATCCATGCTGCATTCCAGTTGCTACATTAACAGAATCCCATATGAAAACATCAGACCTGAGGATTTCGGTGGCTAATAAAGCAATGGCATTCCGTTTGACCTAGCACGTCCAACTAGCGATGAGTAGATTATTGTAAGGAACTTTTGTACGATTTTATGCTGAATGAAACCCAAAACCATTCATCCAATCGATTATTCCACGAAGAAAAAGTGACCAAAAAACACTTGGAGATGGCACCGAAAACGTTCGTCTTTAGAGATTACGTTTATGTTCCATTACACCGTGCCACAATATCGTAAATTACAGAAAAGTGAAACATGGCTGCATCCGTAAGCACAAGTCTGATCGCAGCATATCTAGCAAATTCTCCGAGAAAGCTTTTAAAAGGTGTATGGCCAAATTTTTAGATTTTTCCGTAACACAGACCACAACGGTATATGAGGCACATTGAATTCTCGCACGAAGGTTTGATATTATTGGACCTCGTAAAAGCACTACACAAATTCTTTCAACAGCTTCGGGTTGACTGCTGTACGTCCTGTGCTGGATTTATTGCACAAGCAGCTCTTGTCTTGAAACTACTTATTCAACTGTCCAATGTGGTGGTTCTTTACCAAATTTCGTGATTAAATGCTTTAAATTTAGAGTATTTGAATATACAATATGATTTTTCCTGCATGGATCGCGCCATTTAGATTAATAGTGTCTCTAGTGGCGATGCCTGCTGATTTTGGTTACTTAGTGTAATTGTGAAGTGCAGTTGGGCCTACAATGAAGGAAGTTTTGTGCGACGACAATATAGGCCAAAAACAATGTAGACTTAAATTGGCTAAAAGTGGGTGAAGCCCTGCAAGGAAAATCCCACATGAGAAATCCAGGGGCGCGTGTGAAATCCGGAGGGGAACCCCCGGGATTTTGTGTCAAAAACCGCTGGCGGGGATCCCCCGGGGCGAGAAGTTAAAAAGGAGACGTGACGGAGCAGAGAGAACAGACGCGATGGTGATGTGAGAGGAGTTGGACTTGGATCACACTACATTCCTGGCTGTTAGGCAGCTGCAAGGCGTACCTAAAGACAGAGAAACATTCGTGACGTTGAATGTTTGTAGGCCTAGTATTTTTGGGTAAGTTCATCAAAGCTGTGAAACTTGATCATTTTGTTGATTATATACATTTAAATGCCTTTTTTTCTACTTTTCAGTAACTGCGTACTTCATTTCTCGAAAGACCCAAAATCCCCTGAGATATTGTTTTATGTAAACATTGTAAAGATAAAATTGATAAATATAAAATTGTTAAACCGTTTAAAATTTGTACTTTAAATATTTTAAACCTATCCCATGAAAAGGATATTACAATATATATATATATATATATATATATATATATATATGCGTGTGTGTGTGTGTGTGAGAGAGAGAGAGCAAACGAAACGAACATTGAAAAATATGACCAAATACCAACATATATGTAGTAGAATAAGAAGAACATTAAAGAGCAAAAGAAGGAAGGACTTTTTCTAGTTTTACCGTTTGAATTAAACGTTTTCTTCAGGAGCACGTTCATGACATTTATTATGGTTTCCAAATCTTCTTCTGATTCCCTTAATACTAAAATATTACGGTAGTATCATCGGCAAACAGAGTTTTTATTTCCTCTACTTTCAGTGTGATTCTTTTTCCATATTCCTTTTTATTTCTCTTCATGACCTGTTCCATATGTACGATAATGGGAAGCAGTCTGAATCCTTGTCTGGTCCTTCTTCAGTTTTGCTTTCTTTCTTGTCCCTCGATTCTAATTATTGCTCACTGTCTTTTGTAGATGTAATGGTTAACTCTTCTTTCCCAAACACTAATTAGTGAAATTACATATATTTTTTCTATGTTTATAGTCGCACCAACTGCAACGGCCTTAGCGACTGTGCAAGATTAGGAGAACTCATATACATGTAGGGGTATCAGACATTGTTTTTTCAAAAAACACAAATATCCTTACCCACGCCAGGATTCGAACCCGGCACCTCTGTACTGCGAGGCAGCCACGCTGGCCACTACGCCACAGATTTGATGTATTTGTTCGTTTAGTTATCTAACGGTTAAAATTCCGACATTTTGATTTGTATAACCTTTAAATGAGCCCTTATTACTTGTAGTCAGAATTAGATATAAGTTGGGATAGACTGAATTTGGAAAACATTCAATAGTGTCCAATGTAATATGATGAGAGAACATCTGGAATTATTTGGGTCAGTACATCTTTTGTAACTAAATGCATTATTGGGTGCATCATAGAGATCATTACTTGGCTAGTATTAAGGAATTATCATTCGTATAAGAATTTAATAAATAGGCAGTAAGTAAGGTCTTTGAAAGGAATATTTGTGAAGCTACGCGTTGGTAACGGGTTTTGATATTTACATTCGCACAGGAAACTCACTCTTTATACACATCGCCTACTTTAGCGGCAAATATACACAGAGAAATAGAATTAGATCAAACCTTGAACTATTTATTGTCAATCCTTTCACTTCACCAAGGCTAACTCAAATGAATATTTCTTTAACTTGTCGGAATGTTGTTATTAAAGGAAGAAAGTCCGGAAATTGTATATAATTCTCTGTGCGCTTAGAGAAACAAATGTCACTTTCCTTCGAACACAAAGCATTTTTCACAATACAGAATGAATTTAGACTCGTAAAACACTCAAACTGGGTAAATATCCTAGTCACCTCATGTTTAGGGCATTCTTCCAAACATTGCCGTGCCTAATGCCAGAGGCACAGGTGGAACGAAACGGTTCAATTGATTAAGAAACACACTGCAATTTTTCTGTCGTACACTTTGAACGCTCTCAATATTTCAAGTGGAGAATAGACCGAATAATGTGTCATAGCTCTATATAATTGCCTTCAAACACAGTCTCATTTGTTAATACATTTGTAGTGCTATAGTCATTAATTACTGGAAGGTATCGACAGCTATTATTAAGGAAGTTAAAAAATACTGGTTTAGACTTTCGGGTACTGAAGTGGATTTGGGAATTTTTAAAAGATCGTTCACTCAGAGTTCGCATGAGTGACAAATTGTATGGCTCTGTGAAAATCACGTCAGGGTCCCGCAGGGAAGTGTCATGTTCCTTGCATTCATAAATGACTTAACCATCGGTATCAAATCACAGATCAAACTTTTTTCCGATGATTGTATGGGAAATCTTAAATGTTGAGGATGCACAGATTCTGCAGACTGACTTAGACAAAATTTACCAATGATCAGTTAGAAATAAAATGCAAATGAATGTAACGAAGAGTAAGGCAGCCGTTTTTACAAAAAAGAGAAATGTGCCTCCCACTCGATATAAATTGGGGAACGAAGTTGTAACGGAGTCAAACAACTGTAAATATCTTGGGATCACGATTAGTAAAGATTTAAATTAGGGTAATGACGTGAGCGAGGTAAAGGGCGCTGCTGCTGCTTCACTTTGTTAACAGAGTCTTAAGGAAAAGCACGAGAAAAACCGCGATTTCTACTTAGAAAACTCTGGTCAGGCCAATTTTAGAATATGGGGTAACGTACTGGGATCCATATCTAAATGAACACACTCTAGCGTTGGGAAAAATATAAAAACGGTCTGAAAAGATATTTGGGGTCGATTCGCGAACAATCCTCACGAAAATTTAGAAGGTCTCAGTAATAGAAGGAAACATACGAGGTTATGCGCAATATATAAAGCTTATAAGGGTGAACCACAGGGCCTGGAAAGAAATAACAAACCATCTTACGGCGCCGAATTATATTTCTAAAAATGCCTGCAGAAAAACTCACGACTTTTCCGGGAAGCGTAAATCAGTTGAAGGATAGGCTAAGAAACCTTAATTGAGCAGTTTTTTTATAGGATAAGTGAAATGCAGTGAAGTAATTTCTCTGTGACTCCTGACTTCTCTTTTCTTTTTCTTTTTTCCAGACCAAAACCTACACTTCAAAATTGTTCCTTAGTGTGATTTGTATTTTCTTTTTGTAATTTTATTTTCTTTGCATATAGCAGCCACCGGGCAAATGCCCAATAGCAGCTAAGTAAGTAATAATAAATCCAGATTTCTAGCTACCTTTTTTTTTCTGGGGAGGGTGTGTGTGCAACACGCTACATGAGGGTGAACCTGAAAAGCCAACTCCCTTTTAAGTATAGGAAGAGGATTGAACAGGGAGAATGTGGAAGGTAACTAAGGGTTTACTTGGTCACCCGGTCTGTAGTTTAAGGATCCTACCCGGTGTATTACCTAAACAGATGCAGGGAAAACCTAGAAAAGCTGCATCAGGTACCTCGGGCATTGAGTACTATTCTCACGCCCTTCCGAATGACGGGAACGAGTTTTCTGTGGGGTCGCAGCATTCCCTTCTCCGTGTCTCCGTCAGTTTTAGGAGGCAGTTGGCCTTGCTCTACCTTCCGCATCCTCATTTTCAACTCTATTAAAGGGGAGTTGCCTGTTTCAGGATCACGCTCATGTAGTCTTTAACCAAAAAAAGAATAATTACGAAATATTAAAATTTACCTGACGCGACAAATAAAACCAATTTACGTATACATCGTATCGAAAAAGTTTATTATTTCTCAGGGGGAAGCTCTCTGCCAACAATAAGTTAATTTCGTTGCAACAATAGATGAAGTAAAATATTCGACCTCCCCCTCTCTCATGCGGCCAAAATGTTGCTTATAATGACATAGTAAGAGGAATAAATAGAATAGGAACGCCGAATAGGACTTAAAACTCGCAGTTGGTTTTCACTCCGCCTTTTGCACGGCAATTCAATGGGTTTATAAATATTTACATTAATATCTTCTGAACTCTGCAAGATATCGAAATGAAACATACAAAAGTTTAAATATAATTCCTGTTTTATTCCCTTATAATTACATTGAAACCCTGTTGAGCCGTTTCGGAGCATAACACATGAAGAGTATAGGCAACCCTCATTCCATTGTTGATTTATACGCGTATATGTAAAGAAGCCTTCTCGTAGTTAAGTTTTATGAAATTTTCCAATTTTCTGCGCAATTTACTTAATGTTTCTTTCCGTAAGAACCTTGTGCAAAGTATTAGAGAACTTATGCAAAAAAAGATTAATGAAATCGGTAAATTCGTTCTGAAGTTAAGGCGTGACCAAGGGAAATAGGGATTCATGTATGGAGATAATGATTAACAAATCTTACCTTTAGTTTTTAATCAACGTTAGATATTTACCGAAGTGCGTGCAAAATGGCATACGTCAAGTTTGAAAGCATAATCGTGGGGCCGTAGTTCCGGGAAATCGAAAACGTTGTTCTTAGTAAAATAGAAATATAGGAACTTACTTAACAGATATATTTCTCGGGTTTCGAATAATTGTTGTTACCCGAGCTATGTTTCTGCAATAGATACTCCTGGAAAGCCATTAATTCTTGATACAAAGTTAAGTATTTAAATTAATTTTTCATATTGATTTTCTTTATAATCGTGTGTTCCTAATATTTATTTTCAAGGATATAATTTACAATGCTTTATTATATAGATGCATACATGAACGATCAGTGTTTTCCTATGGTCTATGTTGGCCTTTCCTCAGACGTACGCATAAGTATATTGGTAAATTGAAATTAACTTTGTAGAAGTATTTCTACAATATAATTCGTGAAATAATTTTTCAGAATGAAGTGGAAATTATTTGTTACACGAGCAAACCTAAGTATTTGCAAGGGGACGCTGTCATCGTGCGTAAGTACTTGAGTATATACGTGAGTAATACAATACGTAATTGCACTTTTATTCTAATCCCTTGTGGGTAGACGCGCGCAAGCCGTACCATTGTCCTCGTTTTTTTACGTTAAACGTGATAAAACTTATTATTAAATACTATTTACACCTTCAGAAAATTAAACTTTTATTGAGAGACTATTAAAATAATTTCTTACTTTGACATTCACTGAACCAGCATTTGCCCGGATTTTTATTTATAATAGCCCGGTACATGAACCTGGAATAGTCGGGAATCATGGATGATTTCATATTATTGCTGTTTACGTCTTCCGCCTCGACCACTTCCCCCCCTCTCTCTCTCTGCCTTCGAAACAGTGGCTTTGAAATGCTGTTTAATTTGCAGTAACTTCCATAACAATAAATTGGTATCTGTATATTTCTTTATTGTTATTGATAAGCTCACTCTTCACCACTCCGCCATACATCTCGCTATGGGAAGAATTTAGAATGCGATGTTTCTTTTTACACCCTCCCATACCTGTCTCGGAAACTCGGCTGTTGAATGTAAGAATCAGACTCAAGAGACCCAAATTTCACCAGTTTAGACACTAAACTGGATGGTTTTCTTATTACAGATCGAAGGTTTTTTCGGTTAAGAGAATTAAGAGGGGGTTCTCGGGTTTCCAACTGTGTAATCTCCGTATACAGCGACGTTTCGATAGGTAGCACAACCATCATCTTCCAAATTAAGAAACCTTTCTTAATTTGTTTTCTTATTTTTTAAGTGACACCTGTACACCCCCCCCCCTCTTCCTCCTTATGATTTCTCCCTTCTTTATGTGAAAGGGCTTGAGTTATACACAACTGGTGTTGGGTGAAGGACTGTCAAAGTAACTGACCACACAAAGTATTTATTCGACATATATATCTCCCGATTTTGAATATTTTAAATTTTCAGCCCCCTCCACCCCTGCCCTCTGCAGGCTCGACAATGCAGATTTCGGGTTGCAACACACTCTAGTAATAATAAAAAACGCCACAGCTACCATCATGGACTGACCACCAGATTTCAAAGCTCACAGCCCGATATTTAATCCAAGCTTAATGAAACTATTTTTTTGGTAACAGACTACATGAAGGTGATCCTCTAACAGGGAACTCCCAGTTAATAACATATTAAGGGAGTTAAAAATGGATGAAGTGGAAAGTAAAGACTGGGACTCACTGGCATTAGTTAATAATCCTACACGGTGATTCACCTAAAGTGATGCAGGGAAAATCTAAAGAAACCTGCGTCAGGTGCTGTGAAAACAATTTGTACGATTAATTAGAAAACCTAACTCTCCCTGTACCACTGTCCATATGCACTACAGAAGAACAGCGTGCCGTGTACCAAAAAGAATAATCACATGGACACTAACTTCGAACATGATAGCTGAGACCAGAGTACGGGATGGAAACAATCCCAAGCGTCAATCCTCTGCATAAAAAGTGATCCTCACAACTTTCGAGACTGCAAGGGCCGATTGTGGTCCTTTAGTTTAAAAGGTAAGGCTTGGTGTGCTTGAAGTGCCCGTAGATTTAGTACTGATCAACAGGTTATGGAAGCTTGTTACTGATCTTACATCGTAAGAATAGACCTGGTGCTTATTCAAAAATAATGCTGCTATGTTACAAAATTTTGTTATTGAAAGTTTTCTTTTGTTACTTGGAAAATTACAAATGTGCATGTTTTTACATACCCTGATATTTTATATGTGACCAAAATAGAATGACAGTCCTTTAATTATTTTATAAAGAATTAAAAAAGCGCATTCTCTGTGATTCATGTACTTGTGTAGAAAAGGTGTTTAGTTTATAAGAAGAGACTGAAATATCTCGAGAACCACACATCGGATCGGAAAAAGTGTCAATGAAAATTTGACCTAAGACTCGAGTCATTTCGGCCAAAGACGGCTTTGTAATCGAAAAAAATCAAAATGGGTAAAAATCGTTGAAAAATGGGAATATCTCAAGAAATAGGCACGAGATCAACAAAATAAAATTAATTGTGCTTGGTATTCTAATATATTCTACTTAATGACACCATAACTGTCCACCCACCCCTACTCCCCAGGGATGGGGAAGCAACTCATGTCAAAAGTTACAAGGGGTGACAATTTTTTATAGGAAACCTTTGTTTTCTAATGTCAAATACCATTGATTTGAATTCATTATTCATGGAAACTATTTCCCAGATTGCGCTGTCATCGAAAGAATACGGAGTCGTTCATTTATTCGTTTATTGATAAGTAGTAACTACGTTTGGCGTTACCCAGGAACAGCGACGTGGATGTAGTAGTTTTCAGTTCCTTTGGGGTGCTTGTTTTATGTGAGTCCCCTTGCCTCCCAAAATTTATGTTTCTGGTTTTAGGTACGTTCCCTTGCGTTTCATTGTTCAACTACTTACATAATTCGCTTCCCCACCCCTCGCGAGTGAGGGTGGGTGGGTGGACAGTTATGGTACTGATCTGGTGCCTACTTCTTGAGATATTCCCATTTTTCAACAGTCAAAACTCATCTAAAATTATTAAACTTTATATTTGTTCCTTTTGTATTCGTTTTGAACGTGTTACAGTAGGTAAATTCTTAAGATGAGTCCTAAATTGCAGAAATAAATTTATTTACTCAATATGGGTCTCTTTTCATCTCGGTTACAATGTTGTAGTTATTAGGTAACGAACTGCCGTTAGTATAATTCTCTACACACTTAAATCCAGTATTATGAGTTCTTTGAAACCCACAAATGATTGTTGTCACTTCAATAACGACTTATAATATTTTATCTTGCGTAATCCATACGAAGTGTCTGCCTGTCCGTACGTTTGTCTTGAATAGGCTCCGAAACGGTTCAATGGATTTCAATGAAAATTAGAGTTTTTACAAACAGAAGTTTTAACTTCAGTATTCGTGCAATTTCATTTTGAAATCTTGCAGAAGATACTAATTTAGTATAAATATTAATATAAAACATTCTACGGGAAAGTTTTTTTTCAGCGCGCATTAAAATCTTAAAATTGATTGCGGTTTCCCTATACTCTCGATCTGTTTATGCTCCGAAACAATTTCTATAAAACTTTAAGGGATTGAAACTGGAATTTAAACTTAAATTTCCGTTTATGTTTAATTTCGATATCTTGCAGAGTTCAGAAGATACTAATGTAAGTATTTATAAATCCATTGAATTCCCGTGCAAGAGCCGGCCTGAAAACCAACTGCGAGTTGACGTTCCTATACCATTAACCCCTCTTACTGTGGTATTGAAAGCGTAATTTTGACAGCATGAAAGTAAGAGAAATAGAGGGAGGGAGAGGGAGGGCGATAATTCTCATTTCACCTATTTTTGCAGTAGGATTTGCTCCGTAACTAACCTATTGTTGTCAGAGAGCTACTTCCCTCAGAAATAATAAACTTCTTTGCATCATTATTTTATGTAAACTGATTTTATTTGTCACGTCTGGTAAATTTTAATATTTAGTAATTGCTCCTTTGTGTGTGTGTGGGGGGGATCAACAGGCTACATGAGGGTGATCCTGAAACAGGATGTAATCCCCTTTAATAGCATAGGAAGGAAATTGAAAAGGGTGATGTGGAAGGTAGAGCACGGTAGCCGGGCTCTGGTTTAAGGATCCTACCCGGTGTTTCACCTTTAAGAGATGCAGGGAAACCCCTAGAAAAACTGCATAAGGTAGGTCGGGCTTGAGTACTATTCTCACGCCCTACCGAATGACGGAAGACGAGTTTTCTGTGGGGTCGCAGCATTCCCTTCTCCGTGTTCTAGGAGGCATCTGGCCGACTGATTCACTGGGATCAGCGGACAACTCTTGCCATATGCCCAAGATCTTCGACCCCAGTACATATACCTCCTAAAATAGGTGAAGGTGTCTCGGCATATGAGAACTTTGATAAAAAAACCAGAGAGAGTGCGAGACTTTCCCGACATAATCAGGTGAGCCCCGCAGGGGTGAAGCGCCTGCGAAAAAACTCCCGTACCGTACTTTTTATATATTCAATAAACTTTATAATAACTCTGTGAGTGCTGTTTCGTGTTTGAGGCAAAATAAAAACAACTATTTCCCCGTGAACGAATTCGCGGCCAAAGCTACTTATCAATAAGAAACTATTGGTCCGTAATTTTGGATAAGATTCTCTTACAAGTAGTTTACACTTTATCTATGACGTCATCTATCAGATTTGAAAGCGACGAAAACGATATACCATCTAAGAAACGTATATTATCTGGTAGATATGGGACATCTAGATGATCGCTATTTACGTAATCTCAACTAATCTGTAGGGCTTAAATCGGAATATTGAGACAAACGTGACCAAAAGAAAGGACACGATGCATCGGAAAGGTCCCAGCGACCACGCTGCCTTGAGAGTCATTAGCGAAGTGTTCTGCCGAGTCTCGGTCGTACCCGGCTCAAAGCCGCGAATTATTTGCCATAAAGACCTCGTTAACGACCACTTATCGCCCCATTAGCGGTGGTGGCGCCTCTCTGCGTCTACTGCGATCGCTCGGACATCAGCCAGCACAGCTTCGCGCCTCGGCTCCTTCAAAACGGCTATTAGTGTAATGTCCATGTTCAAAATAACATCACGTAGTCTCGCAATTTAATTCCGACCACTAAATGTATAAATAAAACCCGGTATATATGTTTCCACTTAGCACCTGTAGCCGTTGGAAGTCGCTAGTGCGCTGTCCTGTGGAACACAAGGTCGTCGCTACAAACTGGATTTCGTTTGTCCAAGGGAAAGGGGAACAGGACTTACATACCCCAGGATTTTCGAACAAAACTATATCACACCAAAATTAAACGAGCTTTATCTGATCACAATTTGAAGATCGTGATCGTTTCCCATAAGAAAAAGAGTTAGGAGTTACCCAAACTGAATTCATACTGTAATTTTTGTCTCGAACTGGAATAGTCAACGTCCATGCTGGACGTCGGTTAAAAAATACTACTGCTCCTTTCGAGTGTCCAAATAGTTTTATAAAATATTTTCTAAAACTTACTCTTTTTTATATTTTAATTCAATTGTGATACGCGCGCGGGCTATAAAATCATATAAATTGTCGCAAATTTCTTTAAATTTAGTAGCAATTCAGACATTTTATAAAAGGTAGAAGGCAGAGAAAGGGAACGTTGGGAAATCCTCTAGCTGCACTGGAAAAAATAGAAATAAATCGGCACAGCAGAAAAACAAAATTTCCTGTGACGTAATTTGTTGTGCAATATGAATTGGCAAATAGATCTGGCAACCTGGCAATATTGGATATGAGGAAGTGGTGAAAATAGTTTACCTCTGAGCTGGAACTACACTTACGTATCACTTTGTACGAGATTCTTCAGTTTGACTTGTTCTTCAAGAAGAGTTGGTTCCGGAGAAGTGTTTCTCCAACAGTTATTCAGTTATTCAGTTATTAGTGGAAGCAGTTCAACTATAAGCCACCATTACAACAAGTAAAGTAAACGGTGGTGAAGGGACTGTAAGAGGTTCAAAATACTACGAGAAGGATAGTGCGTTGCTGATCAGTCAGGAAGCTAGGTTCTCGACAAAAAAAAGACGCGTATGAACACCAGAGGACACACACGCCATGCAGTCAACAGAAAAATTGACCAAGGGATCCTGTCGCCAATATTTCACGAGGACAGCAAAGTATGTATGACGGCTGACAAGCATGCCTCTGCTACGGGGTATTACCATCACGTCCTAATTGAGATATTATTTCTTTGTCTCTACTGACTGATTAATTTTATTGCATGTTATTTAGTTGCTTTTATGTAATGGTTGATTCTAAATTAAAATCTTAAAGAACCTTGTTATTAAAAAAATACAATTGTTGTTGAGAATAAAATTAACGAAATAAAGCCTAAGCGTCACATAATCTTCACCGAATATGTGCAGCAGTTCAATTAGTCGAGCACAGAAAATATGATTCCAAAGGTGTGGAATATTTGCAATATTGTATTTGATCGGTTTGTTAGTTATTTGATGTGGGAGAAGAACAAGTTGTTGTTGTGGTATGATGCAACCCTCCATGCGAACCTATCTTGCGCAAGCCTTTTTATTTCCGCTTAATTAGCTCATCCCACAATATCCCTAATCTCCTTAGCGTATTCCATCCTGCCTCCCTCTTCTGTTCTTACCCCACACACTTCCCACTAATGCATTTTTACAAGATCCTCATCTCTAAAGCATCGCCTATTAATCTATCCCTTCTCTTGGTCAACATCCTCCATATTGTTCGCTCTTCCCCTATTCTGCTTAGGACTTTCTCGTTAGTGATTCTATCCACCAATGCTGAAAATCAAATGGGTGGATAGAATAAGTAACCAGGAAGTTGTAAGGAGAATAGGGGAAGAGAGAATAATTTGGAGGACTTTAACAAGAGAAGGGATAGATTAATAGGCCATGTTTTAGACATGAGGATCTTGTAAAAAAGGCATTAGTGGGAAGTGTGTGGGGTAAGAACAAAAAAGAGTAGACAAGAATGGAAATTATTGTCGATTTTAATATTTTAGCGGGGTAATTTTAATAATCCGCAACGTAGGGCACCCAGTTGTTGGCTAATACTTAATTCGTGGATGGAACATTAGAATGAGTTATATATAAATTTAATAAACTGCACAATGAAGTAACCAGTATTGGATCGGTGAAAGGTTCCTATAACTGACTTAACGTCTTCACAGGCCAAATTTCTGTCAGTTTTAAACCGTTTATAGGCGTACGTAATTTCCAGTACATCAGCAGCATAGAGTGCTTGTAAATGTCATCATTGAATTAATTCCCCCATTTTGGTGGCTTTTGAGAATGTATAATAAAGTTTAGAGTATTTGTGAGAAGTACACTAAAATATTGTTCGAAAAGTTGAGGATATGGAGAATGCGAGACGTATGCAGAGTGCAAACTCAAAACCATGGCGCATAGTGAAGCTACCTGTCACTTTTTGACTGTTACTCAATAGATGAAATTAATTCTTAGTCTATTAATGCACACAAGAAATTGGAACTAGAAACATTACTGATTCATACAAGAGAAAGATTATCCAGGGTGTTTCGCGGGACCCTATACTGCATCATTTGTTATTTACATGAAATATTAATGATATGCCTGCTATTTATGAAAGTAAAAGTATATCATATAACGATGATACGACCATTACCGCCATCGCCAGATTAACTAGATATGATCACACAAAATAATGTGGATTAAGAAACAGAATACTTAACAGCAAATAAACTGAAAGTAAACGCCTCTAAAACAAATATTTATTACTTTAAAAACAAAATAAATTAATTTATTAAATCAAAAATATGAACACACAAATTTAGGGTCTATTAATATGCCACAATTATCATATCATGACACTCAATGTAATACAGGGTCATGAATGTGGGGATTGTTACGCAGCATTACTTGTCACTTGCACACCTGGTTTCCGTGTTTGTGAGGCAGCTGCTTCCTTCATTGGCTCTGACTTGGCTACCTGGGCTGGTTCTTCCTTCCAAGAATTCAGGTTCCGCGATTACGTTGACAGGCGAAGCCACCTTTACGCTCCCTTGCCGTCAATCTTCTTTCCTTCTCTTACCCCTTAAAGGTTGCTAGTCGTCTCTCTGAAACTATGGCAAGACTCGCTTATCGGGTTACATCTCTTCTGACTCCGTCCTTATTCAAAGTGCCTCAATAATTCTCGATAGCTCGTCGTCTCATCTCCTTCTTACTTCAAACTTCCATTCCCAACTGCGATTCACTCTCTCATCACCTCTGACTTCCTTCTTCTTCCAAATATCTTTTCCCAATGACTCATTTTCCATCACTACTCCTCTTAGGCCAACTATCCACATACCCCCACCATGAGGGTGGATGGTGGATCACATGACCCCAGCCCTAATCAAATACTCAGATTGGCCGGCGGTTTTCTTCATATTTCGTGTAGGCAGAAGCGGCCTTCGAAAGTTCCGAAGAGACTGGGCAGTTAAACGTCCCTCAATCCGCCATACTCAAGGTATCACACGCTTAGGGTCTTTCCTCGCCGCCCAATCTGCGCTTGCCGTCTGACTTAGTTTCTATTGCCACCTGATTGACGCCAATATGGTATTTCACACTGGTTAAATAAAATATCAATCGCCACCTTAATTTATTACAATATCATATCAATTATTTATTCAGATACTCCTAAAGAGAAGTAAGAAAGCATAATTAGTTTGTACGTTTAATTTGTTAATTCAACATACTTCATAGGGATTCAAGTAGTCTGAGAATTATCCTCGGAAGAAGACATAGAAAATATTTGTAATAAAGTAAACAGCAATGTCTATAGATTAAAACAGACTATTTCAGTATTGTCGACGGACAACCCCATCACCGTCTATTAAGGTATAATTTATTCACATATAACCTACGGAACTGAAATTTGTTATTATGTTGCAACAAAGTATTTTTTCTTTTTTGGTAAGAGGCTGCATGATGGTGATCCTGAAATAGGCAACTTCCCTTTAATAGCATAGGAAGGGAATTGAAAAGGGGAGATGTGAAAGGTAAAGCAAGGTAGCCAAGGTTTGACTAGTGCCCCCCGGCTATAGTTTAAGGATCATACCCGGTGTTTCACGTAAAACATATGTAGGTAAAACCCTAGAAAACAAAAAAGGTCAGAGTGAAATCAATTATACGGAAACTGTGGGAAATAACTATTTCATAACTAGAACAAATTCGAAGGAAACAGAGAATGACTCACTATTTAAAGCTATGATAATATCAACAGAGTTACATTTCAAAATAAGTGAGTGCAGGGAGAGTAATTCAAGAATTCACTAAAAAAAATATCTGTCCGAGGAGGTGATTTATAATATTCATATCTATACCAATAAATAAGATTGAAGTGTCTGTCTGTCTCACTGTGTCCCTATGTTTGTCTGCAATAGGTTCCGAAACGGATCAACGGATTTCAATGAAAATTTGAGGGTTTGAAAAAAGGAAATTTAATTTAAATATTCGTGCATATTTAATTTCTATATATTGCAGAAGATATTAATATACTATGAATATGAATAAAAATATTAATTTTTCTTCCTACGGGAAGATTACTTGGAATTTCGGCGCTAAAGCCGGCGTGTAAACCAACTGCGAGTTATAAGTCATTCATCCCAATAACTATCTTTTGGTGCAGCAAGCTGAGAAAAAATTGATGTCTTTGGATCGTCGATACGATGTATACATAAATTGAAAACATGGTTTTATTTCTAACGTCTGGTAAATTTTAAATTAGTAATTGCTAATATGAAAATAAAAAGGAAACTATCAAGTTTGGTGTCGAAACCGGTGTAATGCGACTTTCTGTGTTACATTATGACGTTTAATATGGGATTTAAGTAAAAATTTAAGCATTAAGTTAGAATACTGTAAATATATTTATTTTTTCTAATGTACCGGGGGTATTTCGGACTCTCTGGAGATACTGGGAGTATATTTGATGTTTTAGATGTCAGTTTAGTCAAGAATTAAATAATGTACCGGGATGTTATAAATAAATACCCGGGCAACGCCGGGTCCCAAGATAGTCTTAAACATTCTGAAATACTTTGTGTGTATATATATATATATATAATTTGTGCCTTTTTGTGCATCAATAAGATTATATTTTATCTAACATTTTTGTAATTATAAGATGACTTTTTTCAAGTATTATATTGTACAATTCACGGAAATAATTATTTTTAGCATTAGTGTACGCGCGTTCCGTCAATATTAATTTTCGTACAATAACCACTATCTTAGCCGCCGTATCGTTTAAAACTACCCTCTATTATTAGTCCCTTAATATAAATGGATTATAGAATAAAATTTAATTACTTTGCATGAAAATTTATAGCATAATTCACCTAAATTCTCTCGCAAATGCTCCGTACAATGTATCAAATGAATCATCAAACTGATGAGACCTAACTTGGCTGTATTATAATTTCTCGGTGAGCGAGCTCATCTGAAAAAGTTGTACCAGGTTATATTATTGTTCAGTTTGTTTTTCGTTAAAACAAAATGGTTAGTTAAACGATCCTCGTTTCCGTTCAGAATGGATACGTCCTAGTATATATATTCCTTCCTCCTTGGCTCTACAGCCCATTGAGGGCCTGGGCCTACCAAGTCGTCTGCGGACTGTCATCTTGCTTGACACATTCTGAATTTGGAATGACATGTGGTCAGCGTATCGATCCTCCAACAGTGTTAATTCCGGCCTTCGCGCCTAGTATATATATTATGCGATTAAAATTAACTGTAAGAAAAATAATATAAGTCCCACCTTTCAAATGTAGAAATGAGCTGTTTCTCAGCTGGCTGTGAATTTGATAGGCACTGTAGAATAAATTAGGAGAGACATTTCATAAGACGATAATTCTTACTCAAATGCTTAAATTTTCACTGTCATAAGAAGCAGAAAATATTATGTATACTCTTTATCTTCATAAGTCGTGATCCAATTTCTTAGAGAAAATTCTATCTCGATGATGTAAATTTTTTATTCTAGGTCGTGATTGTGATAATGTTGAGTGGGAACCGCTGGGCCGCACCAGCGGCGCCAATCGTAAGTCACGTTTCAGCGCTTGGCGTATTTTAAATTTACTCGAAGGTCATGGAACAAGTTCACACGGCGATATTAAAGCAAGCCAATTAAAATTTAGTAACAAGATAAGGACGAATTTGTCACGCGTGCATAAAATAAACAAACTGCTAAGATGTCTTATTATTCAGGAAAATTAAATTCATAACCAGATTACCAACGAATTTATCGGCTGTTAACGTCACAATCTTATGTAACATCGTGTTTATTACTTCAAATCTCTGAGTAAATCATTATTCAGAAGTTGTTTTTTTTTCTTCAGTTTTTATGATGAAATTCTTCGACAGTCATTTCCATCACAGGAAAAGTCACGTTACCATCTCAAACAAACCAGACTAGATGTAATATTACTAGGAAACTTGAGTAGGAAGCTCTTCTTTTCTATAAGGACTCTAATTTCAATAGGTCTGTTGTCGTACCCTAAATAAACTGAATTTTTTTCACTTCGACAGCTTTCCAGGATGATAC
Source organism: Eucriotettix oculatus (assembly GCA_034510155.1). NCBI lineage: Eukaryota > Metazoa > Arthropoda > Insecta > Orthoptera > Tetrigidae > Eucriotettix > Eucriotettix oculatus. Next base: position 211,180,842 of record CM067376.1, on the reverse strand, counting down.
TTTACGTTGTTTTCTTTTTCATGAAATAATACATCGGTGTTATATTTTCAACAACGTTAATTAAATTTTCTTTCAACTCTTTAATGTTATTTCTGGAAAGCATTAAAGCTATTTAAGAGTAATATTGGTGGGTATAACATTCCTTGAATAGATTAAATTCTTCGTAGACTCATTTCCTCTTATGAGATCTACATTATTTTCAACTCTTGAGTACGATAATTGAAAATAAGGAATGTAGATAAATTGTAGTCAATATAATAAATGAACAGTGGCGATTTGGAAATCAGGTATTCTAGATTCATGTTTGAGTATGGAAAAGCAAGTTTTTTCTGTTACTTCAAAAATATTATCTTCATTTTAAAAATATAAAGTATGTATATAAATCTCCTTCACGTTCTTTTCTAGTTCACTCAGATGATATTAAAAATAATTAAACATAAATACATTATTCTTATTAGTGGTGCATTTTTTATAATTTCTGACATTTACAAAGAATATTGGCTCACATATGACTCTATACATGTAATTCCCACACAGTAAAACAATATATATATATATATATTGCAACGTAAGAACCAGTCGGGGAGAAGGGACGACGAAGTCAGTCGGACGAATCAGTCGGAGAAATATCAGAGGAGGAGAGACAGCCAGAAGGGACGACGAGGTCAGTCGGGAGAGAGAGAAGACGAGGAGTTGGACCTGGATCACACTACATTCCTCGATGTAAAAAAACCTGCAAGACGCACTAAAGACAGAGAGACGCGGAAACATTCGTGAGGTTGAATGTCTGTAGACCCAGTAATTTTGGGTATGTTCATCAAAGCTGTGAAACTTGCTCATTGTGCTGATTGTATAAATTTAAATGTTTTTTTTTCTATTTTTCAGTAACTGCGTACTTTTCTTCTCGAGAGACCCAAAATCCCCTCAAATGTAAGCATTGTAAAGTTGATAAATATAAATTTTTCAAACCGTTTAAAATTTGTTCATTAAATAAATTTTTGTGCTATCCCATGAAGAGGATATCACAATATATATTTGGTGTGCGTGTGTTCGTAATTCTTCTCTTCATCAAGGGCTTGACCGATTTTGGTGAATTTTTTGTTGTTGTATTTATGGGGTCATCTGGATGGTTCTTACCTGTTTTTGGACCGGGAAGGTAGCGCTGTAGTCGAGATCGAGATATGTGTTCATAGTTTTCCCATTAGAGTGGATCTCGCAGATACAAAATAACGTATAATCCAAATTGCTATCCTAATCTTTTGAATAATCCGTGGCATTTTACTTACGGTTCAATACATATGCAAGTTAATTGCGTCGTAACTTGACATTGTTTTGACACTTCGACTACGCTGTAAATTATCAGGGGGGTATTATTTAAATTATTTAATTAATTTACAGGCTTTAGGATATAATATATGATACTTCATTTATATAAATAAAACACAATCATCTTAAATAGGGTCCTGCGCGAATATTACAAATACATAATATATATATATATATAAAATGTGATATACTTTTTAGGGTATAAAACATTTTTTAATCAATTCAACAAATTATAATCAATTTGAAAATTTTACATTTATTAATTAAGAGTGATTACACGGGCTTAATCTCAGGGGATTTTGGGTCTCTCGAGAGATGGAGTATGCAGTTACTGAAAATAGAAAAAAATCATTAAATATTATTCAACCAGCACAATGAGCAAGTTTCACAGCTTTTTAATAACTTACTCACAATTACTGGGCCTACAACCATCCACCTCACGAATGTTTCGGTGTCTCTCTGGCGTCTTGCAGGATTTTTATCGATGAAGGTAGTATGAACCAGATCCGCAACTCATATGCTTCCTCGAAACATCTGATCTCTGCAAACCTCTGACCGCATCTGGCGACGTCTGACCACGTCTCAGCTCTCATTCCATCTAGTCGTAACTCATCTGCCCTCTCTCACAGCATCTCCTTCCATCTGATTTCGTCCGTCCTCTCCTCACCTCGTCTGACTTCTGACTCTCTGCTCGGACCACGTCCGTCCTCTCCTCACCTCGTCTGACTTCTGACTCTCTGCTCGGACCACGTCTGTCCTCTCCTCAACTCATCTGACTTCTGACTACCTGCTCGGACCACGTCTGTCCTCTCCTCAACTCATCTGACTTCTGATCACGTCTCAACTCTCATTCCATCTGATTTCGTCCGTCCTTTCCTCAACTCGTCTGACTTCTGATCCCGAGCCACCCATCGGCTCCCCTTTTAAATTCTCCGACGGGAATTCCCCGCCATAGGTCTACTTCATAAAATTCCGGGGTTCCCCGCCAGTTTATTTCGTAAAATTTCGGGGTTCCCCGCCAAAATTTTTTACACACACACGGTGGGAGTTTCCCGCGGGGGATCACCATGGTTTTTTACACACGCCCCGAGGGGGTTTTATCCGCGGGGCACCCCCTTCGGGGTTTCACCCGCTTTCAGCCGACTAGACATTGTTGTTGGCCGAACTGCGCCTCATAACGCCACAATATCATAAAATCCGCGTTTTTTATCACAATATATATATATATCGTTTTACAACGTCTTGTGTCTTCCGATTCCCAAACGCCACTGTCAAAACGTGATCAGTAGTTTGTCTCTTATGTCATCAATTATGTTGTGTTTCACATCCATAATTTCTCTAATTTTTGTGTTTGGTATCCTGTCCATTTTTGATCTTCCTACCGCCCTCCTCCAGAAATCCATTTCGGTCGCTGTTAACTTTTTGGTCATTTGTTCTTTTAGTGGCCCGACTTCCGCGCCATAAGGTATTATATTTTTTACAATTGTATGATATATTATTTTTTTCTGTTTCGTAATACTTTTGTCCCATAAAATGCTATTTAGCATGGCTATCGCTTTCTGCCTGTACATTTCTTTCTTGAATCGCCTCATACAGTGTTCCCTTTTGTAATATTTTTATTCCCAAATATTTATATTCATTGCATCGTTTTATTGGTTGTCCATTTTCAATTTCTAGGTCCTGTGATTCTCCTCCAATACACGTGTATTCAGTCTTGTTCATATTTACTTCTAATCCCCATTTCGAATATTCTTCTATTAATTGCAGGTCATGTAATTCATATCGTCATAGTCTTAGGCTATCAATATTTGGTCGTCCGCAAAACATAACGTGAATAAGGTGTTTGTTATCTTTTAAGGGTAGACCCATGTTTCGGCCTTTTTCTTCCGTTCCTTTAGTGTGTGTGTCGAGGTAGATTATGAACAATGTGGGGGATAAGCAGCAGCCTTGTCTTAATCCATTGTAGTGAATCCTTCTGTGACCATGTTGCCTATCTTAATTTTTGTCTTTGATTGTTTATACATGGTCTTAAATGTTTTTATTAGTTCGATGTTAATTCAAGGGCTTTCCATATTTTTTTCAAAAGGACACTGTCATACGCCCTTTTAGGTCAACAAAGAGTAGATGTAATTCTTGTTGAATGGACGTTTTATTTTCAATAATTTGAGTAATAGAGAATATATGATCAATTGTCGATCTACCTGCTCTAAACTCAGCTTGCTCTTCCGTTTGTTGGTATTCCTTTTCTATTCTTTGTATTATTATTTTTCCATATAATCTTCTGATTGTATTTGTTACAGCTATTCCTCTATAATTCTCACACATAACCCTGTCGCCTTTTCCATTTTTTAGAGATTTGCATTTCTTTTCCACTTCTTCAAACGTTAATCTTATCGGTGATCCTATTACTTTTATGTTACATAATTGATTATTATCTACGTATTCTTTACGTTCTTCTGTTAAAAATTTTTGAAAATATTTTTCCTATTTCTTAGGTGATATCGGCGATATAATCTATTTTCTCCTGTTCAAATGTTCTTCAGTATCTTCCAGCTCTCCGTGCTTCTTTGTCCTCACAAGTATGTATTAATTATTGAGCATTTCCTTTCCCATGTTCCATTTTTTTCATACTAATTTTTTACTATACTTCTCATTGGGCTTTCTTGTACATTAATTTATGTTCTAAGCCCTTGAAACTAAGATACTGTTGATATTTATTCACTTTTTCTTTGATATCCTGTTTTATCTCTTCATACCACCAATCTGCTTTACGTTCATGGTTATTTCCTTCGAATATTCCTAATGCCTCAAGGGCTGCTTCATGTATGCACTCCTTTATATGATTGTATTGCACTTCTATGTTGGAGGTTTTTATTCTCTAATTTTTTATCTAACCGGATGTTGTATTGTTGCTTTGGATACTCCGCTAAAGAAGTTGTCGTACGTACCTAGATTTTCAGATCCTTTTCCTTTTCTTTTACTTTCGGTAATTAAGGCCATGTCAATTTTAAGTTCTTTTAGTTCCGTAATTATTTCACTTATTTTCCTGTTTATTCCTTATACATTCCACGTATCTAATTTCAATGTCCTTTTCCGCCGCTTTGTCCGTATCCGATTTTCCGTCTTAATCCGAGGAGTGGTTTTGGGTTTTTTAACAAGGAGTTTTTTACAGGAATGGAGTGTTGGCCCATTGCCCAACCCTTCTCCTTTATCCGGGCTTAGGACCGGCACTGGCTGATTGAGCTACTCAATCCACTCAACAGCCAAGAGGTGGAGTTACAAATACATAATAAATAAGGAAATTAAAGGGGACGATTTTAAAATTCTCAGGGTTAATTATTGTTTGGGTAACCCCGTGCAGCAGTTATTCCGTTCACTGACGAATCTGTTTTGTATTCATGTGCGTCTCGATGCAGATGCGACTGGAACTTCCTTCAAGTTGAACCTGTAGCTGCCTCAATTGAGGAAAACTCAGCTTTTTTCTCTTTCTTCCCTCGTTGTTAAAAACCTTTCTTCGCTCCTTCCTCGACTGATCAATGCATACTATACTTCTTCGCTGCTTCTTCGACTGATCAGTCCATACTTTATACTGACCATTTTCCCGGGTTTCACCTTCGCAGCTAAACTCCATATATGCCTTCTCCCAAGAAGTAACGCTATCTCACGTGATGTTTTTCTGCCAATATTCATGAGTTCTCCGTCAAGCGCGGGAGATTTTCCATGACACGGGTAACAGTGTCCCTAGGAAATTCCGAAAGTGAACGCTCCCTCAGCCAAAAATAAGCCTTCCGTTATGAGCCCACAGTCAGGTATATCTCCGAGTCGTCTGCCCGGCGCCGGGAACAACCTCTTTTTCCTTTCAGATGTTGTTATGAAATTTTATCTAGTTTAAAATTCCATAAATTGGAATTATATTGCGTTATTATACTGCGTTACAAAGCATTGCTGAGTTCTGATATATTCTATGAATTGTAATTGCGTGGATACTGAGTGAATTACTTGTACTATTCATACAAATGTGAAAGTTGCATTGTTTGAATTGCGATTTATGCATGTCCTCATTCGTCGTCATTCCGTCTAACCTCCTAACTGAAACATTTTATTTTCAGAGTTCATTTCTGCGATTTCCACTATAGGGGTGTGGAAAGGTAAATTTTCAAAAATGAGACTATCTATCTTATGGTAAATGACATTTTGACAGAGATTACTTTTGAATTTTCATCGAATACAAAAATAAAGTCTTTAATACTGAGAAACTGTGTGTTCAAATCTACATCGTGACTCCAATCAGTTACGAGCATAATACTTCGTTCTATCCTGTTTATTGACGTGTCTATTGTAAAACTTGAAAAAAAATTCTATCAATCACGTTTTCAAAAAAATGTGAAACAAAATATTCGTAAATATTTTTTAAGCATTTATGTGTTGGCTCAGAATCTTATGCTGTAAATAATGAAATTTATAATCAAAGGGAATTAAAATATATTGAACTCAAAAAAAGGAAAGGATCTATGAATATACGGTCCGAATGTCAGAGAAAAGAAAAAAGTATGAGGAATTATTAGAAATGACTGACCGAACTACAATATAAATTCACCTTAGATATAATAACAACAAACATTAAAGTAATGGTATAGTAAGCACAGCCTCGTTAATATTAGAAAAGTGATATTAGAATCACTATGTAATTTCATATTGTTGTTCGACATTAAGAATACAAAGGATGGCCACACTTTCACAGAAGAAATATGAAGAATATAATTCAGGATTAAAATTACATTCTTAAATTTAAGGCATCTTACAGTAAATTTCGACTGCATACGTTTTGTAAGTAATCCTTCAAACATATGAAGAGAAAACATTATAAATTTTTAAACTACAGTTATTCATAAAAATATACTGAATATTAATTTTATTAACAAGATAAGAAGCGATAAAGATTTAAATAATATTTACGCCTAAATGCGTGAAAAGATGGCATGATATGAGGCGCCCAGTTGTATCTGTATAGGACGGTGGGATGTAATAACTAAAGGTAAATAAGGATTATGAAAATCATTTAAATAAATGGATATGTTGTATCAAGTAGGAGAACAGGGGATATAGAGTAAAACGGAGTTCAGTGTAACAGATTCAGGTTTTCGCTCTATAATTACACTTCGTTTAGCTTCTTTACAAGCCTTTGTGTTCACTGTACAGTGCGTTAAAAATTGTCAAATAAAACGCGTACTTTCTGAAATGGAAATGGAGAGGTTCAAACTGACGTCCATTCATGGAACTTGTTATAGGAGGTGTTCTATGTAGCAATGCATCCCTCTGCCATAAGCCGTAAGGAATCGCACTCTCTTTTAAATACACCCGGTTGTTCTTATAGACGCGATACTGTAGTGTTTAGAGTAAACTAATGCGGGGAAGAAATGTCTCTCTAACAGGTATTTCTCTCCAGATTGATTGCGGGACTCACCTTTGGGGATGTCTCGGATTATCTCTAGTTGTTCTTACATACCAAGGCACCTCCATCTATTTAGACCTTGAGCGTATGGATCATTGGATCAGCCGGTCAACTGTATCCTAAAACTGGTGCAACCATGGAGAAGGGAATGACGCGACCCCATAGCAAACTCCTCTTCTGTCATTCTGAAGGGCTAGAGAATAGTACTTCAAAGTCAGATATACCTGATGCAGGTTTTCTAGGGCTTTCTACTCATCTCTTTTAGGTGAATCAACGAGTAGGTTCCTTAAAATATTCAACTCTTGATCACGCTCATGTAGCCTGTTAACCAAAAAAAAAGCTACCTTGCTCTACCTTCCACGTCCCCCTTATGGCATTAAAAAGGGAATTGTCTGTTTCAGGATCTACCTCATGTAGCCTGTTACGCAAAACAAGGAAATAAAAAAAATTACCCAAAATCTGAGTTGAAGTTTGTTTACGAGGGTAGGAAAATTTTTTCGAAAGACACCATGCAGTCCGTGCTTCATGGTAGTATGGGATTTTTACCCACTAAAGCCACCTCCCTATCCTCCAAATACCTCCTTGAGGAACGGCCGTCACGCATTACTTCTCAAGGGGTATCAGCGCTGTGTGGCACTCCTGTTTACTTATACTTAATATATATACAAATTTCTATTCTAATTGACTATGAATAATTGATTCTTAGGCACTACGTTGGTCATACAGTTTGAATTCTATTTTCTATAACACCTATATACTGTAACGGTTCTCGCTTGCCCGTCCAGGTACAGGGGCAGAGCTTTAAGTATCGGGGCATCACAACAGGATTGTGGTGATTCATGACCCTTACATTCATCGGGTAAAGCAAAAATAATTTAGTTTTTGTTATTAGCGTACACAGGACATAAACGAGAATGGTTTGGTGGGGCCGAGTAGGCGGGAAACGTCACCGTCTGCAACATTGTTGATTGCCTGGAGTGCATTGTAGATTCAACAGTTGGTTCGGGGAGCTCTCCTGAGAAGGTCGGGGCGAGAGAGAGAGAGCAGTGGAGGAAACAATATGCAGAAAAGTTAATTTCGCCATTGTTTCGAGAAAGAAGATTTTGTTTTGTAGTAAGGAAAACAAAAAGAGGACATTTTGATAGAGATTTAAGCTGAAGAAGAGGCGCTAGAGGAGACGTGTTCAGCGAAGGAACATCCTGCACGGCAAACCAGGAACGACGTCACCAGGCCATTGTTAATATCTGGTAACGGCATTTTAACCCGGTTTTCCACTTAAACCATTCTCGTTGATTCGCGATTTTTAATACAATTATATCGTTCGTCACCCGCGTTCCCGGGAGCAGCCATTTAGAAGCTGCGTAGATTATTCTTTTTGCTTTACCGACTGAGCCAATTTGATTAAATTTTACTCGTAAATTTATATTTTCACTAAAATTTAATTTGAGTTAGATTTCTTCTGGAAATTTGATAACGTAATATTATAATTAAATGGAATATTCAAATTAAATACATTTTTATTATTATTTAACAATTTGATTGTACAAAAATATTTTTGTTGGTGTAAGCGAAGGAACACCACAAAATGGAGCCCAACTTGTTGGCTCAAGTTGAATTGAGAAAAACAAATAACTCAAATTAAATTGTAATTCTGACGAGAATGGTTATAATTAAAAGTTTGAAATACTCTCTAGTGTGCATGTTTATATTTATAATTCTGTGTGTGATTGTGACCCTAAGAATTTACATAGATTTCTTTTGTTTTCCGTTTCATACTACATGTTGTTAAGGTCGGGGCGAAAAATGGAAGATAGTAGTAATGTTAATAATGTCCAAATGCAATGTATTGATGGGGAAGGTGGCGCAAATGACGTAGGCAAAGTGCAAGGTGGTATGATGACGAGATTTGAGGCATTATTATTAGACATGGAAGCAAGATTGATGGCAAATTTGTCACGAGTCTGTACAAATAATTCCTCGAAATTGGAGGCAAAATTAGACACACTATCTAAAAGGGTGGACGAAATTGATACTCAATTCAATGCATTTAAGGGAGAAATCAATAAAAATATTGCATCAATGTGTGAGAATGTAGAGGGAAATTTAAGAAGGGAGGTGGAAGATGTTTCACGAACGATTAGGACGGAATATCAAGAGAAATTAGACGAAGTTTTAGTTAAATCTGGGAAAAAAATAATAGATCAAGTAGAGAACGCTAATAAGAACTTAAAGGGAGAGGTGAAGGAGATAGAAAACAAATTAATGAGAAAAATTTTGGAGTTAGAAAGGGGAATCCCAACAGAAGGCAATATGAATAGCATAGATATTGATGCTCCGGAGTTTGAAGAAAGGAAAGGAGTAAACCCTAAGTCGTTCATAATAAATATGGAAGAGTACTTCAGTATAAAAAGAACACCAGAAGGACAAAAATTATTAATTTTCCGAAAATCTTTAAAAGGTAGCAGTGCGAGGTGGTACGAAGCAACACTGATAAACATTTCCAGTTTTAGCACTGCTAAGGAAGCTTTCTTAAAAAGGTACTGGGGAACGAGCATTCAGGCGCAAGCGATGAAGAATTTGATTGACGGGAAGTTTAATAGGCGTGAGGGAACTATGGAGGAGTACATGCAGAAAAAAATAATTGAAAATCGAAATATGGATAATCCCATGGGGGAGGAACAATTAATTGAAGTTATAAGAGGACATTTTCCGAAAGAGATAAAAATGCTTCTTTGCGCCAGAACTATGAAGACAAGTGAAGAAGTCATGGCATTCCTCAGGGAAGCAGAAAGCGTTCTAGAAGATTCCCAATTAGGAAATTTTCATCCCGTTGAAAGGGAAAATCGTTTGAAAAATTGGAATGCAAACAGAAATAGTGGCGCGCGGAATAGATATGTAAATAGTCGAGATAACTACCAGAGACAAAATAATACGGATTATGGGAGACAAAACGGGGAAAGGAATGACGGAACGGGTAGAAATGATGATGGTTTTAGGAGCACACATTACGAGAATCAGGATCGCACAAGGAATTTTAATTCGGTCCCAAGGACAAATTCCGCGGAAATGCAAGGGGCGGAAAACTGACCGCGGCGGGTGAGGTCAAACGGCGGCACACACGTGGTCGCCTCCTTGTCGAATGGCGGACACCAAGGTGAAACGAGCAATATTGAGTCGCCTCGGCAGGTACGGGAAGAAGCAGCCGACGCTGGGTTAAATGACGGCCTCGTAGCCTGGAACCAAACCTTCAAGAATGCTCCTCGCTGGCCACCACAAACCACATTGAATAACTTCAAAATAAGAAACCACTTCTAAAGTAAAATAAAACCAATCCGACAAGGCTTTCACGTGTCAGCTCCCGAGCTCGGCGTTCGATGCCGCTCGCTCCTCTCCCCATACGATCCACCTTTCGTCGGCCTTCAACCCTGCCTACTCCCCATCTGTCTGGAAAAGCAAACTTCCTTCTCGATACTCAAAGCCCTCTCGATAAGGTTGAAGAAGTCACGGTTGCCAACATCGGTCGATTGACATCGTTGACCCGTCACGTAAAAAGAAATAAAATAAAATACTTTAATTAAATCATAACTTCATAATACAATGCATTATGAATTCTTCCCGGCATTGTAAATACTTGTAAAGGCCGAGGCCGTTACAATACATTACAGTCATATGTCCTATATCTATGTATCTTTTCTACAGGGATAGCGACCGTTAGGTCTGCGCCATTGTAGGTTGCATCTCGTCTTCTTTCTTTTTCCGCTTGCCTTAAGGCTTTCAGGACGATTACGGCGTAGTCGCTGATGATCTTCCCGTTTGTTTCCGAAGGCAGCATCATGCTGACCATGTTCTCTGGCGTCACGCTGCCTGAGAGAGTTGATTATGGAGATCTCCTCTTTCATCCGCAAAACGTGGACACTAAAAGAAGAAGTGTTCCACGTCCTCGATAGCGGGATCACATGTTAGGTCTATGTATTGTAGGTATAGCGGTGTAGGCATTCCCGGAGTCAATCGTGTCCCGACACCAGCTGGGTGAGAAAATAGTCAACCTGCTATTTCCGCAATGAGCCGGTGAGTCCATCTTCCTTTCGTGGAGCTCGCCCATCGCCGTTGCCATTCATCCATTGTCTTTACCGTTTCGTTCTTTGTAACGGGACGAGAAGTCTTCCAGGTTCTTTATCTTCACGATAAATTCTCGACCACTCTTCTACTAGGAGTTTGATGGGTGGCATATCTGTGATCACGCAAGATGCTTCATACAAAACCGTACTAAAGGCCCGTGCGACTCTCAAGGCATTCCTGGGGTACACTGATCTAATTTTTCTGGCGATTGCAATTGTCGCCACTGCTTGCACCCGTATGGTTAAAGCATCTTCAACGAGACGACGCTTGGCAGAATTCTTCGCCGATCTTGGTGAGGTCCGCCTATGTTGGGCATAATTCTTGCAACGGTGCTTACTTCATTTACTGCCTTGTAGATTACTTGTAGATTCCATGTGTTACTTGAATCGGTGTCTCGCGTCAATTTGCAGTCCTAGGTACCGTAGCGTTGGCTGGGACTGTATGAAGCAATCTCCAACGGTGATGGTGACGGTTTCCCTCACATTCCAGCTGGTAACAGTACTGCCTCCGTTTTTTGGTCAGCCAGTTAGTCCAACCGACTACAGCCAGTGTCTAATTGTGGCTACAGCTTCGTTGGCCGATAACGTCACCTCGCCTAGCAGTTTCCCAACCACCACGACCACAGCATCGTTCACGAATTCAACCTTCTTGGTTCCCGTCGGTAAGGGTATCTGGAGTACGCCGTCATACATTAAGTTCCAAGGCAGTGGACCAAACACCGAACACTGTGGAACTCCGCCAGTGATGTGGTATGTCTTCTGTCGTACTTGAACGTCCTCCCGTGAAATTGTTTCTAATCAGATTTTTAAGGTCCTGTGGGATCTTCATTATTTCCGATGCGTTAATGATGTACCAGTTCGCCGTATTGAACGCATTTTTGACATCAAGTGTCACAATGAAACAGTATTTTTTGCACCCATTTTTTCAATGGCTACCAGTTATGGCTTTCCTGCCTGTATTAACGACGACATCGATGGCGTATATCGTTGATCTCTCTTTCCGGAATCCACACTGTCGGGCGACAGCCTTCAAGCTGCTTCGCTGAATGTTACTAAGCGGTTGCATATAAACCTTTCAAGCAACTTCCCCATTGTGTCCAACAGACAAATTGGACGGTAAAATGCCGAATTAGTATTTGGTAAGAGAACCAACCGTTAATGCTTCCAATTCACAGAAAATTTTTCATCACGAAGGCACACGTTATACAGTTTGTAAACAAGTCTGGTCTCACCTTGATGGCTACTTTCAGAGGTACGTTGGACTTGGGACTTTGTGATCTCTTATCCTACTGCAGGCCTCCAGCAGCTCTTTCACGAGGACCGGTGGTATTATCACGTGTGTCAAGGAAGAGTGTTTCCATTATTCTTCAAACGAGAAAGAGAATGCCGGGAGTGTCGCGGCCGTGCTCTTCACCCTAGACATGACTATCCTGGGCGGCCTGTACCACGCTCTTACTCGCCTTTATTTCCTTGCTAAGAGCCCGTTGCGCGTCGCCTTAGCATTTCATGAGTCGCTCGCCCTCTAGCACGTTGTGCTAATTGCCTGTCCCGCATCGCGTCATGGAGGTGTCGCAGGCGTCGGCGATACGAGACGTTAACTCATGGTACCATACTATCGACAATTTGGCACTTTATTGCAGATACGAAGAATTGTCTAGGCTTTTCCATTCCACCTCCTTTGCTTCGTCCTGTTTTTTACCTCTTGTTGCCGGGCTCTGAGATCTCGAAGGTAATGGAATGGTGATCATTATGTGTGTAGATATCGCTCACCATGGACGATTTTATATACTGTGATCCTTAGTGACACTTCGGCTTTTCACACTTGCACTCCTTGGCCTGGAGGCCCACCTCGCCACATTTATACCAGCACTTGGACCTGTCGGGGTCCTTACAGCCTCGGGCAAGGTGTACAAACACTTGTAGCACCTCGTCACTGTGGCTTTCGCCCTGATGCGGCTGACTACCCAACCGATTTTTATTTTTCTCAGTTGTACGGCTTTTTGTGCCAGCTCAGTGGTAAAGACTACGTCGGCTCTATGCGTATTTCCGTACGCCTTCCGTATTGACTTAACTGCTGCCGGCTCTAGATGGGACTAGATGGTTTTGAAGGGCAGCGCTGACGTCCGCGGGCTGTGTCAGTTCGTCGAGGTCCTTCAGCACTATTGCTTTCGTAGGTGTCTGCATCACTACTTCTGCCGCCTGATGGAGTTTCCCCACAACTGACTCGCGAGGTTGCGTCATGTTTGATTGCGCGTCTCTGCTCAGTTCAAGGACATGGTTGCCGGAGACGTTTCTTCTGATTTTTCTACACTTCATTTCGAGATCTTTTAAGTCTTCATCGATCTGAGGATTTCGGCGTAAGTGGCGTTCTCTTTTACCTTAATGATTATGGTTTCTGGATGCTGGATGCTGGTGGTTACCTTTTGTTTCGTTGTTTTCTTCCCCACCTTCCTCCATTCGTTTCCGGGCTCCTGCTTTTCTGCAGGTGTGCAATTCGTCCCTTCTTCTGGCGTGCGGCGTTCATGGTTCGCCGCCTTATCCACCTTACCCTTTTGTCTGTCGGCCTTCACTGAGACGGGTGCCCTTGCGGAAGAAGTCTGCGTCTTCCGCGTCTCTTTAGAATTACGAACATTTCCTCGGTAGATACGACTGGCGTGATCGCGTCGTACAGGAGTCCCAAGTCAGCAACTAATGGCCTTATATGCATATGCACATTAGACTTGCCTTTGATGTAATCCTGTAGTTCGTCAATTCGTTTGTTGAGATTACACAGGGCCTCCTGCCGCTTCGGCATAGTTTCAGTCGTCTCGTTTTCCAGATTTGAATTTCGCGCTGAAGACAACTTACTCCTGCCAGCCGGAGCAGGTATATGAAACAAAGTGTATCTTAAATAAGATACTCTTTGATATGACGGCTAGTCCCGACCAAAGAGTATCTTAAATGATACTCTTTGGTCCCGGCCACGGTGGAGATGCTCAGGAGAAAGCGACATCCACTAAACAGCACTAGAAAAACTAGGAAAAAAACCTATCACACCTATACCGTAGACTAACTAGAACAACTTTGGCATCATTAAGGCGCTACTATACGTGATAGACCGAATATAACAAGTTAAAACTTCCGACTGCACAAGACACGTCCGCACGCCGCGAGGGCTCAACTTAAACTCCTTGACGTCTGGGGTATGGGAAGTCCTCGGTGCGTGGCCTTCCTGGATCATGTCAACGGTCCTGATATGCCATAGATTATGTATAAAAAATAGGTAAATACGAAGATGAAGGTACTTTCCTTAGAAGAGACAAGTATTTAATTTACATTGTGTTAGTCCAGTTATTACCACAGGAATCTTCTTTATCAAAAAAACGACGTAGCTCCTGCCTATAATTTGAAGTTTACTTACACACTGAGATATTCGCTAAATGATAATTATTTTTTCATTTCTTATTTTTTCCTAGATATTTTGCATAATGGGTTTTGATATTCTATGTGATGAGTCGTTCATAGTTGTCACTCATTACTACTAGTCAATTCGTTTAAACGGTTCTCCATATCCCATCCGGTACTATTCTCAACGTTGGGGAAGTAAGGAGGGGGTTGGGGGCGAATACACACAAAAATTAGAAAAAATATGTAATAATTAATTATAAAATACTTTATTTATAGAAAATACATTTGAATTTGTTTCAGATGATTCATAAATTTTGACGGATACTTAAAACAAAAGGCTTTACTCAACGAATAATATATTTTGAAAATTGTACGTATAGCATGTAAACAAAATATGAGATTATAAAAAATTAAATTAAAATACTCATTCTCCATTAAAATTTAAAGGAAATTGATAAAATAATGATTTACACGGCACTCAGAGACCATATACAAGCTTCGTTTTTTTAATGACTGTGAGCGGTTGATTCCACTTCATTTTCCACTGTGAATTCGTGAAGGCGATGTACGGACGATGAAGGTGAAGTCTGGAGTGTTTAATCTATTGTCTTCCAAGATGTCAAGTTGTCTTCTCGAGTGGGGAACTCAATGTTTCTTCACTAAGTAAATTAATTCTCTAATTCTACACTCAAGATAACCAGTAGTTCCTCCTAAATATAGATTGGCGTCTATACGGTCTCACGGTCCTTGGGAAGAAGGGTTAATAGGCATGGTTATCGTCCCAGCCGACCTTCGGGGATTTATTTAAAACGTAAGATTCTACGTTAGTAATGCGTGAAATAATTTGCAATGTGATCTATACGGCAATTTGTATATCTGGATAAAATTTCTTCTGCATATTCATTGTACATAACGTTGTCAATTAAAGATATTAATGCGGGTTGGTGATTTGAGAACATAAAAATATTATTCAAGAGGTGTAACAAAATTATATGTCAACTATGGATGTAGGCAATTGGAAGAATAAAAAAGAAAAATTAAGTTTCTGTCATGATTATTTACTACGAGTGCTATTGTTTAATAATTCTTGGAGTGTGCCGGTCATAACTTTTTCGATTCAGAACGTGAGTCGAATCTTACTTCAACACGACTCGCTCGCGAGTTGACTGAGGCAATTTGCTCACGACTCTACGAATCGAACTATGAGCCGTAACTCTTTTTCACAGAGTCGTTTGAAATAACGGTTCTTTTACAAGAATTGACATTTTGAATCGATTCTAGTTTCTTTCGCCCGCTTGTAATGTGTATTTCTCAGTTATTTTTATGTTTATATAGATCTTTTGCATTATTACATTCTACCCCACGCGGGACACAATGTAACAACCAATTCTGTGCTACATGTTGTTAATTATTAACTTTGTATGATATTTTTTTTACGTTTACAAGTTTATAAATATTTCCGATGTTGTAATAATATATCCTAACAAACAGATATGCAATATGACTACATTTTTTGTCTTGAAACTAAGGAATATTCGTTTTCTTATATTGGACCCCAGACTTCTCTACTGTGAAATGAGGAAGCTACCCAGTAAAAGGGCTTCATGGAGCACAGTATCAAAACAACCATTGCTAATAAATACAAAATATAATCACTTTCGGGGTGCTCATTTGTCTGAGTTGGCTAATAAGAAAAATGATAAAATATATTTAGATTTGAGTACTTAATACAAAGATCTTACTAATGAAGAAAAAACAAAATATCTTCAAATCCATTACGTGCTAGGGTACGTCATTGTTACTTAAAAATCTAATAGATGGTAATTTCCAAACAATGTTATTTCTAAGCTTTCCTTCCTTTAGTATTATTCTGCCATATCCATTTCGTGGTATGATGTTTACTGTAGATTTAAACAAATAGATTGCATTGTTTTCAAGAAGTTAGTTACTGGCTTTAATTAAACTCTACAATTTTAAAACAATAAAAAGTTATTCTTTAATAAAAGATTAGATGAAGGACGTTCATGCAATCAATGTTAAAAATGACACGGATAATTTGGACAAAATTTACAATACTCATTTGTTGTAGTAGTTTCACGCTTTAATATTCTCCTCCATTGTTAAAATTTAACTGCCGAAAGCACTGATTATTACTACATAATTTCGTCCGTAACTGTCGCTGGAGATGGTCCAGCGCGGCACCAAATTCTTCACATGTAAATTCAATAATCTTTTCGGCTGAGGGAGTCAAGGAGTAAATAGGATGTATTGATATTTTGTAAGTTTTTAACCATGTTTTTATATTTCAATTAAAAAATTGTAACATAGAACTCATATTTAATTTATTGTAATATTATGTTTGTAGTAAGCCTGAAGAAGTCTCAAACTGGAGATGAAACGTCGCTTTTGTAAATAAATATTGATATATTTAATGCTGACTATTTGACCGTCTATTTATTTATTGTTAATTTAAATTTGTATTACCACGTGCCTCACCACGTTAATTTGTTTATTTTAATTCGTGGTAGTAATACCACGGGGCGCCCAGAAATTAATCAAAGGATTTCGTTCCCCATTTATTTAGTAATTTGAACTCTATATATGCTAGGTTGCGCTACAGTACGCTCCCGTAAGATAATAGTTCCAGTATTCTAAAATTCTCTATTCTCCTGGGCACATATTACTGAAACACAAGGTCTCGAATACTGCAGTAGAATAACGTGGCTAATATTGTGACTAAGCAGAAAAGATCAAATCTGCTGTTTTGAGCTTAATAACGACCTTCAGAAATGTATGTTGTTTTTTTTAGCTTACAAACTTACAGAACACAGTCGTGCAATAACTAAATAGTAAGAGCGTCAGAACAAGTATTATGTTTGTATTATTTCACTCCCTTAAGATATTTCAAATGAACGTTACCGAACGCAAATACATAAATCTGGATAAGTGACACCGACGTGATTATAATGTTTTGCCGAGTGCATCCCAGACCGTGACGGCGTGGCGCGGCGTGGCGCGACGCGGCGCCTGGCACTCTTACGACACGCCCCCGTGACGCAGCAGACTGCTCTAATATCAGCGACGGATCCACGCACTGGAAATAACTCGCTTACGAAACCCTAAAATACTAATAATGTTATCGTCAACATCGTCAGTCAAGTAACACTAATAAGGTTGCTTAAATATGGCTATTGATTGATGTTCAATCGGACTATTGGGTCAAACCAATTAACGTCCATTCGAAATACATCGCACAATTTGGACAGACACGGAGAAGAATAACACAGATCTGGAGACAATCTTTACCCCTTCACTCTGATCCTCACTAATGCAAGTACGCGAAAATATGGCTACTTTTCACTTTATGATTTCTTTCAATAAACACTTTATTCTTATTTGTTTAACTTGATGCTAATATTTGAAGAGTACCAAAATGGCCAGATATTAGCAAGGAATTAGTTTTCGTCACTGTACAGTACAAATCATTGGACGCTTTAAGATTCCTCGAAATAATACTTATAGGAGAAATGGGAAAATTAAGATATAACTATTACTGTAGGAGAGAATAATTAAAACTTTCCCTGATGACAAATACTTTGAAAATAGAAAATTTAATGAAAAATAGGAAATGTAATGTAGAAAGGACAACATTGTTATAGTCCCAATGGTTTTAATTTCACATAGAAATTACCTAATTAAAATGGATTAAACCCGTAATCATAAGAAATAAATTCATACATATGTATTGTAATTTCAGCCCATCATCAGCATTCATTACCGAAATGAATGTTATAAGAAATTTATCCTATCCCAACTGTGAAACAAACCATTACACGCCAGTGGAAATGTACACTACACAATTTCCGAAATAACTCACATGGAAGTACGAATGTAAAATACGATGTTTACTATAAATGCGATAAAAAATAATATACAGACGGAATTTAGAATATTATAGTATAATATTATTCTGTAAATGCAATTAACTTTTGAGGTGAACGTGAAAATTACTTTTTTATTTTCAAAGAAGTTCTCACAAAAGTAGAGTTTTAAGAGACAAGATTTCGTGGGACATCTTTTTCATATACGTCTTTAAAAGTACTAAAAATTCTTATAACAATTTAAAACAGAAAGATTTTTATAATAATGGTAACTTTATTGAAAATATTGGGTACATTACGGTTGTGTGAAAACGAAACAACAGTTACAGAGTTTTGATAAAGTTTAATTAATTGAATATCAGGTTAAACCTTATAACTCGCAGTTGATTTTGAACAGTTCCCGCTATCATACGTTTCGGTCTGATGCCCGACCTACCTGATGCAGGTTTTCTAGGGTTTTCCCTGCATCTCTTTAGGTGAAACACCGGGTAGGATCCTTAAACCATAGCCCGGGGTCCCTAGTTAACCCTTGGCTACCTTGCTCTACCTTCCGCATCCACCCTTTTCAATTCCCTTCCTATACTATTAAAGGGGAGTTGCCTGTTTCAGGATCACCCTCATGTAGCCTGTTGACCAAAAAAAAATCAGGATCACCCTCATCCTGTTAGCCCAAGACAAAAATTCATATATAAATAAAAATGAGATACAGCCTGTAAGAGTTTTCTCTAACAGGTATTTCTCCCGAGAGTGACTGCTGGGCTCGTCTGATTAGGTCAGGAGTGCCTCGTACTCTCTCATATTTTTTTTAAAGTTCTCACATGCCGAGACACCTTCACCAATTTTTGAAGGTATATGTACTAGGGTCAAAGACCTTGGGCATATGGCAAGAGTTGTTATCCGTTGATACCATTGGATCAGTCAGCCAACTGCCTTCTAAAGCAGTGAAGACACTGAGAAGGGAATGCGGCGACTCCACAGCAAACTCGTCTCCCGTCATTCGGAAGGGCGTGGGAATAGCACCCAATGCCCGACCTACCTGTTGCAGGTTTTCTAGGGGTTTAACAAAGTTTCTGCAATCCTTGTTACTTTCGTAGGTGATTCAATACCGCAAGATCTGCAAAAGCGACATCACTCCAATGCAAAGTTATAATTATTATACTTTTCCACAGACGCTTTATAATGTGGGTTTAACTCAAAGAAAATATTTTTGTAGTATAAAAACATTCAGATGCACATCCATGAAATCATAATACTTATAATGGTTGACCGGGAGAGGGAGGGGGGCGGATCATGTCTATGTTATCAACTGCAGTTACTCCTTCCTGCACACGAACCACATTTTGTTTTTATTGAAGACTGGCTACATAAAGGTAATCGACGTTTTGCTCACTCCCCTCCAATAATATAAGAAGGGAATTTGAAAGAAGGGATGCGGATGGGAAGGCAAGACAGCCAAGGATTAACCCCAAACACTAGTTTAAAGATCCTTTCCGGCATTCGCCTAAAACTGATTCATCGCAAACCCTAAAAAATCTGCAATGAGTATGTTGGGCTCTTATCCCACAACGTCCCGATGACGGGAGCAGAGTTTCCTGTGGGATGCAACATTCCCTTCTGCGAGCCTCAGCCGGTTTTACAGGCAGCAGCCCGACTCTTACTATAGGAGCTCTTGTCAACTGTTACTGTAAGCCGAAGATTTTTAGGGCGACAGTCTACATGAGGAAATTCCCCTTTAACACTGTAGGAATGTAATTATGAAATGCGATACGTTTGTGTGTGTGAGAGAGAGGGAGGGGGTGGGGGAAGAGGAAGACAGTCAAAAGTTACTTTGGGCCCCCGAGTTGTATTTTAAGGATCCTTCTCGGTATTTATCGTATAAAACCTGCATCACGTAGGTATTTTTTTCTCACGTCCTTCCGAATGACGGGAGAGGAGTTTGTTGTTGATCTCGACCAGCTTAAGAGGCAGCTGGCAGATTGTTCCAAAGAGGCAGTGTGGTTATGACTTCATCTAAATATCGTCCATCACGTACTAAGATTTAAAACACTGTTTTATTCTGATTAATGAGTACCTGAAATGGAATAAGTTGCTTGTAAATCCGAGGGTTGGAACAATTCACAAAGCGAGAGAATAAATGTGAATTGAAAAGTTACATATGTGTTGATATTTACGTAGTTATCCTGCACTAGGCCACTTCATGTCACTTTGGGGGGGGGGGGGGAGTTAACAGGCTACATGAAGCTGATCCTGAAACAGGCAACTCCCCTTTAATAGCATAGGAAGGGAATTGAAAAGGTGGGATGCGGTAGGTAGAGCAAGGAAGCCAAGGGTTGACTAAGGTCCCCAAGCTATAATTTAAGGATCCTACCCGGTGTTTCACCTAAAGAGATGCAGGGAGAAACCTAGAAAACCTGCATCAGGTAGGGCGGGAATTGGGTACTATTCTCACGCCCTTCCGAATGACGGGAACGAGTTTGCTGTGGGGTCGCAGCATTCCCTTCTCCGTGTCTCCGTCAGTTTTAGGAAGGTATTGGCTGACTGATCCAATGGAATAATCAGTTTCGACCCCAGTATATAAACCTCCCAAAATAAGTGGTGTCTCGGCATGTGAGAACTTTGAAAAAAAATAGAGTACGAGGCATCCCCGACGGAGTCAGTTGAACCCCGCAGTCACTCTGGAGAGAAACTCCCACAGGCACCCTTGATATCACATACACACGCATAATATATTATATATATATATATATATATATATATATAGAGAGAGAGAGAGAGAGAGAGAGAGAGAGAGATGTCTTCCTCCTGACGATTATGTTATGAAAAAAATGGTAGAAAACAGTTTTTATGAAGTATCTTTAGCAACTAATTAAGTAATCAAATATAACTGAAGTAATAATAAACTATCAACAAGCAAGAGCTATCGTTCAATGCATAATGAAATATGTCACATTTAGGTGTCTGAATGAATTTGTAGCACGGAAATCTTTTAGTACAAATTATTTAAAAACATATGTAGCATGTAATTTCAATTATCTCATTACCAAGTTTAATCTTTTCTTCTTTAGTATGTACTGTGTTTGAAGGGATCTCAAAGTGACTACGGGTTAGACGACGTCTACAAAATGTCAATTGTCACATAAATAAAAAAAGGTGATAAATACCGTCATTGTTATTGATTAATATATTAAAGTCAACTGTTGCCTGAAAGAGGTTTTCGGATATTAGTTAAATATTTTAAACCATAAATGGTTACCAATATGATTAATTTTAGATCTTGAAAAATTGGAAGAAAGAGCTATGTTAACAATGCTCTATATAATCATTAAATAATTATGATAATACTAATCTAATTTATTAGGAGAATAAAAATATATAAAGAAACCTTGAATAATTATCTTGTCACTGTACATGAACGTATATTACGGAACTGTGTATGTGAAATAAGATGAGAACGCCTAAATTATAGATGACTTTTTCCCAGCTAGATTATTTGCATATTTATTTTAAAAAAGTATTCTCTTGATTGCAGCGAAGGAGAGAATTATTCATATTCCCGATTTATTTCTAATAAGCCTCCATTTATGTGAAAAATGTTACACCAGGCTACCCTAAACAGCGACTTAAAATTATTCATATATATATATATATATATATATATATATGATCACCATATATTATCACTAATCATATACATTTTATCATCTGTTTTCATCTACAGACCGTCAATAATAAAATAAAAATATATTTACTTATAGATTATTTATTAGCACATTTTAAAGTACTTATTGATGTTAATCGTCATATTTCCCATACATGATTCACAATAATATATATATGTGATATAACTAGTGCTCTTGCTATAAGGACGACTATTTAGAAAATGGAAGTGGTGATAGTCTGTCTCGCATTTTCCCAAGCTCAAGTAAATGTGATAGTTTAAGGAATTGCTGTAACTCGATACGTACTTGTTAGAAGGACTGGCCTGTTGATTTTTTTTATAAAAAAGAAAACACTATTTGTTCAATAAATAAAACGACGGCCAATAAGTAAGCATATAACAATATAGTTTTTTTTGCGAAATATATTTTGTTTACCCACAAATTCCAATAAAAATTGAATTATTAGTTTCTTAAATAATTTTGAATCTAGCATTAATTTATTCCCTATAGTTGACCATAATAAATTAAGAACTAAATAATCACAAACTTTGCAAAGTAATACCTTCAGTAATATAACTTCTCATAATTAAGGTTATATGAACCAGTTATTCAATAACATTTGTGGCACAAAAAATGTATGAAAAATAATCCGGATCTAATTTTTACTAAAGCTGATACAGGTGCAGTTTTAGTAACTATGGACAGGGCTGAATAATTGGAAATGTCAACACCATATTATCAGACAAGTCAATTTATGAAATATGTAATAATAATAATGTTTTTAATTTAGTCATTGATAAATTAAAAGTCATCCTCCGAAGGTTGAAAGTTAATAACCACATTGATATTAAAACCTTCCTGTCTTAATTCATTACTTTTGCTAACATAGCAAGATTTACAAACCGAATTTATCTTTTTGAGTTATAGTAGCTTCAATAATAATAGGCTTAAATTGTGAAGTTCATTATTCTGTTAAAAATTAATTAAAATTAGTGGAGAACTTTCAATATATTGATGTACCTAATGATCATATTTTAGTTTCTTTAGATACAGTTACCTTTTTCAACTCATTACCTAAAGACCTAATTTAAAAAGTTTCAAAAAACTATGGGAAAATAATTTTTCAGGTCTTAGTAGCATTCCTATGCCTGATATGCTTATTTCACTCAATTTAATTTTGAACTAAACTTATTTTTCATTTAATAATTCTTATCACCAGAAACGCGGATCTCCAATGGGAAATCCTTTGTCCCCTTTCTTTGTAGAGATTGTGATGAGAGATTTGGAAGCCTTATATATCTCATTATTAGATTTTAAACCATTAACATACTTCACATACGTTGATGATATTTGAATCCAAATTTTCAATAGTTATCAACAAAATTTTAATTATAAAATAGAACACAAAGTCTCTCTTAATTTCCTTGATGTTCTGATAAGGGTTATAAATAACAATTATTACCAATTGGTATCAAAAATCTACATATTCTGGAAGAGTTCTTAATTATATGTACAATCACCCCATTGCCTAAAACATAGCCATGGTTTATAATCTGGTAGATAAGGCTGTCATGTTGTCATATAACAAATACCAGTGATAATCTAAATAAAGTTACCTATATTCTGTTACTAAATTCATACCGGATTAATTTCATCAACAAACATGTCAAAATTAGATTGAAAATCATGTATTCCGACAATAATTTATCTGTTCAAAAAGGTTTATAGCAGAAAAATGAATTTCATAAATTTACTTTATATAGCTAACATACTATTTAAACTAATTGGCTTGTTTCATAATTACGGTGTAGATGTTGTTTTTAAATCAATAAATAATTACGTTCAATCTCATGCACTAAATGTTAAAAACAACATGAATAATATGTAGGAGATTTACAATACCCTTTTGTATAGTATTTGAATTTTTTAATATCATCCATTGTTAAAATTAAACTGCCGAAAGCACTCATTATGACCGCATCATTTAGGCCGTAACCGTAGCTGCAGATGGTCCGCGACACCAAATTCGTTTTTTGGTGGGGGGGATAACAGGCTAGATGAGGGTGATCCTGAAACAGGTAACTCTTGTTTAATAGCATAGGAAGGGAATTGAAAAAGGGGGAATGTGGAAGGTACAGCAAGGTAGCCAAAGGTTGACTAATGCCCCCGGGCTATAGTTTAAGGATCCTTCCCGGTGTTTCACTTAAAGAGATGCAGGGAAATCCCTAGAAAACCTGCATCAGGTAGGTCGAGATTTTGGGTACTATTCTCACGCCCTTCCAAATGATGGGAGACGCGAATTGCTAAATTTAAGTTTTGAACCATGTTTAACATAGAACCCTTATTTAATTTCTTGTAATATTATGTTTTGTAATTTGCCTGATGAAGTCTCAAAAGAGAGACGAAACGTCCCATTTATGTTAATTAAATAGTAATAAATTTATATGCTGACTTATTGGGCGTCTTTTTATTTATTGTAAACTTAAAGTCAGAAAACTATGTTTAAACACACGGTTTTAATATAAAAACTGAATAAAATTCTGTCTATGTAAAAATTCTTGAAAGATGAAGTCATTCTTATAAAATTAGTTTTAAATATTGATGAGGTATTTAATACATTATCCGATATACCTAAATAATGGGAGTTACCTTATTGTTAAAGCATAGATCAGAGGCATAAATAAAGCGTGTTTGATGTTCGAATCCTTCGTGGACCCAACGTGCAAAGATAAGAGCGTGAATAGAAAATGCCCAAAAAGAAAGGAAGCTAGGAAGGAAAGGTAGAATATCTTGAAATCAACAGAAAACTGCGGATTGTGAAGTAATAAAGTCTCACAGGCCCTAGAACAAGAACAAGGAATAACACAGGATAGAAATAACAAAACATAGAAAACTTAGGATATACTAGTCATGGAAAGACAATCCAAAAGACCTACATGGTTTGATGAAAAGAAGAACATTTCATATTGAAAGGCACTACAGATGAACTGTACAAGAAACCTACTGGAG
The DNA here is from genome assembly GCA_034510155.1 of Eucriotettix oculatus. NCBI lineage: Eukaryota > Metazoa > Arthropoda > Insecta > Orthoptera > Tetrigidae > Eucriotettix > Eucriotettix oculatus. The sequence continues at coordinate 211,156,010 of CM067376.1, read as the reverse complement.
GACTATCGAGAGAAGAGGAGGACTGAAAAGACGACACACCGCCGAAAGAAAAGGGAATGGACCAAGGCTGAAGTAAAATGCATGAAATGTCTTAGTAGTAGAACGAAACTAGAAATTTCTTCAAAAAAGTGAACAGCACTCGAAGAAAATTTACTCCGATACCTAACCTAATTGGAGATGAAGAAGGAAACATAATAAGTGAAAATAAACAAATACTGGAATGATGGCGAAGACACTTTCATGATATACTGAATGGTGAGCCAGAGCTAGCAGATAATGCTTATCATAATTGCGAACAAAGCTTTGTAACTAAAGATAGACGGATGGATTTACGACGAAAGTTGCAAGGTGAATAGTTGGTCCCGTGCATGACAATGAACGATGGAGAAAAAGGTACAACGCAAAATTGTACAATATATATTCTCCGATGCTCGAGTTACAAAAATCATACGATCAGGAAGGATAAGATGGGTAGGTCATGTATCAAGAATGGAGGAGTCTAAGGTGACAAGGAAGATCCCCTTTGGAAACCCAGGAGGACAAAGGGGACGAGATCGACTCTGAATAAGATGGCTGAAAGGGGTGGAAGAAGATCTGCGGGAGCTGGGATGCAGAAACGAGAGGAGGGCACCATGTGATAGAAAATACTGGCGGAAGCTCGTTGGAAAGGCCAAGGTCCACCTCGGACTGTAGCGCCATACAAGAAGAACTAAACAGTGCGATAGCGGAAATAAGAATTCAGTAACGGACTGTCTAATAAGTACCATTATACATCCAGGTTGAACAATATGTCGTCAGTTACCCGTTTTGTGTGTTTAGTGGGGCGTCTTCTTCTTCACAAGTAAATATAATTTGTTTTATATATGTTTTTCAAAGTCCTGTTTTATGAAGTGCATTGTGCTCTGTTATGTTTTTAATCCTCTTTCGACTGGTGTTGTCGTTGATAGCGTATCGTTTTCGAGTTCGTCAGAAACAAAAGATTTTCGTGTAAACTGACCTGCTTCAGAAACGGGGACCTTGCTGGAATTTCTACCACGACGATTCTGTTGGACTCATTGCTGCAGACAAAGATATTTTAATTTATAACCATTAGTTTATTTAATTTCTGTTTTTTTTAATTATAATGTCAATTTGGAAGCAACTTTCTCTGCTGTGGACAAGTCTTTTCCGGACCTAGTTTTGAATAAAAACTGACTAGTAGGTTATCATGTTTAAACCAAGATTATTTACGTTTGACAAAACTGAAATATGAAACTGAAAATAATCAAGATTTGAATAACATGGAACGAGGGTGGCCATGTTGCTGTTATGGAACTCATTCATAAGGCTGGTCTGATGGTTTGAGGCCAGCACAGTCTGGAATCACATACTAATCCAATGAAGAAAATTAGAAATATTAAATGCTTACATATTATATACATAGTATATACATGAAGGTATTATAATATTTTAAACATTATATCATTAGAAAAAACAGTGTTTTATATCATCTTTTTAAACAAATTTCCATATTTATATTATAAAAAATTGTTTTAAAAATAATTGTAATTTATTTTGTAGATGAATATGGCAATTGCCGAAAGTTTCTTCCAAATAAAGTTTTGAAATCAAAATAGCTTTGGTTTATTTAAGTGACTGATAAAAATAAGGGAAAAATTATAATCATAAGAAAGTGATAACTTAAAGTTGTAGGAATCACAACCGATTGGTGACTATAAAGTGTAAATCAGGGCAAATACTGTTGTCGGCCGTGAGAAACATGGCGCAATAAATACTCATGACCAATCTTGGTTTGTATCGATGATGCAGATCATGCTGGTGAAATATGACGAGAATAAGAAAGCGGATATGATGATATTTGAGGTGAGTAGGAAAGCAAACAATAGACTGAAGAAAAAATTGAGGAGATAGGAAAGCAGCTATGGTGAGATTGCAAGAAATTGAAGATATATCTAGATTAAAGAATAACACCACTAGTAAAATATCAAAGGAAATAGAGATTATTAATCTGAGTCAATAATAAAATAAGACAGACATATTAGAGTTGGAATAGAAGTTTGACACGAAAATACTTTTTGAAACCAAAGAAAGTAGGAACGTAGAAAAATAGACCAGAAGGTTGGATTGACTAGGAGATTAAAAACAAATTTTATTGTGTCTCAGGATGAACTTAAAGAATAAATTCAGAATTCCCTTAATATTTTAACGTCCACAATTTTGAAGTAAACCATGTAAATGGTAAATGATGGGAGGAAAAGAGTAGAAAAAGTGCCTTATGAAAATGCAGCTGCAAATAAAGAGAAACAAAAGACTTAGGCTGAAATTTCTGCACATATTTTACAGCTAAATCAAATCATGTCCAGCCAGAAAGGTCCTTTAGTACCTATAATAAAAGAATTACAACAATTAAAAATGTAATGTCAATAATTCCTAGTAGAATATGAAGACAAAAAGCAAATTTAAGACTCTTTGTGTTGGTTTAGAAAGCACTACGGCCAAGATTGAGCAGAATTAAACGGTTGTGCTGCTTTTTGATTCAATTAATCAGTTTGACATTCGATTAGAAGAGGGTTAGGAAACAACTATTAGAATTTTTGGCACGTTAAGAATATTAAAGTATAAATCTGGACCAGAATTGAATCCAATAGCATTCAGCCATGAATTAATGCAAGGTGGCAAACATGTGAGTCGTCCTATTTTGGAGTAGATGTTTCAAAACAGAAAATCTTAAACAGAGAACATATTTAGTAAGGTTTCTCGTGAAATTTTAAGTCCCACCAGGTAAATTAGGCGATGCATATTTGGTAAAACTCTATGAACAGTGTGAGAAAGTCATAGAGGTTTTTAAAGAGGTACTTAAAGATTGACAAATAATGGAACTTCAACTGCTTAGCTGCTAGTTGACATAGACGTAGACGAGAAAGGAAAGTGTGATTAAAAGAATTGAAAAAGAAAAATTGTAACTCAGAAATAAAAATATAGTGATAAAAGATTTGTTCCAAAACCTTAGGGGAAATTGAGCATAAGAGTTGGTTGGAGTTATAAAATTTTGGAGAGATACGTAACAGAGGTTTTCTCAAACAGATAGAAACATTCTTGATACAATTGAGGGTCATGAAAATGTGCCATTAAATAGAAACAAATTTCTGAAGTTTATAAAAAGTACTTTTAATAATAAGTATGACTCTACGGTAGCAGATAGCATTTGCCAAATACTTGTAAAATATAACCAGGGGAAAAACAAAATGGGTCCACTGAGACTGTATTAAATTTTGTGTAAGGCTGATTAACATAAAACCGAAATATTTTATGAGTCAACCACCATAGACCAAAGTACTGAGTTGTTAGCTGATGACGAATCTTCTAAGTAGAAGAAGAAAAGAACTAAGAAAAACAGTAAATTGGAAAGTAAAAATAACTTGGAGGACAGCGGTAAAGAAGCTGTAAAGGAGTCTCTGGAAACTGTGGAAAATGGTAATTCAGTAAGTAAAAGAAAAGAGACTGTCTAATCCGAGACTATGCAGGCACCAAGGTCATTGTTGATCTGGAAATTTTTCACCATTCCATATTACCAAAAAAAAGAGTTCACGTAATTTTTTGTAAACCGACAAAATATGGGACAATGCATTGAGCTGTTTTATATCTAATTATAACACGAGATAGTGTTTCTGGTTTTTATAGTGAGAGCGTGATCTTTAAATTTACTTTGAATGATCGTAAGCTTACTAAACGAAAGGTTCCTAATTAATAAATAAATTCCGAAGGTGAACTGCTTTCGCTATTTTCAAACCCGCTAAGAAGACCTTTAATTGTAGTGCGGAAGTTTCGTGAGAAAAAGTATTTATTTTATTTTTAGCGCTCAATCAATGTGGCCAAAAAAGTTGAAAATTAAAAGAATGAAATAAAAATAATGAATACATCACATTTAGCTTTTTATCATTTCAGCAAAGTTTAGTATTAATCTGCAAAGAAAATTAATGATAGCCATTTAACCAAGGAAATGAGATTTACAGTGTATAAAATGTTATTCATGGAAAAGGTCATCTATAAATAGTTAAATGAATTCATCTGAGGAAATTAAAATGCTTAATATTATTATTGTACTGTCTAACCCAGATCTAGGAATGGGGAAAGAAAATTTGTCTTCTTTATAACAGTTATCGGTCGTAATAAGCAAACAATTTCAGTACTCGTCTTGTGTGAACGTGGTTCGTGGAAAATTATAAGAAGATTCTTGGTTTTTTCAGGGTCAAAGTATCTGTTACATCACGCGCTTGGAAGGATAATAAATCTTGCGAAAATAATACAAGCCCATGAACCCGTCACAGCTATTAGTGCCCATTATGTAAAATGATGGGTTCTAAGACCGTGTTGGGTCGCGGATTCACGTCTGATTGCCATGGATAATCGTAATTTTCTTCACCTTGAATTTTATGCAATTATGTAACCTGACAATATTGTGGTCTAAATAAGGTTCAATGAGACATTTGGACTATTTATTGGTGACTAACTGTTATCATTATTCATACATCGTACTACTCACGAACATGAAAGATCTATGTAAATGTTCCAGATAAACTAATGAACATTTACCGTTTAACAATGTGTTAAACACCCGCAGTGGTTGTGCCCGTAAATATAAAATTAACGAAATCATTAAGGTAATCATACAAAAGATTTTACAAGAAAATTAAATATATACGACTCAAAATCATATGAAAGAGATCAATATTCTGCTGATTGATAAATTGTAACACACAATTCTCGTAGCCATCAGGCGAGTTGTGGGACAGATAAATGTGCAACTTATTGAACTCAAGTATTGGGATCTAGTGATCAATTCAGGTGCCTAAAACCTTGAGCTTAGATACGAGCAACATTCTTAATCTCTGCTGAGTTAATTTTATACTTAAATTAAGGCATAAAAGTTCTTTAACTCTTTGCAAAATGAAGCCTTAATTTATTTTGGCATTGTTTTGCACCACTTATCGCTTAAAAACTACTGAAACTATGTCATAACCCAGCTTTAAGATTAATTCCATTTAATATTTCACTTAAATTAAGTGAATATTTTACGATTCAAACTCTTGATACCAGAAAATGATTTACCCTTACCACGTGTTGCGTATAGTTTAAATTGTATATAAAATAATTACATAAATTTAACTGTTTGCTTATCACGACGAGTTACGTATTATTACCCTAATTTTTCAGAGTTACAATTGGATAACTATCCATCAAGCTATATATATAGTGTTAATTGTTAAGCAAGCATATCCGTAAAGCAATTTAGAAACTATATCATTATTCCTACGGCAGGTGCGGCCTCGCAAAGTGCTTGTTTTTCACTCGCATTAACGCTTGTTATATAACTTCAGGTACAATGACCGAGAAAATCAATTTTCTTAACTGTGCTATAATCACTTATTAGCTCGTTAGCAGATATTCAGACAGACACGCTAACTACAAACACAATATTTTAAAGATTTAAGATTTAATAATGATTCCATTAGTCCTTCAGAAAGCTATCTTGATATATTCATTTCTTTTATATAAAACGAAATTTGTATTCAAAGGCTTAGTTACAGTTGGATGAGCAAGATTTGACGCTGCTGCAAAATTCGGAAGATATTGCAAAAACTAAAAGCACCATTAATATAATTTGCAACATTTTTTATAAAATATTATAAAACTTAAAACATCTAAATAGTTAAACAAAAATATAGTTGTAGCATTATTATTTATCCGTTAAATTCGCAAACAGAATATCAGCTTCCTTCTAAGACCGTTAAACAAATTAATAGAAATGCTTAACCCAGTCTCATATTTAAATTTTCCTGTTGATATTATAAATATTAATACAAAAATTAAGCACATTATTGTTTTATTAGTCATATATACATAGCTTGTACGTATTACGCGGCACATTTGGTAATAATCTTCCGATTCATCTGAGAATTAAGTCTAGTCGTAATTTAAATAAATCTCTATTTATTAACACATGGAAATATATTACAGTTGAAAGCGATTGGAAATATGAGGAAATTTCTTCATTTCGCATTAAGCAATCAGAAAGCTGTCAAGGAAACGAGTTCATTTAAGAATGTGAAGTTAAATCTGTAGTCCAGAAACTAAGAGATTTTTGCGGTCGATCTGTTTTGTGAGGGTCATAAAGTAAAGACTATCCACAGCAATAATTCTTCGATTTTAACGCTTCCATTAACTGCAGCAGTTTTCACGCAATAATCATGATGATTCAGTATCCGTTAAGGGGCAAGAAATCGAATTAATAATCAGTGCCGTGTTGTCTTTTTATGCCTGTCTCAGTTTTATTTTTTTTAAATTATTTTAGGGGCAAGTGCATTTTGATAAATGTATTTAATTTTTCGTTACTGACTGTCAATGGAGTTCAACGAAATCCATCTATCACGCACACAAAAATGAATGGACTAATTATTAAGAATTCATTTTTAAGAATCTATGCTCTATTATACTTTAAAATCATATTCTGTGTGGAACCATTTACAACCCTGCTTGAGCTGCTGCCCGTGGCTACGTTTTTTTGTTGTTTTTTACATATAACAATACATAAATTATCTTGAGTTCAATTGATAAATAATATTCGTTATGTGTTATTCGTCGAGATAAGTTTTACAATAAACTTCGTAGACAACTAATATTTTCTTAATCTTTGAAATAAATTGTCAGCGTTTGCAGTTGTTGGTTTCGCTGAATCTCAGAAAACGTGGGAAAAAGTACCCGAGTTCAGTCGGCTTTTCCCCAAATCGACGTGCACAGCCCTCGATGCTTCTATGTTATAAATGTAGCTAGAACAATGTTCTACAGTGAGTGACGTCATCTCAAACTCCTCGTTCGGGGCTCACGTGCAGTCATGGTAGTGAACGATTTCACTTTTTCGTATTCCTTGCACAGCCATAGTAATATAAATTTTATGAATCACTGTTGTGAAGTCTCGTGACGATGACTGGAGAAAGTAACGTTCTCTGTGCAGAATCTTCGAATTAATAATGGATTACATTTACGGGAATGAACGGACGTTGAATCGGTCCTTGAACGTTGACTTTAAAACTGCTGGGTGATGTTTTTAATGTGACAAAGAGTTCAGGTATCGCTCCGTTGAAACTTTGAGGAGGTGGATGATGAAGAGTTGGGGGACAAAATTTAAGGTCAAAATGGTAAATATTGATTCCAGGAGAATTGAATACGCTCTTTGCAATAGTATAAAATAAAATTCAGAATGACCTTTTTGACTGCTCTTTCAATGTAAATTAATTTTGACCAGTTTGACACCCCGAGTCCAAATTTAATATGACCGCAAAGATACCTACAGCGTGATTAACAAATATGCTAATCTCTTAATTATAATTATTTCTAGCTCCAACAGTGAATCTAATACTAATACTATTTGCCTGAAAATTTCTAGCATTAGCTATTCAACCACCTCAGTCTGTTATGGTATATTAGTACAAAATGAAATTACCACAAGTATTTAACGAATACTATTAATAACATAGACAAATTATTATGTACAATGTACCACTCATATATTATCCAACTATAATGCAAGTACAATTATGTGCGGTGTTTTAAATTGTTGTTGTTGGTGTGGTATTCAGTCCTAATACTGGTCTGATGCAACCCTCCATGCTAACCTATCTTGCGCAAGCCTTTCCATTTATGCATACCTACCACATCCCACATATTCCATAATTCACTTAATGTATTCCATCACTTCCCTCTCTCTTCTATTCTTACCCCCTTATATATATATATTTAATTAAAGTATATCCACCATGACACATTCCTCATTCTTGAAGCTTGGTTTCTATACAGGATCTATGGAATATGGGCATTATTATTATGATAGAGAAGTGATGTATTGATGCAGTGGATTTAATTGCATATACAATTGTGCAGAAAACATTTCCTCTTTAAACTGTAAGTTCTTATTCTTTTCCTTCTTCACCTTCTCATCATTCTACTGTGTTGTTGTGGCATTCGGTCCTAAGACTGGTCTGATGTAACCTTCCATTCTGGCCTATCTTGCGCCTTTTCATTTCTGCATAATTACCAAATCCTACATCCTCCATAATCTCCCTCTTCTGTTCTTACCCCACACAGTTGCATATAATGTTAATTTTACAAGTTATAAATAATTGAAAACCTGCTAAATTGTCAATTCAGATTTTATCAGACATTTTCATCCATTTTCGGTACATAATTACAATTTTAATCCGGCAAAATTGTGTTTTTATTATTCAGTGTGAAACGTTCTGCGGGAATAAAGACCAGGAGGTTCCTATTTGCTTCAGTTTTCTAATAACGAGGACTCAAAAATATGGTTTCGTGCAATATCGTCGCGAACACGATTGACAGCCTTCCCAACAAATGCTATAGTTTCCATTGTATTGCACATTATGAACTAAAACTTTACACAAGTTCATTACATATATGAATTTTTTTTAGGCAAAGCTGTAACGAAATGTGTGGTGGTCGATCGTGAGTGAATTAAAAATTAATCCAGTTGGGATGGAATGACCCATTAAGGAAGGAAATAAATATTTTCACAGTGGTTTAAACAAGTTTACAGGAGATTCACAGTCAATAATTGATAACTAATGTCTTAGTTCTCTTTATGCCATGGCATGGATTTATGAATTAGGAAAGAGAATCTAGAGTTAAGATTCAATTGCCGGCATTTATTGTTGTTTCTAAATAAATGAAATTCCTGTTGAGGTAACAGTTTTTAACAATTAACGGTTATTAAAATAATTACAGAATTTCATGTCCTTACTTACTGACGGCCGGAGCAAGTAGAGCAATTAAGTAAGATGTGCCGTCGCCACCATATTATGTTCCGGAAGAACTAGCGCCAAAAATATACAAGGATGGTTCAATAAGCATTACCTCCTATTTTTTCGCTTTTATCTGTTAAGACAATTAAATGGAAATTAAAAATCATAAACTCATAATATTGATTAAATTTTCACTTTTAAATATAATCTCCTTCCTTTTCCACGGTTTTTGTTCACCTTTTAACCAGACCATATATTCCACTGAGGAAAAGACGTTTTCACGGTCTCACATCTTCAAAACGAATCCCACGATGAGCTTCTTTTAGTGCACCGAACAGATGGAAGTCTAATGGTGTCAGGTCTTGGCTGTATGGTGGATGAGGCAGGAATTTTCGAAATCTCTTCAGTGATGTGACGACTAGTGAGTGGTCATACAACTTCCGTTATTGGTTTTCTTGGGCAAATTCGTTGAAGAAATTCTTGAGGGTGCAGACGCATTGGACAAAATTTATCCCTGCTCCAAAAAGTAAACGAGTATCACGCCTTTTGCAGTAACCGGTCTGCCGCTTCGCTTTTCATTACCAATGGTGTTATTATTTCAGCTTCGTTGCAGCGACAAATACATCGCCGAACAAATCTAACATCCACTGTTGCATCACCATTTTTAGTCTTTCATGAATGCGAATGGGCGTTTCACCTTCCACATTTAAGAATTCAATCACATAATGCTCTCTACGTTCGTCAGTGTCAGCCATTTTGCAAGAGGATGCAATGCTACAACCTGTTGACTTTTACTGCATTGTATTGGAATCGCGTCAAATTAAAAACTTTTACATAACTAACTTGTCTATGGACAAAAAGGGTAATATAACCTTGGTTTTGTTCACGATAAAAACTGGGGCGAGCCGAAAATATTCCACTATCGATCCTGCTCTCGTACATTATCAACCTCATGGAAGTCCAAGAGACAGGACGACTGCCAGACTGTTAACTTACTTGACACGTTCTGGAGGCACGTGGTCAGTGTGCTGATTCTCTTTAATCGTATCCTCGCGTTTCTTGGGCCGTTTCTTGGGTAATAAGGATGGGAGCTCCCCTGAATTTGTATTAGGACTTCATAGTATTTGGGAAAACACGGGAAACTCAAATCAGGATAGATGGCAAGGCATTCGAATCTTTCACATGCGCCGTCAATTCCATAGTGTAATGAAAAAAAGTCTAAAAATACATCAAATTGGATAAAATGAGACTGAAAACTGTGAGAATAGAACAAGTGCTTATCATTTTTTAAAATACGCTGATGAGTAAACAATTAACCCTGTATTCATAATAAACAAATCGTTGGAAGATATCCTTAAAGAAACGAGAAATAAAATATTGAAGACTTAAAATTTAATTACTTAACCAAAAACTATGCACACAATGTCAGAACGAAAATATATTTCAAATATTTCAGCCTAATACACCGTTACGTCCCAAATAATTGAATATGGAAGTTACGAGTTTACTTCCAACAGTGTTATCAAGAAAACGAAATAAAAACACATAGAAAAAAATTATAAATAGACAATATAGGAAATAATCGGAAGTAAGATAACAGGCAGCTACGTTTGAGAACTGAGACGTTCAATGGAGAATAATAGAGTACCTCTAGTGATTTAATTCACTAATTATGCGAAAGCATGAAGCATCATTATGTTTTCAGCAGTAATTTAAAACTTAGGGATCGTGAGATTCAATAACACACACACGTAGAGGTTATAAGCGTTTAATCAAAGGCGAAGTGCTGTACAATACTCGTACTGCTAAAGACTGACTCCGATTTGGAATCCAGTCCTATTTATACATACATGGAATATTCTAGAAGAAGAACATTCTAGAAGAAGAACATTTCTAGAATCAGAAAATACTAGAAACTAAAGGCAAACAATGTAAATAAATTAAACAAATAAAAACGGTTGCGTCGGCTGGGACTCGAACCCGAGTCTACGTGTCTGGAGTCCGGCTCTCTACCGCTCTGCCATCACTGCAGGTCTTCAGATGTGGCTATATATATATTTATATATATATGATTTAACAGCTGTTGTAAAACTACAATCAAACTTGGTAGAGAATTCAACGTTGTTCACAGAAACATTAGAAGAGTGAAATTCAAGGTAAAAAATAGACCTCACTTTAGAGAAATCTTTTACATATATCGATTACCATTAAATAATAAGCCACGGTTCTGCAAATTTTTCTTCACGAGAAAGCAATGCTTCTTTTGGTAACGTTTTGTAATTCATCCAATTTTGATCACAATTGTATAACTGTTTAGTTGTGATGCCATCTGCTTCCATCAAGTTCTTATACTTTCACATACAATAAGATCAGAGGAACAACAAAAGATCACAGGGAAAATAATAAGTACAATGTTGTGAAAGGCCTCAACTCACCGAAAAGATGAACATTTCGTCTGGTGAAACCCACGGTTAAGGTCGGTCATCTATATGCTAACGGTGAACGTTGGATAAGAGGAACTTCATTTACGTATAGCGACAGTTTATAATATTATGAGGTTATATATTAAAAAAAAGTAATTTTTTTTAAAGATTTGAATTCATGAAATTGACCATACCACTTGTGTTCATAACGTTTCACTATGTTTGTAATATTGCCTATACATATTGTAACATGAAAAGTTACACTTAATAATGCAGGCCAGCTTGCGAGTTGCAATTGTTGAGGAACTGTTGATACTCGGGCCAACAATGTAGTCTGGCGAGACGTTTGGTAAGTCGTCAGGGAGTGTTCGGAGAAGTAGGTTGTGTCGGCGTGACGACGAGGAATAACCACACCCTACAGTTATAATTTTTTCTTATGCTCTGAAAGGGATTAAAGCTACTAAAATCCATTTTTGGTGTTTTTTTATGAAAAATACCTGGCGCCCTAAAAGAATTTAAATCCTCGAATACGGAGGAACGCGGAATCCGCTACAAATAATTGAAGCATATTTTTAAAGTTTAAAATGACAAGGTCCCATAATGGATAGTATTGATTCTACTGGAATTGAATGTGCTCTTTCCTAAATGTATAAGAAACAATAAACTTCAAACTGGCCCTTTTAAGAAATTTCTCACGGAATACAGACGATTTTTGAGTCTTTTTTTGTAACCATATTTGGTAACAGCAGAGAAATATATAAGGGAAGAAATTAAAGAAAGACTGAATGCCGGTAACCGCAGTAACTTTTCTTTGTTACATGTGTTTAGATCACGCAATCTTCCTTCCTATGCTATTAAAGGGGGGTTGCCTGTTTCAGGATCACCCTGAGGTAGCCTGTCAACCCCAAAAAAAGAGTGGGAGTTTTCTCTCGCAGACTCTTGTCCCCAGAGTGACTACGGGACTCGCCTGATTATGTCTGGGTTTTTTCAAAGTTCTCATATGTCGAGACACCTTCATCTGATGCCATTGGATCAGTCGACTAACTGCCTCCTAAAACTGTTTGGAGACACAGAGAAGGGAATGATGCGACGCCACAGCAAACTCGTCTCCCGTCATTCAGTAAGGCGTGAAAATAGTACCTGATGCAGGTTTTCTAGGGTTTTCCCTGCATCTCTTTAGATGAAACACCGGGTAGGATTCTTTAAATATAGCCCGGGGGCCCTAGTTAACCCTTGGCTACCTTGCTCTACCTTCCGCATCCCCCACCATTTTCAATTCCCTTCCTATTCTATTAAAGGGGAGTTGCCTGTTTCAGGATCGCCTGTTAACCAAACAAAATCAGGGATCTGAAAAGTAAGGTACACCGCTCTGTAGTAAAGCCAGTGGTGACACATGGATCAGCGACATCGACTTTAATTAACGAGGAACTACTAAGAAGATGGGAAAGAAAGATACTGAGGAAAATATATGGTCCGGTAAATGACAATGGGCAATGGAAGATGAAATAATGATGAATTAAAAATACTACATAATATGCCAGATATAGTGGCTAATACTAAGTACAGAGGATTGAGATGGCTATGACATCTAGAAAAAAATGCCGGAAGGAAGATCAGTTAGGAAAGTTTATACAGGGAAGCCTGCAGGAAGAAGACTTTTTTTATTCACTAATTACACTAATAGCCTATTTTCTTGAGCATCTATAACAGGCCTTATTTTCATTTCTTACAATGTTTGTGTTACAGATTTATTCTATTTTATTTTATAAATGTTTATTTTTTTAACAATAATAAAACTAAAGACAGAAGGGTGTAGGGTGAATGGAAGTAGGAGGATTGAAGGGAAAGTGCTATGAGATCACAGCTGGCGGAATATGGAAGGGAAGAAAGAGCGGGCGCTCTAATTTGAAGGGACAGGAAAACTATGTTAAGTCATAGCTGCTTCCATCTTCTTTTACATTACATTACAGACTAAGATTTTTTAACACTTTTTTATAATACTTTTATATATATATATATATATATATATATACATCAAATATGGAAGTATATTTTTTGCAGGGGGTCTGTAGAGCAGACTGTGTACTATGCAGACGCTCTCCCTGCGTAAGTTCTACCAGTAAAGATGCGTGGAGACGCAGGAGGTCAGCCATTGCTCTATTCTTGTCTCCTGGGCTTCCTTTTGGAGGCAGGAGACAGTCTTTCAATTTCGCTTCCTCCACCCTTCCTGCATCTCCACTTCTCTAGCACAGGTTGTACTTCCAGCTCCGGAATTCCGGTTTCCCTCATTTTCCGGCGTCCAGGATATGAGGGTTTAAGCTGGCTTCGTCAAGTGTATTTTTTTTTCATTTCTACCGCCAAATTGATACGAAAATGTTGGGAGTGTATATCCTTGTCTGTTCATATCTGTTTTACTCTCCGGTTCCTGGGATTACCGGTCCAGGAGAGTGGTGTTGTCAGTCACAACATCTTTAAGGGACCCAAATAAGTGTCGAATTGTTTGAAGCAGTTACAACCGTCTTCCTCTCTACCCGCTTTTCAGAGAAAATCCATTTTTTTTCTTTTTGACCATGGAGCTTCCATCTAAGGTTGTGTGAGATTCTACAGAGATTGTTTGCAATTATATCTTCCTAGCTCAATCCGGGATATCTGGTTTGTTATATTTTCGAGCACTGTTATTAAATACGGATCCCTGATTACAACTTTTAGATCCATGTCCTTTAAGGCATTCCGTTCATCTTGATTTATGTAATATCCAGGGCAATCAAACACTACATGTTGAGGAGAGGCTAGCTCTTCGCACTTGTACAGGGTGTCCTTGTTTCTTTTTATCCTACTAAGGTACAGCCCATATGGTCCATGGCCTGAGAGGAAGTGCATCAACCCTTTTATTGGTTGGAGGTGACACATGGCTAGTCGTTCTCTAACATCTGGTAGAAGGCCATGGACTCTTCTGCCAGTGCTAGATTCATCCCATCGTTTTTGCCAAATATCAAGGATAATTTCAACAATTTCTCTCTTGCATCTAGCTTCTCTGCCTAATATATCATTTATTTTTCCTTGATTGTTCCTTTTCAGCCAAAATTGAGCACCTCTCTTTCTCACCTCTAGGTCCAGAGGGACTATACCCAGCAGAACTGTTAGTGCGTCTGTCGATGTAGTACTGTATGCCCCAGATATTCTGATCAAGGTTCTTCTCTGAATTTGGAGGATTTTCCTACTTGGGTTTGCCAGTTTCAATCTGTGTGCCCATGAGCTAGCAGCATATCCCGTTATCGCTGCTAGAATGGTCTCATGATATAGTTTGAATATGAACATAGGAAGTTGAAATTTGGCTGTTGCTATGCTTGTGATTTTGTTCATTATTTTTGAACTTTTCATCTTAACTTCTTCTATGTGTTGGCGAAAGTTTCTGCCCTCATCCAACCACACCCCGAGGTATCTTAGGGTCTTAGATCTCTTAATCGAGTCGTTGTTAATTTTTATAACGGGATTCCGCTTGAGTGTGCCTTTCAATACCAGATATCTCGTTTTGGGCCTGGAGATTTCAAGCTTATTTTGGTTACACCACGAGTTAACTTGCTGCAAGCAAAGCATTGACTTAGTTTCGATCTCCGTTCTTGAGTCGCCTTCAACAACTATCATAATATCGTCAGCATAAGCCACTACCTCCGCGTTCTCGGTCATTTGTGAAAGACTTGTTAGCAGGTTCTCCATACACAAGTCCCAAAATATGGGACCGCACACGGATCCCTGCGGGCAACCTTTGGTGGTTGTTTTTTCGATCGAGTTACTCGGGCAGCTTAGAGTGACTCGCCTATCATTGCAATAACTTTTGACAAGATTTATCAGTATGTTGGGGCAGCTCAAGTACTTTAATCTAGCTATTAGGGCGGGCCACCACAAATTATCAAAAGCACCAGCAATGTCAATTGAGATGGCAAGTACGTATTTTTTATTAGAGATATCTGTCGTCTCTAATACCTTGTTAATGGCATCCTCCGTTGATCTACCCTTCCGAAAGCCGTACTGATGTTCGCAAATTCCTTTTAGAAGTCTAAATTCCGTAATTCTTTTGCATATTAGTTTTTCGTATATTTTTCCTAGGGTATTTATAAGACAAATGGGCCTATAAGATTTAGGGTCAGTTTTATCTTTGTCCTCGTCCTTCAGCAACAATATGAGTTTTGACTCCTTCCATGTAGCAGGAAACCTAGCTTGGGCTAAACAAGCATTGGCTAACCTAGTAAGGTATGGAACCAGTTTGTCCGAGATGGCTTGTAGATCTCATTGTAGATGCCATCTGAGCCAGGTGCTTTGCCATTTTTGAGATTTTTGATTATAGCTTTTACCTCGGAATCACTAAAAGATTCTACTGGAAAGTTGTTTGCACCTTCTTTTTCGCTATCTTCCCTGATCCTTTTCTGATCATCATTTTCTAGATCAGGATTATCATCTGGGAGTAGTCTCCGCATCAATAGCATTGCTGAGGACCGCCAGTCTATGGTCGTCCAACCCTCTTCGTCCATCATGGTTGAAAGGTTTCTCGGGTTACCTATTTTCTTGGAAATAATCCTGTACGGCTTCCCCCAAGGGTCTATCGTCAGAATTTCACGCACGTACCGTTCCCAATTTTCCTGTTTCAGTTGTTCTATTCTTGCTTTGTATATTTCTTTCTTTAATCTGTACTTTTCTAGAAGCCATTGCCTGAAGACTGAAGGATAGACCAAGGAATACATGGCTGGATGATGTCGAGAAGAACCTAAGGAAAATTGGAGTAAGTAGATGGAGGTCAAAGACGGCGAACAGAGAAGAATACGCGAGAGGCCAAGGCCCGTTAAGGTCTGTAGAGCCAAGGAGTTGTAGTAATACCACCATCTTTGAACTTGCATAAAATCTAAACTAGAAAAAATAACGCAAATATATTTAAACAGGTTCTAGATATGGATACTTTTGGTATTTCTACCAAGTGACGGATTCCTTTCGTTCTTGGTCTCAACGTTACAATTCTACGAAAACTGGCTAAAATTTTCACTTCAGAACTTTGTCGGACACTTTCATCCATTTTTGGAACATAAAGACTAGGTAATGCGTCAAAATTGTTTTTCGTATTCTGTGCAAAACGTTCTGCGTGAATTTAAATCGCGAAGTTCCAATTTTCTTCGGTTTTGAAATGATGAGTGAAAAATGGGTTTTCGTGTGGTTTCGTCGCGACCACGACTGACAGGCTTCCCAACAATAGGCTATAGTTTCCATTGCATTGCACATTACGATATAAACTGTGCACAAGTTCATTACATGTATGAGCCTTCATTTGTGCAAAATTTCAACGAAATCTGTACAGGTCGAGAGTGGTTACTCGGGATGGAATGAAACTTAACAGAATTTAAGACAAACATAAATTTTCTCAGTTCTGTAATATTGGTATCACTATGTACAGTCAGTAGTACCTGCCGTCAACGAAGAACATGGCTTCGCTTAACCTATTGTCCAATTTTATTCTCATAAAATATTTTTCAATGTTTTTCGCTAATTACTCAATTAACATTGGAATTTTTTCGTTGAAACTTAATTAACGAATGTTTGTATCAGTCTAAATAATTTATGTAATTTCCTCCCAGATTTAAAATAAATTATTATTGCTGCCATCATACAAAAGTATAAAACTAATTACTGGATGAAATTTGTGTTTACTAAATTGGATAATCAAAAGCTCCATCAATCACTCCAATAACACCATAGCCGTATACATCTCCGCCTCCACACAACCGCAGACTCTAAAGAAAATTACCTACAGACTACATCCTTCCACTCTCCCACTCCAGCATATCCTAACAATCATTTCTCCCTCAGTTAGCTGGCATCTCATTCTCCGTTCTTAAACCAACTATTCCTTTACTTATCTTCATCTGATCTCCCTCCTACCCTAAACTCTAATAAAACTCACCTTTAAACACTAGCCAATCAAACTTGTTATGTCCACAGCTCTGTCGTTTCTCTCGCCTTTAAATTGATAGTCAACGGATTTTCAATTTATACAAGCATTCATGTCAATTATTTATTCTGAGAATAAATATATATATATATATATATATAACATGACAGATAAACTGTAATATCTTCGGATAAAAGTTTGCAATAATATGAAAAAAAAATTGGCCAACCGTGTTAAGAATTTTTAAAATATACAACTCAGTAGATAAGAAGACTAAAATATATTTAAAGCTTAAATAAATAAACAGTAGCTTTCTATAAATTTAACTTACATAAAGTCGGAAATAAGTTTAACAATTGGAATAATTAGCGAAGCAATTATGACGTATTATAAAACTTGTCTTTTTTAATGTGATTTTATAATACGGATATTAGTACAGAGCTCTAAACATAGTGCAAAAGCATATTTGAAACACAACCTGGTAACGAGGAATTGGTGGATCATTGCCAAAGAGAACAACAGCTCTTAGAATCTCTCAACTAATTAGACCAGATTCTCAGACAGAAATAGAGTACGTAGCGGTCTTATCGGTTAAAGTAAAAGAACGTGACCCAGAAGACACGTAGCTGAAACGACCACGGATCATGAGTAACAGTGGGTCAATAAAACACACCAATCAGCATTTGCAGCTCTCAGAAAATGCTCTCATTGTAATTACCTGATTCAAATATATCAGGAAAACACGACGAGTCTGCGATCAATCTTGAGCGGCTCTTTTCTCAAGGACAAAGCAGACTATAAGCTTTCCATTAAGCATTCACTCATTTAAATACAATTATGTGTCCAGTTTGCATATCGACGCAAAACAACAATAAATGGGCATTATGCAACTGGTTCTTAAAAGGTTTTGCTATTAAAATGTTTTAGATGGACCACCAAAGTAGTTTTCTTCGCAATATTGCAATAATAGAAGTACTGGCGAAAGCTGAAACAATTTATTGTTCCATATAATTAGGTTTGTTTATTTCTAACATAATTGGCTGACGTTACGACCTACAACGCTTGACAAAAAAATGGAATAATAGTACAATTGTGCGCCGATTTCATTTATAATTTCGTTTTTCGGTTATATTAAAACTACTCCTACCCAAAATTCCAAGATTCAAAATGTATTACACTTTACTGTAATAATTTAGTAAATTATTTGATAAATTAGAAAATCCGACCTTCGTTTTAAATTTCTTGTTTCTTCAAGTAACCATTTATGTTAAGTATGCTGTAATATTACTGTCAACTCGAAAAAATAAATTTTAATTAGATCTGGTAAATTTAGTTAAGTCCGGCAGGCGAGAATGAAAGTCTGTATTTATCGTTCCATAATTACTCAATTTGTAATTTTGTCTATAATTCAAACGTTTATCAATGCGTTTTAAGCTTACAAATACATTACATTTGTTAAAGCACTGAATAATTCATATTGAGATACTGAGCCATTTTTGAGCGAGCATTTGATGTAATTATGTCCTAAAAAGAAATACACGCTGGGAAATTGGAAGCCTACGTCGAAATGCAACAATGCGGCTATTTAAGTAAAGCAATAATCATAACCGTAATTGGTTGAATAGTTTTGTTGTGGTATTCAGTCCTAAGACTAGTCTGTACAACCCTCCATGCACCTATATTGCGCTAGCCTTTTAATTTCCCTGTAAATAGCACAACACTCAACATCCCTTACATGCTTAGCGGATTCCATCCTTGGCCTCCCTCTTATTTTCTTACCCCACACACTTCCCTCTAATGCTAATTTTACGAGAACCTCGTGCTTCAAAAAGGGGCCTATTAATCCATCCCTTCTCTTGGTCAACGTCCTTCATATTGTTCGCTTTCCCCTATTCTGTTAAGAACTTCCTCGTTTGTGATTCTATCCACCCATCTGATTTTCAGCATTCACCTATAACACACATTCAAATGCTTGTATCCTTTTCCCTTCCCCTACTCCTATCGTCCACGTTTCGCACCCATATAACGCTCCATACAAACATTTTTGGCAACGATTTCCTAATATTCACATTTATATTACCCGTAAGTAAATTCCTCTCTTTCGGGAAAGCCTTCCTTTCCTGTGCTATCCTATTATTTAAGCCTACTATACTTCCACCATCCCTAGTTACTACGCTTCCCAAGTAGCAGAATTCCTTAACTTCCGTCAAAATATCCCTTACCAATCTAACACCCTTTGTTATTCCACTGTTTCCAAAACTACACTCCATTACCTCTATTAATCCTCAAATTAAACACTTACTCCAGGACCACGTTTATGCCATTTATTATGGTTTCCAAGTCTTCTTCTGACTCTCCTAATACTATAATATCGTCGGAACAGCGTAAGGTTTTTATTTCTTCTCCTTGCAGTATGATTCCCTTTCATATTCCTTTTTAAATTTTTTCATCGCCTGTTCTATATATAAGTTAGACGGACTGCATCCTTGTCTAACTCCTTTCTTGATTACGGCTTTATTTTCTTGATCTTCTAGTCTAATTACTGCTACCTGTCTTCTGTACAGGTTATGGACAAGCCTCCTTTCTCGATATTTTATTCCACAGCTCTTCTAAATCCATAATAGTGTGTTCCAGTTCACATTACCAAACTCTTTTTCTAAATCTACAAATGCCATAAACGTAGGCCGGTTTCTCCTAAATAGTTATATGTTTAAAGAAATTCGTAATCACATTATACCTGGGTGTCATAAATTCGTCAAAAATATGGGCATGAGTACAAAGTTTAAAATAAAAATACCTGAGCTGACTGTGGTTATTATAACGAAAAAATGTTAAAACTATATTTCCATCCACATTGTGAATCTCACTGGGAATTAACATTTTTAATTAGACTGCATACAAATGGAAGACTTTTAAATTTAATGATATGAGAACAGTATCAATACTAGCCACAATACCAATTGTATTTATGTCTGTCGTTTAAGTAGCGCAGACATAAATATTACTTAAGTCGTGATTACTAATAACCTGTTTCTTGAAAGCGGTTTCAGTCATAAGCCTCTGATCTCACATTTTTTGCGGATAAACATACTTTCATACTTCAACATAATCATCCTTAAAGAGGCTCGAATTGGAACATAAAATTGTCTTCCTATTAAACTGCCATGGAACAGTTTCTGTATATTTTTGCTTTAATTTATTGAATATATATATATAGTAATAAATTGTGATGAAAAGAGACAATTATATGATATTTTTATAGATAAGATATAATAGGCAATCCAATCTCCACTTATAAATAATAAAATTAGTTTATGACACGAGACAATTTGCTGGAAACCAGACAATAACTAATATTTATGACCTTGAAAACTACTGTAAATGAAATTAAATAAACTAAATGGATGAATGATGAGGTCAAAGTGGGATTTAAATTTTATGCTAAGAGTCAATTATTTGCAACATTGTATTATGGCAGCCACCGGATCCACTTTCGAGGCCCGTATAATAGTACCAGTTAATATTTGCACATTCCGTGAGGGTATGTGGTGGGTGGCCCCTTTGCTATTTATACCGGCGCCGAGACGAGAAAAAAAAATGCGATTACAGGACGGTAATTCTCTATCCTGGCGCCTGCGAGACTCAAGGAGAAACAGTGTACCGGTTAGTGCTTGTGTGTGCTAAACAGACTCGCAGACTCTGCTACTTTCAACAGACATCTTTCCTAGAAACTTTGGCAAATATCTCCTACTGAAACTCTTAATGCGAAATTGGCATTTACGACTGTTCGCTACGACTATGAATAAGAGACGAGATAACAGCAACCACTAAACACGAGAAGAAGAAATACGACCATTCGTTTTTTATTCATCTTCTGTTAACTTTATGAATCCTATACTACGCCTGCTGAGATGATAGCACATTAATATGGTGCTAACCTAGACGAAATAGCGCAGTAATTTATTTATATATTATATATATTTATCGGGAAGAATTCAGTAAATTGGAAATTTTTCCTCGTATAAAGCCAGCAAACAAAGAAATATTCACGTGCGCTTGCAATGTATATTAAAGTTTAAGCTTGAAAAATAGTGAGAAATGGGGTGTTATTATTAAATTATTATTTAATATGTTCCACAGTTGGTTGTCAATTGTAACAAAACAGCTTTAATTTATGATGAATTATCTTATGAAGTGTTCGAAAGAGAAGAGAAAAGGATTTAATTTATGACATTAAATTAAGTTTCAGTATGCAAACAAGAGAATTGAATAAAAAGGTTTACAAATGCAGGCGGTAGCAGAAAATATTTTTTATTGAAACTTTAATAACAGGTCACCTGTGTGGTGATCAAAAAGAAGCAAAGCTTTTCTATGGAAAATAGGTCTGGCAATGTGAACTCATTAAATTCAATATCAACGATACCTTGGAGACTGAAGCTGTTTTCTCTGGCAGCATTTTGATTGTCTGCTTCGGGTTGACGATTTGGAGACGCCAGATAATATGTTTCTCGTTGACTGCATAGGATGATCTGACTGTATGGATGATGCCATAGTGGAAACTAAAATCTATATCTGCCGAGGTCTCTCGCCTGCGAGTCGCAATTTAACCTCGTGCAGGTTTAGAATTTTCCATCTCCATC
This sequence comes from Eucriotettix oculatus, assembly GCA_034510155.1. NCBI lineage: Eukaryota > Metazoa > Arthropoda > Insecta > Orthoptera > Tetrigidae > Eucriotettix > Eucriotettix oculatus. The sequence goes on along the minus strand of CM067376.1, from coordinate 211,134,196 downwards.
TCCCAATAGCCAATCAAGCTGCAGTTTCAAATGGCACCCATCGGTTGATATTTTCACAATTGCAGCCATTAGGAAAATTTTAGTCTCATGATGTAAACATGTGCTATCGCACAGGTTTCGGACGTAGCTGTTTGTAATTATCCACGCCTAGCTTCCAACGGGAGCAAATATTTCTAGACGATTAATAAATCTCAGAAAATCCAAACTAAGGTGTAAGCGCTGTCCGTCACACAGGTATCACGAACGCCAAAAAATATATATATCTAAGACTTTACTCGCGTACTTTTAATGTATTTCAAGTTCTAATATTGTCAGATGTTCTAGATGCACAATTCAACAAACTGCGTACTTATTTTAAAAATAATTAAGGTTTATTATCTACTGCTTCGTAGATCGAAATCGGCAAGATTTGTGTGCTTTTCTGCGGTAATAAGCAATGCGCCCTAGAAAGACTCACTCAAATATTAGCAAAAGACGTTAATATTTTCTCAGTAGGAAAGCATTCCAATCCATGTATTGCACCAAACGTTAGTAGGGCTTAAAAATCACCTCCACCATACGTCAAACAGGATATCTTAAAGAATTTTGTGAAAACAGGAATTCGGTAACAAAGGTACATTTATCTTCCTGAAAAATACGTTCCCGAAAATAAATTCTGAGATACGAAACTGGAAAATAAATCTTATACTGAAGAAGATGATAGATGTGAACAGCACAGTACAGTATATTAATAACTAAAATAGGATGTAGGAGATTAGTTTCGTTTCAGGAAGAATGTAGAAATAAGAGGAGCAATATTAATTCTCCTTTGAAGTTTAGAAGACAGAATAAAATAAAACAGGTCTACGTTCATGACATTTGTAGATTTTTAAAAATCTTTTGATAATGTAAGCGGGAACACACTACTAAGGATTTTGATGAGGGCAGGAATAAAATATCCAAAATGAAGCGTTATCTATCTATACCCTCTACAGAAGGCAGTGAGAAGTAATTACAGCACAAGGGCAAGGAAGGAAAGCAAAAATCGAGAAAGGAGTAAGACAAGGATGCAGTCTGTCGCCCATGCTCTTTAATTTATATATAGAAAAGGCGACGAAGAAAGTTAAAAAGGAATCATACTTCATGAAGAAGAACTAAAAACCCAACGGTTTTCCGATCATATTGTAGTATAATGGGAGTCAGAAATAGACTTGGAAATAATAATAAATGGCATGAACGAGGTCCTTGAGAAACAGTACATTAGAATTATTAGAGGGAAAACCAATGTGATGGAATGTAGTATGGGAAATAGTGGAATAACATTTTGTGTTAGATTGGGAAGGAATATTTTGAAAGAATTTAAGGAAGTCTGCTACTTAGAAAGTATAATAACTAGGGATAGAAGTATAGTTCACATTAAGAGTTTTCGCAAAGCAGGGAGGGAATTTACTCATATTAAGAAATTTTACTAAAAATGTTCGTATGGAGTGTGGCGTTATATAGCGAAACGTGGACGGCATGAGTTGCGAAAGTAGAAGAATATAAGCTTTTGAAATGTAGTGTTCTACAAGAATGCTAAAAATCAGATGGGTGGATAGAGTAACTATCCAGGGAGTTCTAAGCAGAATAAGAGAAGAGAGAACAATATGGAGGGCGTTGACCTATACAAGGGATAGATTAATAGGCCACGTTTGAAGACATGAGGGTATTGTAAAATTAGCATCAGTGGGAAGTGTGTGGTGTAAGAACAGAAGAGTGATGCCAAGGCAGGAATACGCTAAGAAGTTTAGGGAGGCAGTGGGATTTGGTAGTATTGTATAAATGAAAAGGTTTGTGCAGGACAGGTTAGCATCGAGGATTCCATCAGACCAGACTAAGGACTGATTTTTACAACTCGTTTAGGGTTGAAACTTTAAGCTATAGCTCGGGGACCATAGTCAACCCTTAAACCTTGCTATACCTTCCGCATCCCTTTTGAATTTCCTTCCTCTGTTATTAATGAGGACTTGCCTGTTTCAGGATCCCCTTCATATAGCCTGTTAACCAAGTAAAAAGAAGGGTAATAGGTCTTCCTCTACCTTCCAAATACCCCCTTTTAAATTCTCTTCCTATGATTTTAAAGGCAGATGCTTGTATCAGGATCACCCTCATGCAGTCTATACCCAAAAAAAAAGAGGTAACAGTGATCCTCTACTCCCATTGGATCAGTCGGCCATCTGCTTCCTAAAACTGGTGGAGGCATGGATACGGAAATGCTTCATCCCCACAGAAAAATCCTCTCTCGTCATTCGGTTCACCGTGAGAATAGTACCCAATAGCCTGACCTACCTGATGCAGGTTTTCTACGGTTATCCCGGCTCCTCTTTTCGGTTAATCACCGGGAAGGATCATTAAACTGTAGGGACCCTAGTTAACCCTTGCTTTCCTTTTTCTATATTCCACATCCACCCTCTTCAATTAAATTCCTATATGTTTCCTAGGTTAGTTGGAGTTTCTGAATTACCCTCTTGTTGCCTATTATCCGCCTCCCCCCCCCCCCCACCCAAAAAACACTAATAAATGTAGATTGAAAAGTAAAAACACATATAACATACATTTACATGAGTAAGGTTCATTTAAAATATTACTAACTCATTTAATTAACACGTCCACTATTATTATTATTATTATTGCATAATATCCAATAAGTCCTTGAATCTGACCTGGGATGTGTAAATACAGAAAGAAATTAGTCTTCTCTCTTCATCTATGAAATGTATTTTAATAGTGATAATTTTTTCAGAATCTCACACTTCCACAATTGAACTGAGAAGCTGAAGCGGAAAATTATATAATGGATCATTATCCGTCATGGGTTCCCTGATTCTACTATTTCTGATGTCTCGACGGCGTGAAATGAATAATAAAAACCGATATAATTCTTTTGGTCACGAGTCCTCCACCTTGCAGTGTGTTTCATAGAGTTTCTAGTCCCCCTCCCTGATGTGAATCCGGAATTACTGTTAACGTCTAAGAACCTCAAAAGGATCTGGGGTTGATAACAGTCAATCTCTTAAAACGTGTCATGCATGAACGAATACGTAACTTTTTAGATAATTAAAAGCATTGATGCGAAATAAATGTGTTCCCTTTAAAAGTAGTTTCTGATTAAGTGCAAACTGCATACTTATTGAATAAATATATTGAATAGAAAATCATGAGTGACGGGAAATAAATATATAAAAAAATTTCCCTGTTGTTATAAACTTGGTTTGGCTCATTTAACAATAATTATGAAATCCTAAATTAATGCTGATTTAGTACTACTTGAACCTCCGCCTGATCAGTTAAACGTAGTTGTTTCTTTTGAAACAGCAGTTTGATCTAGTAACAGTGAAATTGTCCTGAAATAAGACAGGTGGGAGGTTGTCACGACGAATCCCAGTTATTCTGTAACAAGTTCTGTAAATTTCTCGAATTCAATACGTATAATCCGTGTATCCAGCCAGATAGAAACACTCTCGCTGATGCCTAATATAAAGATCACGTAATTGGCGGCGATTTATGATTGCACTGGGGATTTGCGCGAGTCCTTAGTGGCAGAAAGTGAATTGCGAATACACTTTGAGACGTGCCGAGAAGCCGAACCATGCGATTCTCTGTTACTTCGGCATGATGTCGCCTCCAGAAATAGACCCGCTTTAGACAAATTACACCCTGGAGATCCTGGGTTGAAGCTTTGCACGTTGACATCCATCACGTGATAAATTAGTACTGTTTTTCTAGGTCATGTGCTTTACCCGAATAGGAAGAAGTAAGGTAATTGTGGAATAATTATATGCCAACAGAAATTCAACATTTCAACAGAGTTTATACAACATTATATACGACGGACATTCAATAATAAAAGAGACTGTTGATTTAGAAATGAACTGTGTATTTTTACAAAATGAGACATTTACTACTTCTCAACATAATCCCCGCGAATATTAATACATTTTCCCCAACGATGAAGTAGTTTTTATACCCGTTGCAAAGTAGTCTTTGTCTTGTTGTTTTAGCCAGTTCCTCACAAATTTTTCGAACTCGTCGTAGTTGCTGAACTTATTTTGGGCTCTGGTTCAAAATGGTGAACACAAGTTTCATCAGACGTTAAAATCTTGCATAGAAAAGGGTCGCCTTCTCTTTCATAGCGTTCATTCAATTCTGCACAAACTTTGAGTCATTTTCCTTGTACTGTTGCGTTAACTCTTTCGTGACCAAACTTGGCATTTGTTTTGCTGTAATTTAGCTTGTCATTAGTAACGTCATGTACTGTACCAACATTTACTACAATTTTGTTTGCTATTTCTTCAACAGTAATAAGTCGGTCTTCAAGGATAATGTCAATACGGGTTTCAAACGGAGATGTTGACACTTCAACGTTGCGCGTCAGTCACTGAGGTTCGACCGTTTTTGAACTTTTCTACACAGTTATAATAATTTCCGCAGTTCATACAACTTTCACCATACTGTAAAATCAGTCTAGAAATGCTTTTATTAGTTTCTCGGCCTTATAAAGTAAAGCCGTTGTTCAATAAATGCGCAAACTTCAAGCGAATACACTATCGTTAAACGCAATTTTCAGTTTATAAACAAGAATATTTAACCATCAGGTGTTCTCAGCTCATTCCAGTGATGCCAACCTAATGTCTTGTAAGTACGAAACATTCTACAAAACGTTTTTCAGTATATTAATTGTCTCTTCATTTATCCCCCTTATATATATAAGGAGGATCAATATACATATATATATATATATATAATACATATATATATATATATATATATTCAATTGTACGTTGAGACGCGTGCTTTTAGAAATCTGTGTCTAAAATCGTATTGTTTATTGAAATTAGATATTGCTGGACGTAAATATAAGTAACATTTTCTTTTAGATTTACATAATTATAAGAACAATTAACGTCTGTGAATAACATTAACAAATTAACAATTAACGACCCGTATAACAGTCATTTATACGCGAAATTGTTTGAACTACTTTTAATATAAACCCGACGTTTTCACTATCCATTTTGGTCCCAGTCAATATTTGAAACCTTCACAATGGATGGTCGAAACGTCGAGCTTATGTTGAAAATTCTTCAAAAATTTCTGAGTAATGTCTGTAATACGGGACGTTAATTCTTCATTTAGAAAATTCTTGAATTTCATTTTAATATAAACTGGTTTTCTTAACACTTTTAGATATTCATCGATACCAAATTTATTACGTTATGCTAATATAATTCGTGAATATATATTCTGGTACACCTGCAGAAATTCTAAAACAGGATCACAACATTGTGTTAGTTTCTATTAAACTGTTTAAGACTTTTTGGCTGTTTCATTCATTGTTTGATTTAAGAGTTGTCAGATTAACATAAATACTAATAATAATAGAGCGTGGGGCGAATCGATCAGTTAGACTTGTCTAAGTAATCACCACAAAAATACCTAACTTGTTTTGGAGAAAATACTTCAGTCAATAATTTTTAATTGAAATACAAAATAAAAGCATTTGATGATAAATTTTGTCTTGTTTACAAATACTTGGTTGTGGATAACATTAGATGGGCGATTTCTACATTTAATTTAGGTATTTTTTTATTCGTGATAAAGCAATCGTAGATTTCCAATAAGTTCACACTGAAGTAAAAAAATTATCACCAACAGAATTGTTGATACGCGACAGTATGAATCGCTTAATAACATTATCCTCTGAATTCTTAAAAGCCAAAATATTTGCTAGCCTGAAATTTCCAGTTATTTACTGAATAACTAATTGGAAAACAACTTTGATAATTGTACTGACTATATTACGGACACAACAAGCTTCGGAGACAGTTGGTGTTTCACATATAAATTTGATAAAAATCATAATTCCTATTTGTGTTCATTATAACTTTTTGATTTACTTTTGATTGTTCACACCTGAAGAAGTTCCAATGACAGGAACGAAACGTCGTGTCGTATTGTGGTTAATAAATATTGTTTAAATTCTGACTAATTTGGCCGTAATTATTCTCCTGAATTAAATTTGAAGTCTAAAAACTATTTAAGTTACTGTAATAAGGCAGGAAATTTTTTCAAAAGCATTATCTCTACTCAAAGTTTGAAATTAATTTCAGTGATATATTCTTCCGAAGTCCTAATAAAAAGTAATAACAGATTACCAAAATGAAATATGTTATTCACGACTGATTACTCCATTGTAAATCTGATGGAATAATACGTGAAGGAAAACGAATCGTCGTGATATTATATTTTTATCAATTGTTTTTATTAATTATTTCGTAATTTATCGCCAGATGTCAAGTAGGTGCTTGAACATTAGGAAGTCAATCACAGCGAAAGTTAGTTTGAGAAAGAACATTTTTTAATTAAATTACTTCACTGCATTAATTAAGTTTCAAGAGAAGTGCGGGCATAAATCGTGAGCTGAAGCGACCTTGAGTTATACGAGATTCTTGTTTAACGTAAAAAATTAATCAGCACTAATACGCATAACTTTTATAATTAATTCGTTATTAGTCATAGAATGAAGCTTTGTGCGTCTCAGCGCAATTTGAAGAAAATCTGATCCACTGTATTAAGCTGAAAATAATATAGGAAAAAGAATGAAAGTAATTGATGATCGGTTCTGACGTTCCACACCTGCACGTCGCGGACCGGCGATTCTTTAGCGCTCAAATGTATTTATACGACGCCACTTAATTTAATATCTTGTGCGCACAGCTTGTTACGAAAATAAACGGAGCAAAAAATCGAATTTTCAAGGACGGGTTTTTTGAGTTGATCGACAAGCGAGGTAGAAATTCATCGCTTTTGTAGTTATATTTAGATAAACCAACCTGTTTGGCTACGCAGATCAAAGCGGAAAATATAATCACTTAATGAAAGTTTAGACGGTTTATAATATTCTCATAAATGCTTAGCTTATTGTGTCTCTATTTGGTACTTTAAGGCGGAAGCTGCTGTCTGTATAGAAACAATATTCTACCATAATAATACTGGTAGAGTATAAAAGTGTTGAGTCAACCAAAACAGTCTTCAGAATAAAATTTTTATTTTCAATAGGTAGCTTCCAACATTGTCATTTTCAAACTTAAAACAAGGTTATGTACGATAATTCTTATGTCAAAAAACAATTGTATAATTCATGTCATATATGCCAATACATATTCATTGTCAACTGTCAACGTCGAAAACATCTTGTTAATAAAGTTAATGCCAACATTATAAAATTGTTTCGTAGTCGATAAAATTAAATTACATCGATCTTGATTTGATTGATGTATAATTAATTATATTTGATATATGTATACATAACTTAGGGGCTAATAGGCATATCTACTTCTTCATTGTCTCTGCAGCCTATTCAGGGCCTTGGCCTAACGTGTCGACTGCATACTGTCATATTCCTTGACGCATTCCGAATTTGGAGTGATATGTGGTCTGCGTAACGGTCCTCCAACAGTCTTAAACCTAGACTCCGTGACAATGATGACACAAACGTCCAAGCCCCAAGTCCATGCGAGGATTAGAGCCTGGTACCTCTGTGTTGTGAGGCAGTGACGTTAGCCACTAGACCACATAAGGTCGGCAATAGACATAAATACAACAAAAACCTAATAATATAAAAATCTAATTTAAGTCTTGAAACAATTTGATTTTAATTTATTTGAAATATCAGCATAATGCCCTCCAATATCGGCACCTTCGTTCATACAGTTCATAATATTCTCTGAATTTAAGTTAATATGGTTGGCTTCAAAAATTCTTAATTTAATTCTAGACTTGTTTTTATTTAAGAAGATAATGCCTTCAAAATTAAAATTATGGTTAAAAGTTTTAAATACGCATATTATGCCGTATTAACTTTGTATTTCGGGTTGAAGCTTAATTTATCATTATAAACAATGGCGGCTTGTGAGTATTTAAAGTTGTGTGTTACATCACACCACGACAAATTTTATGAGGATAAAGATATTAATAATACTACTACATCTACAGGATTGTTAACACTCCACGACGTGTAAATATGCAACATTTCTAATTTCGTCTTCATCACGTGACAGGAAACGACATTGTAAAAATGTATAACCATATTGGCGCAAATTCCTCATACAACAGTATTTTTACTTATAACATATTTTAAATAAAGAATGTTTATTTTAGGAAAAGTCACATAATATGGAAATATTGTATGCAGGATCGTGCGATAAATTTCTCAGAATTATGAAAGTGTTCGTAATTCCGCCTGTTAAACGTTTTTCATTTTTAATAAACTTTGATTAAATCAAATAAGCCACAAGTGCATAAACAGTAACCTTTTCATTAATTCGTCAGAAACATTTAAAACTGTATCCTGATGACGCTGCCTACAGGTATGTCAGCACTTTCGCCCCGACAGCGCTGCGCGTTTGTTAGCTCATATTATTACCGGATCTTAGACGAGCAGGGAATTGAAACGGTAATAATGCGCATGCGCATTTCTCATTCCAGACAAGATTCTCGTGCTATTAGGAATGTAGCCAAGATATATACTGGAGGGAGCGCACTGGAAATCACTTCGAAATCAAAGCAGAAATACGCACTCTTAAAACACTATTCTTTTAGAGTTTCTTAAACTTACAAAACAAATATTTCCTCCTAAATTAATTCATATGCTGTAGCACATGAGTACATATGCATCAGTCGCCACTGGATATAAATCCTGGTTCTCAAATCCGTCGTTGTGTATCTGATTAATGCCTTCTTACAGTTTAAGCAATAAATTTTATGTTCAACATCTTTAGCTTCAATGAATTTATTTTTTTCCTTAGAGGGCATTATGCATTAAAATAAATTGAAATAAAATTGTTCATGACTCAAATTTAATTTTTACATTATTATGTTTTAATTGTATATATGTCTATTGTTCCGTAAGTTATATATATATATATATATTGAATGTAATTAATTTTATATCAATCAAATCATGATCGATGTAATTTAAATTTTCCTTGTTGGCATTAACTTTATTGGCAAGACGTCGTCGACGTTGACAGCTTTGCATATACACATCATTTTAAAGGGTTTTGCAAATGTATTCGTTTGTATACGAAATGAATTATATAATTGTTTTATTGTCATAAGAATTACTGAGCACAATCTTATTTTACGGTTGAAAATGACAATGTCGAAGCCTCCTATTGAAAGAAAAAATTTTATTCTTAAGACTGTTTTGTCTAGGTGTTGTTATTAATCGGCTGGTCTGATGCAAATCTCCATGCTAACCGATTCTTCGCAAACATTGTCATTTCTAAATAATTACCACATTACACATGTTTTCTAATCTGCTTACGGTATTCCATCATCGGTCTCCCTCTTCTGTTCTTACCCCACACACTTCCCTCTAATGCAAATTATCATTGACCCTCATGTCTCAAAAAGTTGCCTATCAATGTATCCCTTCACGTGGTCAAAATTCCTCCATATTATTCTCTCTTCTCTTATTCTGCTTAGAACTTCCTGGTTAGTAACTCTATCCATCCATTTGATTTTCAGCATTTATTTCTAGCATCACATTTCAAAATAATATGCATTGTTTACGTACAAATCATAAGACCATGGACGATAGTAGAATTAATTTGTAAGATTAACAATCATACCTGAATATAAAAATATATTTAAATATATAAATAACGAAATAGTAACTTAAATTAAATAAATAAGTAGTCTGACAAGTATAAGTAAATAAGGAATACAGCCAATTTGCCAACAATCAATTTTATATTTATTTAATACGTCTACCGAATTCTGCCGTAACTGTCGCAAGCCGCAAGCCACAAGATACATGTTATCCATTTAAAATATACCTGATGAAGTACACAAACATTGACGAAGCGTTGCAGATGTTTTAAATAATTATTAAAATTGCTTGCTGACATGTTGGCTGTATTTTTACTTATTGTAACTGAAATTCACCCTTGTTAAACACTGTATGATAATTGTTATGTACTATTATTTACATTTATTCGTCATTTACGTAATGTAAAATCCATCAGTGCTTTTGGGGATACAAACCTAGCATAAAATAAACAATGTTTCATGGTCTCCATGACTGAGATTCAATTTGAAGCAATTCTTATGTCTTTGAAACAAATAAAATGTTAAAGGGCAATGAGTTTTCAAGAGACAAGGTTAAGTGATCTTTATTTTCGACCTAAGGTATGTCTTATCTTCTAAATCTTATAATTCTGATGAGAAATTGTCTAGGCGCCTGCAAAGATCGTAATCTACAAAACGGCGCTTCGCAAATTGTACTTTAACACGCTCTGCTCGATATCACTCTTCTGAATAAATATGCTTTGAGGTCTGAAATGTACGTGTAGAACCTCACGGATCACAGACGGCGCTGTCGTTTTCTGGTGTCCTTGGTATATCTATATGGCGCAATACTCCGGAAAATTTCATCCGGTTCCAAGGAATCCACGTGGCTCTTTCATCCAAGTCTCCTTTCATTATAATTGGGATTTCCTCTCGGAACGAAGTGACGCTAATCTATTGCGTTACATTCTAACAGACAGCAGCGTAGATCATTCGTGTATCTGTGTATGTCATAAGTCAGGAAACGTTATCTGCCACGCCTGATCTAGCAGGGCTACCACATAACCATGAACTATGACTTCGTACAGAAATAGTGCAATACAAATGCAGTTATTTCAACTTGGTTTATTAAAGGACATGGAAATCTCAAAGTTTTAAGAATAAGCATAAAATGTTGCTTGGAGAGTCAGGAAAGAGTAACATTAACTAAACTTATCTAAATTCTTTAATCCCGAATAAATTTTAAATACCGAATCAATTGTTTAGGTAATTAGTCATACTAGTCTATATAGTTTATTACTTGTTTGGTAACCTTTCTCTTACATTATTACTTTTCTCTGAACTTTCTATTTCATTACCAACAATATGTTCTCGTTTCATTGTGACTTGACTTCTTTATTACGTTTTTACGGTGTGTCTTTATTCAATATAAGTTGAACTACGAAAAACCTCCAAAATTACTTCGAAAAAGCCATTACACACAGTCCTCTACATACAAAAGTAATTAAAATAAACTTAAAATAAGAAAATGATCTGATATAAATAGAATAATCCGCATCAATGTACCAAAATCTTATTAAATCATTTAATTTATATTAATCAATAAAACTGAAATGTCTGTCTATTTCTGTCTGCCTGTATGTTTGTCTCGAATAGACTCCGAAACGACACAACGGATTTCAATTAAAATTTGATGGTTTAAGAACATAGATTTAAATTAAATATTCGTGCTTATTTCATTTCAATATATTTGAGAAGTTATTATAATAATATACCTAATATAATATAAATATTTCTTCGAATACGTGCATTCAAGTCTCACAGTGTTGAAGAGGGTTGCTATACTGTTGATATATTTATGCTCCAAAACGGTTTAACGGATAACAACGAAAATTTCAGGGATTGAAACATAAATTTTAACGTAAATTTTCGTGTATGTTTCGATATCTTGCGGAGAACTAAGATATTAATGTAAATATTCATAAATCCATTGAATTTCCGCGTGAAAGGTGGCGTGAAAACCAAGAGCGAGTTATGATTCTTATTAGGCGTTCCTATACCATTCATCCCACTTACTGTGTTATTATAAGCGTAACTTTGGCACCCATCTATCGTAATGATTATTTATTGTGTGGGGTGAATTTATTTTATTAATTGAATTATAATAATATATTATAGGTAGGGATTTATTATTTGAAAAGAAAAAAATCTTTAAGTTTATAATTCATAATTTAATCATAATAGAATCATTAAATAAGAGCATTGAAGATATTTACAAGTTTCTTAGATAATATCGTAAAATAAACAATTAGTTAGCATGAAACTTAAAACTCAGGGTTTCTTAGTGCAGTGACCGTCGAAGCTTAATGGTTCCCTAATGGCAATAGGCCTGGCAAATGTGAAACTCTTTATAAATAAATAAAAAATCTACGATACGTGCGGTTGAAAATATAACTGCTCCCTTTCGGTTTCGTCGTATGATGGTGGTCGCAACAAGATCATCACCGTCTGGGCTGGATCCCGTATTCTTCTTCCAGGCGGCTACCAGCTTTGTTTCCGATCATCAATGGCCGGCCTCTCCATATCATAACTTCCGTCTCTTAACTTCATCTCCCTCCTGTCTCCCCACAACTTCTCTGTCCTGCTTCAAAATTCTCTTCCCAAGTAACATCGGTCGGAAGCTACACAATCTTGAACTACCAATCAGATAATTTTCTTCAAATGCTTCTATTGGCTTGCCGATGGACAATTGCAACCAATACGAGAATTTTTACTGCTGGGACTAAATGTTTCACATGTTCTGCATATTTCCATGACATTCCGAATTTTTTACGGAATTTCCGTTTTGCCAGCAGTTCATCTTTTATCTACGGCGATTTCCGGTAGAATCCTAATTTTCTACGGGTGATCCCTTTTCTGAATTGGCTCCTCTCGCATACAAAAAGAAGTGTAGGTCTTTTGTTCCTAGGAATGCGCTCTGCCACCCCACAGAAAACCCAGGAATCAGATGTACTTTATTTAAACTTTCAACACGCGTATTTAATATCTATTACACTATTGTTGCAATAAGATTCGCGCCGTAATTAACCTATTGTTGTTACCTGAGACATAATAAACATCTTTCGATCGTCGATACTTTGTATACGTAAATTGGTTTTATTTGTCGCGTCAGGTAATTTTTTATATTTAGTAATTGCCATAAATGATACCGCACTTTTTTATATTCATGAATTCACCTTTGTCAAAATTCTGTACCTGTTGTTCCGTTTTTAGGACAAAATAAAAAGAACTATTTCGGCGAGAACGAAGTCGCGGGTATAGTTAGTCCCAAATAAAATAAAACATTATTTTAATTTTTGGCGAAGTAAATAGTTTATTTATTATAAAAGTATAACTTTCGGAAAATAAATTTAAATGTTAAAAAATTGAATATTTTAGCGCTGTACTCAATTTATGTTGTTATTTCTTTTGAGCTAAATGTCATTTAAAATTCCTCTCCAGATATTAAATTTAAAAGCCGTTTATTTCATTCGATTGAAAATGACAATCATTCTGCTAGCAATAGCATTAGTAATCTTCTCTGAAGTGAGACTCTGAAGCCATCAAACAGACATGATTCAACTAGTTCCCAGAAATTTAATTAATTTTCATTTGGAACACGTGACTGTATTCAATGAACGCGAATGATATGATGGGGTTATCGGCAAAAGCAATTAGCGTGATAACAAAATTATATAGCCATAAGCCGAGACTTGTAAATTATTTCTGTATAAATTTAAATCTGTAAAGAATACAATTCTTGGGATATTAAGAGCCACTCTTTCATTCAAATATTCTTATTGATTTGACCGAGCGTCACAATGTCGTTATTCTAGATTGATTATGATTCTAATTAATTTATAAATTAATTTTCGCAATTAATTTATATTTTCACCGAAAACCGTATCGATTGTTTGGGTAATTAGTGATACTACCAGTTTCGCTTTTGATAGAATTTTGAAAACAAAATATTTTATTGAATAAAAAATGTTTTATTATTTGTTTGGTAACCTTTTTACTAAATTACTACTTTTAACTGAACTCCCTATCTCATTACAAATAATCTCTTCACGTTTCCTTGTAACTTCTTTATCGTTTTTTTATTTCTTGCTATAACTTAATAAATAAGCTGTAATATGAAAAGCCTCCAAAAATACTTCGGAAAAGCCACTACACACAAAAAGAAAGAAAAACCACCTTCAAAGATGAAAATGATCTCATATAAATAAAATAATCCGCATCAATATTTCAAATACTCCACAATTGAGTCCCTCATATTTAAATTCTTAAAACTTAAGTTAGTATACTTTCCTCCTGAGATATATATTATTTAAGAGTTCTACACTTGAATTATAATATTGTTATTCAATTGAAGAATAATTAATTTAGCATTTAAACAGTCAACAAGAATTATCACAGCACTGTGTTGCTACTAGTATTATGGGTCTGTAAATAGCCAACATGAGCCATTCAACTAACTAAATTATTAAAAAATCGATAGTTTCAAATAGATAGCGAGCACTATTGATATCAATTGGTAAAAAGTATCACTTGAATGAAATATTTACACTAAATTAAACAATATATATATCCCCTAGCACATTATTCAAACTAAGCTTTAGCTTCTATACGTAATCAATATAATGTGACATTATTATTATGAGTCTTCCCTTTGTTTCAGTACTAGATGTTAATTAATCATAAAAATATATGTAGTAACAAATTGATCTAATTGGAATAATTACAACAATTTGATGCTTCTTTGTTGTGGGTACACGGGCGTTTAGATACTTTTAAAAGTAGTATGTAGCGCATTAGTGCCCTCCCCAATTTTATGCGAATTTATGGAATTTCAGCAAGAACATCCTAACTGGCGACAGCCAGGTAAAGTATTTTCCCAGCCGTCAGCCTGGCAGTCGGGACACATGCCTGTCTGCGAATTTATAACGTTAAGCTTGTTTTTGGCTGTAACAGCATTCACCTTAAACATTCCCGAAAAATTTCCCTTTCCGGACGGAGAACTCACGGGGATTGGCAGAAAAACGTCATGTGGAATATCGTTTTCTCTTGGAGGAGGGATATATGGGGATGAGCTAGGAAGGTGATGAGTCAAAAAATATTCGCTATGATGTGAGACGTTGAGAAGGCGAGGAGGCAGAGTGAGTGGAAGGGAGGAGAAAGCTAGAGTGTGAAAGGGAGGAAAAGCTGGAGTGTGCAACAAGAATTGATAGTAAGTTGTTGCTCTTTAGTGTGTAAGTGTTAAGAACGAGTAAAGCTAGAGGGAAAAAGAAGAAAAAACAGAGGCTTTCCTCTATCACCGGCAGAAACGAATTCATCCCTCTTTCTGCTGGCAGAGGGAAGGTTTACAAGTCAACCAGAAGGAAGAAGGAAGTTCTGGTCGCATAGTAATCTCCAACAAGACGCAAATGAAAACTAAACAGGTTCGTCTAGTGAACGAAATTTCTGCTGCACATGGTCACCCCAATGATTAACTAACCCTGAGATAAAAAATATCGTTCCCTTTAATTTCTTTATATATTTATTTGTAGTAGCGCGCAGGACCCCATTTAAGATGATTGTGTATTTTATATAAATAAAATTATATTTTATCTTGAAGAAAGTAATTTTATTAAATAATTAAAATATTACACCCAAAATCATTTACAAGTATTTAAATTACCTTTTGTTTTTCACAATAATTAAATCAAGTAAATTAACGACCAATAACAGATCATGAAGTTTTAATTTAAATCATCCGAATTTCATTACCATATTTGGAACGTCATCAAATTTAAACGCAGTATATCTGAAATTTTATTTATTAAAATAATTGTATACACGCTAAATGATATCTCAAAATTGAGCAATATTTCTAATTATTCATTTTAACTGTTGGTTTTTTCTTTAATGTTTTATGAAAAAACCGTTTCACTTAAAAATTAGGTTGACGTTTTATGTTTTATCGTTACATAGAGGTATTTATTATTTTCAATATTTTCAACATTCCATTTTTCAAATTGTCTAGTTTAACTGTTTAATGGTTTCATTTTTAACTTCCTATTTCTACACATTGCTAGATTTAACGGTCTACATTACCATTTTGTTCTACATTCTTCCAGCAAATTTCGGTTGAAACTGTCCTTGGTGAAAGTCCTAATTAATCGTTTATACATTTTGCCCTATAGTTGTTTATCAAAATTTATAACTAAGTACTTTAAAATTTTTAAGTCTTCTATTTGTTTTTACTGATGTGAAATCGTAATAAATAATTTTTTAATGTTCAGTTTTCCAACTTTTTTTACATTCTTTGTAGTAATATTTGAAGAAATTACCTGATATGTTCCAAACAGGGTGACCAAAATTTGGAATAAGTAAATATAAACATTATGGTCTGTAATGGGTCGTTAATTTATTCAATTTAATAATAATAATTTATTATTAACTATATTATATTAATAATTAACATTAATATCTCATTTATTTCTGTAGAATATACACACACCACTTAACGTTGATTAATACACAACAAAAAACAAAAGCTATATTTTATTTACAATAATATAAGATGTTTAAAGAATTTAATAATTTAAAGAATTTAATAATTAAGGTTAAATATGTACATTTATTAAATTAAAATAATAATTTTAAAATGTGTCCGACGAGAATATAACATTTACAAATATAAAGTTATTAAAAGGGAATGATTCTAAACTTCTCAGGGGTAATTATTGTTTGGGTGACCACGTGCAGCAGAATACTCCGCTCGTTGACAAACCTGTGTTGTTTTCATATGCGTATTGATGCAGATGCCACTGGAACTTCCCAGTTGTTGAACTCTGAAGCGGCCGGTAGACTATAGCACAATGTCACGCGGCCAAAATTGAGGAAAACTACTGTTTTTCTCTCCTTCTTCCTCGTTGTTAACGCCTTCTCTCTCCGCTGCCTCCTCGACTGACCTGTCCGTAATTTAGACCGGCGCTGCAACTGCACTCGTCAATCGTCACTGCACAATCTCTCGCCACCAATCTGTGTCACCATCAATCTCTACATCTCTCAAATTCACTCTCTACCACTAATCTATTGCCAACCTGTCTAATTCATTCTCCACCACCATCCTACTCTCAATATCCACCACCAATCTTCTGTCGCCACCACTCTGCCTTCAAAATGTCTCCACCTGCCTCTTTTAAAACTTCGTCCCCACTTATGCGACACCTGTCACCAAGGTGGCAGGGATGGATATTCTCCAATAATATCCCTTGTTACATTTGGGAAACACACGCCACCCGGTCACAAAATTCTCAGACAGATTAGGAAATTCCAAAACCGGCGACGAGATGTCTGAGCTTTATAGCCCAAGTATCAACCGCTGTCACTTTTTTTGGTTCCGCCCTGCCAAGTCGGCGCCCGGAAAACCCTCTTCTTTCTGGCCAGCGGCATGCTCATGCCGAAATATTTATGCAAATTAAAATTCCATAAATAGGAAATAATTGAACCAGGTTCTACTGTGCTACAATGTTGTATGACCTTTGTCCTTTAATTATTGTAATTACTTTGTTCACTGAATCAAATTTTTCCATACACTTATTTATTTAGCTATTTATTTAAATTGTGATACTCAAACTTTAGGCTATACACTGTTCTTATTATTATGTTTTGTCTCAATGACGCTAAGGTTCCGTCTCGGGAAAACTCGAATAGATTTCGAATTCGGGTTTTCATGACATTGTCGTCGCTGTATCTCGTACTTCGGGGGCATTCTGCGATGAAGGAGATGGCGTCGTCTCTTGCGTTCATCCCGTAGCTTGGTAGAAGAAGATCTTCTTCCACCATGTCCCGTAGCCACACGCTTCGATGTTTGCGCCAAGGTGTAAGCGTTTTATGTAGGCGTTGAAGACAGTGTCCTGTCAGAAGCTCAGTCATTTTATAATCCATCTAGAATTGATATTGAAGACGCACGTCTGGTATGGATATTCGTACGCCTCCACCTTTTTCCCGTCGTGTCCATTAAATCTGCCACCGTTTCATAGTTTTATACTCTTTTCAGGCCCAATGGGCAAAGCTTATGGTATATAAATGGTTGACGATCATCACGCGTATCTTGGCCCATTCTTCAGCTCGTTCGTTGTCAGCGTTACCGTCGTTTTCACGCACCCATTCTACTTCAACATTTCTGCCACATTATTTATTTGGCGCATTATCGTTTTTTCCATGATGAAACGGCCATATTGTCACTTTGTATGATAATTCTGGCGTCGGCTTCTCTTTCCTTGCCTATTCTAAGCCTTTGATTATTCCTAGTTGCTCTGATTGTAGCACATTACAGTGTCTAGCCAAAGGGAATTTGTTAAATTCTACCTCCATATTTGCACTTTCCAAGCTGGATGATGTAGCTTTTCAAACTTCATTATTTTATTTCCAAATAGGCCACCGATTGCCCTCTCCTAAGTTTATATTCACTAGGTATTTTCTTTATACTTAAGTGAATGGATATGAATTTTGCCGATACAACTGCTGCCTCCCAATATACAGAGCGAAATCCCCTGATGACACGAATATCCATCAATCGCTGTACTTTTTTCCCGTTTCTCTTTAAGGTTCTTTTATGCCAAATACATGCCCCGTACTTCAAAATTGGTTCTATAGCGAATTTGTATATGTTCTTTATTACTTCGTCCACCATTCCTCCCTCGAGCTTCGCTTTAATTGTATACGATGATGCGATCTTTAGCTTTAGCTGTGTTTTCTATCCATGTCAGTTTCAACTAAATATATTTAATTATATAAATTTTAGTGGAAGGAAATGAGGAGGTTTCTAAAGTTGGGAGACGAAAAGTTTTCTGATAAACATTTTTAAATTCTGACTTTTGACCATTCTTTGCGATTTATTTATAATTATTAAACTATATAAAAGCCCTAGTCAGTTTGTTAGTAAGTATGGCCCGGCTATAGACGTGCAAACTACTGGTCCGAATTAGAAAAAAATGGCACACGTGATCCTCAGTTCCCGGAGCTGCACATGATATTTAATTTTTTTAAATTTACTGAAGTTATATATGTGAAGAAAATGAAAAACATTTTACGTAAAAGGTTCCGTCTCCCACACTTGCATCGAGATTTCCTAATAAGATGGTGGCTGCCTATATTCTTGATCTATAATACTACACATTTTTAGAACATTACAAACTTTTGCGTAGTAATTAATTCATCGTTAGCATAGAGCTAACTCCCTGAGAAATAATAAACTTCTTTGGGTCACCCAAACCATGTATACGTAAATTAATTTTATTTTTTGCTTCAGGTAAATTTTAATATTTAGTAATTTCTCATTTGTAAAAGCAAGTAAAATATGCATTTGATAGTGACTTTGATCACTGGTAAAAGTTAAAATTAATAAACTAATAAAAAATACTGTATATATGTGAAAAATGTGAAAATATCAATAAACTTTCGGTTTTTCTATTTTTGAAGGTGTTTTTCCGCCTCTAGCAAAATCTGTACTCAACTTGAAGAACAAGAAAGGTCTTATTATCTTTGTCTCGCCGAGACCTCAGTAGATATCTTTATTTCCAACGTGGACAATTGGTGTACTTTGGGTATTTTCATTCAGTTATGTGCTGTGGCATCTCTAATTGGAGAGACTTCTACAGGAGCAATGAAATATTTAAGTTGCAAAGCGTGCCATTAGAATACATTCTAGTATGAATTCTAGATCCATTAACAAGCCTTTCTTAAAAAATTGCAAATACTTGTTTTACGAAGCGTATATATTCATGAAATATTATAGTTTGTAAATCGGAATATTAATTTGCCCAAACGAATGTTGAATTTCATGAATCCGTAACTAGAAATTGCTCGGCTCTGAGGTCGGCCAAGCACCGTCTTGCGTCTCCACCACAATACCAGGATAATTTTATACAACCTCACTCCAGGGGTTCAGAACAATAATACCTACAAAAGTTTCGTGAATCAGTGTAAAATTATTCTATT
This sequence comes from Eucriotettix oculatus, assembly GCA_034510155.1. NCBI lineage: Eukaryota > Metazoa > Arthropoda > Insecta > Orthoptera > Tetrigidae > Eucriotettix > Eucriotettix oculatus. The sequence goes on along the minus strand of CM067376.1, from coordinate 211,114,576 downwards.
AATGGCGCGTTTATCTCTGAACAGGATTTTCATAATCGTTTCCTTCAAAAGAGTTGAAAGTGTTGCCTTGTAAAATCACCTACTAAATAGCTTTAATCTTTCTGTACAGCTTTTTCTGCTCTTTTGTTCGTTTGTTTCATGTATTGCCTGGAACTACTACGGAAGCCCAGATTCCCGGTCGCGCAGTAGTGAAATCTCCGTTGCATATGTGAGTGTTTATGCTCTCTGGTGTGCGCGTAGTGTTTTTAATTATTTTAGACTATATCCTGTTTATTTTAGTTATTTAGTTGAAGATTATTTGTAATTAATTATGAACTTTATTTTATTCTTATAATTATTTATTTGTAATTTATGACGCATCCTATCTCCTCGACGGAGGACTAATGGGAACAACAATAAACCTAAACGTATCCATAATTACATTCCTGTTTTATTATTTATTTGAACTCGAGCAACGCCGGCTACTTCAGGTAGTACTATAATTTACAAAACACTCAATTCTTGACGTCACGCTATCAGATTGCGTTTATTTCTCCTCATACAGTGTTGTCTTACGATATAAATTTGTGATTCTTTGGGAAGTCTCTCTTCTAAAAGAATCACCTGCATCCAACTTTATTTTGTATAATTCCATTCTCTTATTTGTTGCCATGCATTACGTCCACAAAGGCTTTGATAGCAATACTTGGACACGCATCGAATACCAACCCCATCCCTTTAAACCCCTCTAGCAACTAGTTGATTCGAATAATCGAACGGAAAGTGTGCACTTACGAAACATGAGAACGCGTAGGGGTTTCTACACCTGATACTCCAACTAAGGAAGCTCATTTTTCATTCGTATTCTGCGGAAGGGATTATCGACATATTTTACATTATTTTGTTGTAATTTTATACTCGTTCGCGTATTTCCAAGACACACAGAAGGATAGTCGATTGCGGTCGACCGGTCGATCGCGAGGTCAATATTACTCGATCGTCGATCGTTGTCAATGTCTGGGATGAAATTCTGTGTACCATGGGCTTTCAAGCATTTCTTACCTATTTTACTTCAATATTAAGTCATTTAAATTTAGAATTACAAGGTAAAAGTAAAACAGAAATTGATATGATCAGCTGCATAGACGCATATTAAACAAAATTTATTTTGCTAATAAAAGATCTGCAACAATATAATCTGAATCATTTTCCAAATATGGCGGATAGCCTACAAAAACATAAAAATATTAATTATAAGATCGACAAATACGCCGGGGAAATCAAAAAGTAGGGAGATAAGCCATATATCTATGTTTCTGTACGAGTTGTACTCAGCGTACTATTGATAGATTAGTAAAAAGTAAGTCACATTATTTTTTAACGAGAAATTTTCCTGGCCCAAAAAAACGCGAAAGTGAAACATTATCAGACATACTGTGCATTTTTATAAGAACGTTTTCATATTTACGAACGAATAGTACAACGACTTATACTGTAACGCTTCCCTCCCCCTCCGATCTTTACACGTCGCAATGCCGGCTCGGGCGCCATTGTATATGTCGAATTAACATATATTTCTCTATAATAACATAAACGACAATCGCGAACCGCGAGATCCTGAGGAAGATAGACAGCGTCGCGCCAAGACACGTGAGTTTTTGAGTCGAGCATAAAACTCTCAGGGGTCTTGGCTTCAATTAATTACTTTTGGAAGGGATGGTTTATTCAATGATCAAATAAGGGGTTAAAGTTATAAACAATTTAATTTGTCATTTTATTCCCGGCCAAAGCTCACTCCGACTCCACAATCATTAGATGTTGCTCACATTCACTCCTACTTAAGATCTAATATCTAACCTAAAATATTATTACAAAGATTTTGAAATTTCATCTTCACATGAGAATGTTCACCGTCACGTTCGAAATGTTATTATTGCCGGTCGAGGCAGCCAAGTCACACGCAGTGAAAACTAAGGGAAGGGGAGGGCTTACTGTGTGTAGTTCTCGTTCCGCCTGGGTCCATTCATTCCCAGCTCTCCAAAACTGTACTCTCCAACAATCACTGTACTCTTCACCATTCACAGCAACACAATCTCCATCTCCTTTGCTGTCTCAATCTGAACTCTCATATTGTCCAAAAAACTCCTGTCCAGCTCGTCGTTCTCAGCAAAAATCAATAATAACCTTTTTTTTGGGTAACAGGCTACATGAGGGTGATCCTGAAGCAGGCAACTCCCCTTTAATAGCATAGGAAGGGACTTGAAAAGGGGGGATGTGGAAGGTAGAGCAAGGTAGCCCAGGGTTGACTAGGGCCCCCAGGCTATAGTGTAAGGATCCTATCCAGTGTTTCACCTGAATGGATGCAGGGAAAAACCCTAGAAAACCTGCATCAGGTAGGTCGGGCTAGTGGGTACTACTCCTGCGCCCTTCTGATGACGGGAGACTGGATTGCTGTGGGAACGCAACAAACCCGCCTCCGTGCCTTGTTCAGTATTGAGAGGCAGTTGGCCGACTGGTCCAATAGGCTCAGCGAACAACTCTTACCGTATGCCGAAGGTCTTCGACCCCCGTACATACACCTCTCAAACTGCCCAAGGTCGTCTCAGCCTGCAGGAGTCTTAAATTAGCTACCTTGGCCATGGACCAAGGGGGGAGGGAAAGAGGAAAACCAGGAAGGAGGAAGTCAACCTCCACCTGGCTCTCACTCATTTCCCAGCAGGATATCTTCCTGCTTATCCCGTTCATCGACCCAATAATAACCACTCCAGCCCACTCTATTTATTGTCCCAGGCCTCCCCCCACTTCCTGAGGGTTTCAAATAAAGTTTAAGGTCTACCATGCCCGCGAACCGTTTCCAGGTCAACGACCGTCCAGCTTCCAAATATTTGACCTGCTGTTAATAGATCCGTAGTACACAATAGGCCCTTACCCGTGGGTTGCTGCATCGACCGATCGCGCACAATCTAAGTGGCGAAAATTATAACACATTGCAATTGATAAAAAAATTAAATTGCATTTTAACTTGGAAAAAATCTATCTTGAAAAAGCGACGGACTCGAATTGTTTAGGAACCGCATGTAAGGAATGCTGCTATCAAAAGTTGGGTATGGAAATTTATTTCCTTTATGAGCTTATATGTCGAAAACTTAAAAATTGATTTAAAAAAATAGTTTTGAACATATATTTTACTTATCTACCCATACCTCGCTGGAATGCATCTTTTACTGAAACACTGTATAAACATTACACACTCCTACTTCCCCCTGTGACTACGACTATAACAGCAAGTCGATCGATATGTAATTGAGTGACAGCTTTTGTTATGAAAAAGGGACAGAGAGAGTTCTGAAAAAACAGATGTGGACGGGGCGGGCAATCTGCAAAAGTTTAAGAAAAATAAAATGTGAAAGTTGTTACCGTAGCTCTTTGGAGAAAAAGCATAATTAATAAAAAATCTTAGCAGTCATCGACTGATGCAAGTCGTTATAGAACTTCGTGTGAGGAATGTGAGGAGATTGGAGAACGTGATGTGAAAATCCAAAAAGCAGAGCACAGTGTATAATTTTTTCAGAAATGTGAAGTGTAAAGAAAACGTTCGCGAAGAGGAGGATTCTATTCAGGACATTCAAAGTTAAGCATAAATTATATTTTTTAACTCTCTCGTACAAAATAGGCTCACAGTATAAATTTTTCCTATTGTATCGGCCATACTGAATAACCCTGAGAGAAGGCAGTGTTATTTTTTGTTTTCCTAAAATCGTATGGTCCAGCGTGGTTAAGTTTTGTTTTACAATTTTGTATTAAACAAAATAAAAATGTTTATGAACTATTTATTCATTAGAATACATATATCTTGACCCGTTGTGACGTATCCTACGAAATGTAAACTATTATACCCTACAGAAAAACAATGCTTAATAATTCCCTATTGATATTGGCTCTGCAGGCATTCTTAAATTTTCCATTTCATTGCATAAGTCGTAAATTTCATATTATTTAACGAATATTTTAACAAAATAAATACCATAAAAGTATGATTTCCTTTTTTATCAATTGTTTCTAGTGTAGAGTAGTTCTTACCGAGGAGAATAACTGTAGATAAAACTGGAAGGTTAACTACTTTGAAGGACATTTTATGTGTGAATGTAATGGCAATGCTGCATTGCACCAGTGGGTGTCTATTTACAAATTTACAGAAAGTAGGCGCCAGAGTGGGAAGCTAACAGCTCCTCTGTGTGTTTTGATACTGAGTCGTCCGCTCCTTCGACAAACAAACGGAATTCTCTAAACGAATACACAAATCGAAATTTGAATACGTTCTTATTCAACGGAGAATTATTATTATTTAACACATAACATTCAACCCGCGGTAATGTCTCTGTACATAAGGCGTAAAAAACGCAAAGAATGGGAGTTAATCTAATTGTTTGTCTTTCAAGTGTGATATGATTATTACAGCACATTTTACTAATTCCTATATTCACAGATCATTTCGATCCGTATTTTAATTCCACAGAAATTTCTGAGAGTTGATAACACCTACGTTCCAACATTATTTTTTTAATAATTCTCAGTATAATTTCTAGTATATTATAATTATGCGTGTGAAGTACCTTTTGTGACAGTCAATGATCGGATCTTAGTCGGAACAATGAGGCAGACCATTTTTCGAACAGTAACGAAAGAATATTTTCATGGACAATGGTAGGTCCGTTGCAAATTCGAGAAAATTTTACTTGTGTCGAACTGAAAGCTACGAGTAGCTAATCAAAATCCGCTGCTGCGTAAGCAACGAGAAACATGTGCAAAGATAGTTTTATTGGTTGTAAATTCTGAAAATTCCTACCAATAGATGTTATTTAAAATTGTTGCTAGTAAACTGTTGGAGAAGGAGAAGGAAAACTTGGGAGTCATTGGACGGAAAACATGGAATAGATTGCGGACTTCGAGCCAGGACGGAAGGAAGTTTGAGATTCCTGAAAAGTGAAGACCTAAGTTGTGACCGAGAATGGGTAGATCATTGGGTAGATGTCTCGCCCAGCTCGGTCCAAGTCGTGACCTGCTGATAAGACGCAGCGGGTAGATACTTCGTGCAGCTTTCACGTCCTGACGAAGTTTTCAACCAGAGGCAACAACCATCAGGCGTCGCTCTCATGTACTTCGCCATGATCGATAGATGCCATCAAAGCAGCTGCCTTGTGGTTTCGTTGACTTAAGATTTCAAAAGTTAACATTAACAGTCCCTTAACTCGGCTGCTGTACATGGCACCCCACAGGTGACCTGTAATTAAGAGTTTCAATATAAATTTCTGAATACTCTGCCGTTTTCATGTTAATTCATTTTTTTTCAAATTATACTTTTCCCAACAATTAAATATCATAAATAAATATTACAATATGGCTTCCAACTGCTTAATAAATTTAACATTTTATTACGGGTTTCATGAAATATATTCACATTTGTTGTTTTATATTGCCAAACACTTCACTGAATTATTTTTGTTTCATTATCTCAGCGCCCGGAAATTCGTTTATAATAACCTGCCACTGTGTCTGTCACCAGTAAACTGATTAACACGTGATTAAACAATTATTTTGGAAAATTTACATTTTCTTGCCCACTACCGTATGACAGGTGACGGAATGTTAATTTTAGAATTACCAGCGCATGTCTTAATTGAGTTACGAAATCTACTGGTTCCTTAAATAAACACTGTAGTTTCTAAAAAGACTGAGAAATATACATACAGTTAATTTTTCGGTACGTTAGGACAGGCTAAAATAATCTCGATACTTCAATGAGAGTCACATATACTTCCGGTAGATCAGACAATAATGTTGTTTTTTGGGGGGAGGGGGCAGGAGGGCTGGGTTTTGACGTGTTACATGATGGTGATCCTGAAACAGGCAACTTCCCTTTAATAGCATGGAAGGGAAGGTAGCCAAGTATTGATTGGGCAACCGGACTGTAGTTTAAGGATCCTACCAGGTGTTTCACCTGAAGAGATGCAAGAAAACCATAGAAAACCTGCATCAGGTAAGTACTATTTTCACGCCCTTTAGAATGACGGGAGACGACTTTGCTCTGGAGTCGCAGCATTCCCATCTCCGTGTCTCAACAAATTTTAGGAAGCAGTTGGCCGACGATCCAATGGGATCAACAAACAACTCTTACCGCATGCCCAAGGTTTTAGACACCAGTACATACACCTCCCAAAATAGGTGAAGGTGCCTCGGCATGTGAGAACTTTGAAAAAACAAGAGAGAGTACGAGGCATTACCGACGGAGTCAGGTGAACCCCGTAGTCAAATCTGGGGAAGAAATTCCTGCGAGAGAAAACTCCCAGAGGCAGATCCTCCTCCATCAGACAATGTTTGGTAAAGTTATCTACAAAATTAAATTTCGTCAACAGTGTGGAAAGTTGGTCTTGGAACTGGAGTTAAAAAAAGCTATCATTAAACCTGTCATCAATTTTATTTGGATAATGTTAAATTTTAAGATTTTGTACAGAATTTATTTAAATAACTTATCTGAAATGTTATTTATTAAAACAACTGTAAACACTAAATTTAGAAAATGATACCAAAAAATCGAGTGATATTTATAACTTTATACTTTTAACATTTTATTTTGTACATCATTGGCTCATCAAGTATATTGTAAATTTTATTATATACTCCCTTGGTGTCCGGTGAGTCTCAGGAAAAAATTTACGGCAGCACGCTACTGTATTTATTTCTCTTTGTCTCTAAATCATCAGCGGTAGCGTCACATTTTAAAAAAATTACCTTTCCACGACGTCTACTTTATGACCTCATAGCCACCTCGATGACTCAGCATCTTAATCGAGTCAAGAAACCTACTGATACCTTAAATAGCCACATACATACAGAAAAGTACACAGAAATAGTCAATACATGCAGAAGATACTTGAGCAATCTCTACGGTCTGATTAGCGTAAATTAATGGGTAGATCCATATATGCATCTTGAAAAATATTTGTGCGACCCTGGTCATTATATAGTGTACCTGTGACAGTACTTTTTTATTAACTAGTTGAAAGTATCATTAGTTAAATTTAAGTGTTATATCACGTGTGGCAGAAATATTCTCTTCGGTATGATTGGCTTGAAAAAATGTGTTTACCCTGACGTAGCTTGTCAAGTTTGATTATTTAACATAATAAGTAAAACAACGTTTTATATAAGTTATGACACTTTTAATTGTTATTTGCAATTGTCGGATAAGGGAATCGACCTTAAGTTACAGTAAACACAATTGGGGCTCCATAAACGCAATTCTGAATCATTTTCATTGCCTCTCATAAAACATTAGCATCATTATTAACTAATAAGAAACTGTCAGTACTTAAAATAAAATGTTTGTTAAACTTAAGAATTATTTCACGCTATACAGCAATTTAATTATCTCCTTCGACAGGCTGCGTGAAGTTATAATCTATCTATAGGCAATATCTATACGTCATTAGGGTAGAACACTTTTTGGCCTCAAAGTGGGAAGGAAGAAACCTAAATCTTCATAAGGCCAACAAAAACCATACCCGGCAGAGGACTACAATATACCAAAATCTCAGGATAATCGGATGAATAGTATAGGAAATCATAAGGGATAAACATGAAGTCACAGAGATCAGGATTTATGAGGACGTTTCTAGGCTGAGAAGGGTGGAAGGGAGGATTCTAAATTCCAGATCGACAGAATCCTTTTTTGGAATGAACTGCCTAAACACAAACAAATTCAGGGCAATCGGATAAATGGTTTAGAAACGCCTTAGAGCACCTTATAAATCGCATTGTGTTTGTTCAATTCTGGGTATATAACTTAGAAGCCCGATACCTCGCATTGCGCATTTATGAATGAAGTAAGAGGATCGTGAGGAGTTCTGGGACGTGGCTGACTGCCTCCTTCTGTGGTTTCCTCCCTCACCCTCCTGACCTAGGCGAAAGCTTTTAATTGTCTCCCACGAGCTTCGACGACCTTGAGCATACAGTAAAATCGCCGATTCCATTGGACCAGTCGGCAAGCTGCCTCTCAATACTGATAGATGCGTTTCCGTAACAATCCAGTCTCTAGTCATTAGGTTTTCCCTTCATCACCTTTAGGTGAAACGCCGAGTAGGATGCTTACATTAAAGTTCGGGGCCCCCGTCAACCCTTGGATACCTTGATCTCCCTTTCACATCCCCCTTTTCAATTTCCTTCCTATTCTATTAAAGAGGAGTTGCCTAATTCAGGATCACCTGCCAGAGAATGGCCTCACTGGTGTAGGCACTAAGAAGGGAATGCTGCGACTCACCGTATAGGATCCTTAAAATATAGCCCGGGGGCCCTAGTCAACTCTTGGCTATCTTTTTCTATCATCCACATACCCTCTTTTCAATTCATTTCGTACTTTATTACAGGGGAGTTTCCTGTTACCCAAAAAACCCTAGCGTTTCTTTTTATTATCTAACGTTATTAAGAGATTGAATTTTTAATTATTATTTTTGAATGCATTACACTGGTCTACAAATTTTTCCATTTCATTTTTTTACAGAAACTGAAATACCCATGCTTTAAAGATTCAGATGCGTTGAACACAAACATTAATTTTTATGGCCTTTACTTAGTCATTAAATTATTATATTTCATTATTGTGAAAAATAAGTTAATCGATACACTATACATGGTTTTAAATTAGTCTCACCATTTTAAATTTTTTTATGTTGATAATAATGGACGTAAGGATATTTTGGTTAGAGCGGGTAATATAGATATTGTTGGCAACACTGTGCTTAATGTAGGAGTAGCACGATCAAATTGGTCATGGCCGTATATATAGAAGAAAGTCGCTTGATTCCCTAGCCTCGCTTTGTATTCATTGCTGAACACGGTGGTGTGTATTTATTGCGGCTTGATGATTTGTAGCGCATGGCACATGACAAGAATTACACTTCAGTATGAAATGTGTGACAGAAAGAAATATACAAGAAGACGTAGAAATAGAGCTGCCTCGTGTGTAACTAAACGAGATCTCATTTGTTAGTACTTCTAAAGGAACAGTGCGATGAAATACCAAACCTATTCTTAAACTGAAGTTCATATCTAAATTTAAACTTTTCATCGGCACTAAAACTTAGCAATGAAATTCATTGAGATATATAAATTATTTCTATTTAGTTTTTTAAATTTTCAAATATGTTAAAGCAAAAGAATAAATCCACAGTTGATACCCTACCTGGCGTGTAACAACAATATTTATAATATCTATAATTTTGTTAATCGTAGTTTATACTTTCTTAACAAATATTTTAAATTTCAGTGAGTATTAAAAATAAATATTTAATATGTTGTTTATGTTACAGAAATTTTAATTCCACATAAATTTAAAATGCAAATAGCCTACAACTTAAGACATTTATTGCGAAGTTTAATGATTATCATTAAAATAACTTCTGAAAAAGATATCCTTTACAAGTCGCATAAAACTACAGTATAAGCTGGAAGTTTTCATTTAGTTTGAACAGTTTTAACGGGATAATAATACGTAATCAAATATGGTTTTAACATTTTGGCTGACAAACTTAATGAATTATTTAATTTATTTTTATATTACTTTAAGGGATAGAATATTCTGTGGAAATCTAATTTATAAATAATTCTGCCTAGAATTAAAATAGAAACAATAAAGACATAAATCAGTTGGGAATTTTGACAGTTACAGTGAGAACATCACAATTTTTTCATGCATAAATTTAATTTTTCAAACTCTCGTTTTTCATCTAACAACTACCTGGGAATCCGGCGTTGCCCGGGTATCGCGGTACATTATTTAATTCTTGGTCAACACATGATTAAACCTCAAATATATTGCCAGTATCAAAATTACTTCCGGTACAATAGCACGGCTAAAAGTATTTTCAGTACTCTCCCCCACTTAAAGGATGAATTTTTACTTAAATCACATATTAAAGGCATAATGTAACACACATTGCACCGGCTTCGACACCAAACTTGATAGTTTCCTTGTTATTTTCATATGACTCATTTCCACCCCCACCCGTTACATGCTGGAAGTGGTTGAAACTATATGCAAATATTGCCATGGAAGCACTATAAAAGTTATTAAACTAAAGATATTTTTAGACTCACATATGAGCCTTTATTATATACTAAAATTCCGCTAATTTCACCCCATCCCCCCAGGAATGGTAGCTTGTCTTTCCTCCAAACGGTATGGTTTTGCGTAGCGAGGAATAGAGAAACAAAATTTTATCAAAATGGTTCCTCCTTTAAATGTATTACGCAAAAGTGTGTTAGGGGGTGACCTGAAATTTAATTCGCATTCTAAATGTCATACTCAAACTCAAAGACTCCTATAGCACCGATTTCAATTAAACTTGACTTGCATGACACATTCCGAATTTGGAGTGATACGTGGTCAGCGAATCGATTCCCCAACAGTCTTAATCCCGGTCTTCGCGACCATGACGTCACAAACATCCAAGCCCATGCCAGGATTCGAAGTCGGGACCCCTGGGTTGTGAGGCAGACCACAGGATGTCGGCGAAATATACTTATTTGACGGAAATAATAGCCGCTTTTAGATAATTAAAATTTTCAGCCTCTCCATCCCACGAACATTGTTGTAGCAGTGAAGAACACGCGTGCAAAATTTAGTCTAAATTCTTCCATCCATTAAAAATAGTACGCGAAAATCTGTTTTTCTCCGTCCATTCCGTCGTAGGGGGTGAACTGTAACTAGAATTGCATTTTTTTTGTCAGAAATAAACTCGTCAGCTCACTTTACACCGGTTTAGAACCTAATCTTGATTTCTTTTGGTTATTTTTATGTGTTGCCCCTCCACCAAAACCCCTAAGAATAGTCCTCTTCGATAATGGATGGGGTTGAAATTATACTCTACCAGTATCGAAGAAGACTATCAAATTAATTGAACCAAGAATCTATTTATATGATGATAATATTGGCCGTTTTTGCTTATTTAAAGTTTTCCATCCCGTCCACCCCTAAGGGGTGTAACCGAGTATCAGCTCAACAGCGCTTATTTCCGGGTCGCAAAGAACACGTTTACAAATTTTGGTAAAAATTCGTCCTCTCGTTTAGATTTTCATGTGGAACATACACAGTCAGACTAACGGACACAGACACGCGCACATACAGACAATTTAATTATAGTGATTTAATGCCAATGAGCACATTTATTTAAAAATAAATTCTGCTATTGCTAATAGATTTTTTCAGTTTGGGGACATTGTGTTGACCGTCACCGAGTTTAGAAATAAATATGCTTGTGCAGCGTTTTTTAAGAAAGGGACGGTGTAGAGTCTTTGATTGGGAGAAGAGGGGGATCGCTGGTCATTGTGTTAACGGTGAAAGTTTTTATCTGGTGATTACGAAAAAGAATTGTGTTTATTGAAAAGTAACATAGTTATTTGTTCAAAGCGGATGAATGTGGAAATTGAATCTCCTTAGATTTATGAAATGAGAACCAGAAAGATATCAACAGTGAGTATTGCATGGTTATTATTTGAATAAATATAAATAACATTCGAAGCCTGTTAAAAAGTTCTAATATTTAAGTAGATCTATTTCGTTAATGATGGAATATCTCACGTGAAAGATGGATGTAGTTAAATTTAAGAAACGTAAATTTTTTGGATAATAATTTGTTGCATTAGAATTATCATCAGGTTTGCCACAAGGGACGAGACTGGCGCTCAACAAGTTATGAAAGCTCTGTTTATAGCATAAATATTAATTTTCGAGTAACATAAAATATATGTGGTTAAGAAATATCTGATAATAAGCCAATTTTTTTTTCATTAAAGGATTTTGAAAGACAGCGACATTGTATATACAGTTGGTACGACTAAGCATTAGTAACAATCTCGTCTGACGTCACCACTGACCAGTAAAAGAGTAACCAAACACATTCTTGAAACAATCAATTTTGTACACGGTCCAATGCAAATATCGTTAGCATAACGGTAGTAACCCAGATATTATATTCTGATTTTATACTATCGCGTGAGGATTAGTGAATGATATACAAATTATATCATAGCACACGTTAATAGTTACTTTAAAGAGAGACGGTTACAGCTGGTGCTTCTTTCTCGAGATACCACCTCAGCTGATTTTTCTTTTTTTTCACAATCATAACTATAATAACTTTAAATTTTCTCAGGCCACAGTTTTCCGTTCTTTAACAAGTAATATTCAATTTGCTGATTTAAATATGCAAAAACGGTAAATATTTCTCGGGGATGGAGAAATCATAGTGGTTGGGGTGGAGAGGTGTCACATGAAAACAACAAGAAAACTATCAAGCTTGGTGTCGAAATCGATGTGATGTGAGTCGCTGAGTCACCAGTTAAATAGCAAGTCAACCCCCTGAGAGGGGTAAGGAAAGGTGTAAACAAAATTCTGCGGTCAAACTTAAACGGAAAAAGTTGTTGAGGTTAGATGTACGAGCCCCACACATGAGCTTGACAGTTTTAAAGTGACCCTGAAATCAATTACTTCAGCGTCAGCTTAAGTCCGCCCGAACGCCCAATTAATACACTTCATTACACTATCGAAGGTTTCAACATAAAAATCATTTTAACTGGTTTATCATCTTCTATCCAAGCTCAACTCTGGGATTTTATGACGTTGATAGTATGCATTTATTTTAATTAGCTAATTGTGATAGAAAAATCGACAATAATAACTTGTGGTTAGAGCGACCGTTTAATTAGGAGAGTTCTGGTTCGAGATTTTTCTACCCAAATAAAAAAAATTCACTAATTTATTGTATTGGAACTGAATGAAAGAAATATATTTAGGCTACCATTAACTATTACATTATTGTTCAGGAGAGAACACCAGAAACAAATTTAATAGAATTTAAATCACGTGACATTTCCAACAATGACCAATTTCATATTCCACTGACTGATATCCAACGTCTTTCTGATGCAGTAAAATTTATATTTATTTTTGTTTCCATTAGACCTCGATTGAGGAAATAGGATACTTCATACATTACAAATAAATTATTTTAAGAACAAAATAAGGTCCATAATTAATTACAAATAATCTTCAAATAAATAAATAAATAAATAAAATAAAAAGTATATAGTCTATCGTCATTAAAAGCACTACACGCACACAAGAAAACACAAACACACGCAATGGAGTTGTGATACAAATGTATTGATGATGTAGTGCTAATAGGAAGACAGGAGAAATAAATAAGGAATTCGTATGTAAAGTCTAGAGTCTGCAACACTAAATTAGGGTTAAAAATTAACTACAATAAAACAAAATACATGGAAACCTCCAATAAATGAAATTTTTCCATGAATGATATTAACATGGAAAAAGTTAATAAAATCAAGTACTTAGGAGCAATACTCACTTGTGACAACAACAATATAGGATACAAAAGTTTCTACAGCCTACTTAAGTTAATTATGTCAAAAAAGATAAAACTACAGACAAAAATAAAAATTTAAATAACCTTAATACGGCCTTATAGGGATGTGAGACTTGGACACACACAAAAAATGACGAAGAAAAATTAAAAATATTCGAAAGGACTATCCTGAGAAAGATCTGTGGCCCAAGCTGTATTGATGGAATATGGAGAATAAAATACATTCATGAGCTTTACAACCTATACAAAAAAACTTAACAATATTTCTTACCTTGAAAATATGTACACTTAAATGGCTAGGGCACGTGAAAAGGATGGAGTAAATCAACCCATGTAAAAAAACTAACCTTCACTCAGCCAGACGGACATTGAAGAAAAGGAAGGCCCAAGCTAAGATGGATAGATAGGGTTTTAAAGGATCTACAAACCGTAAGATTCAAAGCATGGTGGATGTTAGCACAAGATAGAAACAGATGGGAGGGTATCATTAAGGAGGCTCAGGCTCACAAAGGACTGTAACGCCGATCAAGAAGAAGAACAATTTGTAAGCTTAGAATAATAATGTGTTTTTGATAATATACATTTGGATAACGTAGTACTAATTCGACTCTGTTAAAAGTAATAGACATAGACAATAAATGGACTCATAAAAAATGAAATGTCAACATGTACATACAGTACTGAACATTAAACTAGCTACATCAAGAACAAATCGGCCACCAATGGCTTAAATAACAATTATTCACCTGGTCAGAGAGCCGTTCAGAAATTGGATGGCTGTCAATACAGATTCAACACTATGCCACAGTTCATCGGCCGTAGTGACTTACGGTTGGTAGCGGTCGAGTACTTTTACGAGACGTTATCAATTGGTGAGAGATCAGGACAACGCACTGCCCTGTGCAACAGTCGAGAATTTTCTGGTTCAAGGAAGGTCATGTAAGTACGGACAACTTTTGGTCGGGATTGTCTTGCTACACGGATGGCATAAAAAATATAATGGTTGCTGTTAAAAGTGTCGGCAATGCGAAGAAATCATCGGGACATGTGTCCAATGATATCCCATAACATCACTCCAGGCGAAGGGCAAGTAAGACCATGTCAAATGAAATCTTGAAATTTACGTTCTAGCCAACAAACACTGATGTGGCCAATATTATGATGTATAAGGAACCAAGATTTGTCTGAAAAGACCTGGGAGTATGTTCATACTTGATCACACCATTGGAAGTTTCCTATCTTTGATGTAGCGTCAAGGTTAGCAGAAACTATGGTCTCCATACTAGCAGTCCATGTCGCAAAAAATATCTTCGAACTGTTGCAGCAAACACTTGTCGTTTTGTAACTACCTTATTTCATTACGTGAGGTGACTGACGTATCCCATACTGATAAGATGTCTCGTCTATTTTTGATTAGGAAGGGGGGCGCTCACATCCTACAAGGCGTCCGTATGACGGTCTTGAACACATCGATTCCATATTCTGCTGACATACGTGGGACTTCGAATAACGCATGTAATAATACTGGGACGGTAGGCTAAAATTCTTTCGCGATCAAAATCAGGCATGTGTAGGGAGGCATTCTTCCTTCTTAAGCCAGACGTTTTGAGACATGAGGGGCTTGGGAAGTGTGTGGGGTAAGAACAGAAGGGGGAGATCCAGGATAGAATACGCTATGCAGATTAGGGGGGATGTGGGATGTAGTAGTTATGTAGAAATGTAAAGGCTTGCGCAGAATAGGTTGCATTAGATCAGTCTAAGGACTGTACAACAACGAGCCATGCTTAACAATAAAATTTCTTACCCCAAAACAACACAAATCCATCTCTTGTATGAGAAGCTGATTTAAAATCTTTTCCCCTATACACATTGTAGATATCGATGTCAAATTAAATCTCGAATTTTGCGTTCTTCTCTAACCACCAAACAAGGATGTGGTCAATATTATGTTGTATAAGGAACCAAGATTCGTCTGAAAAGACCTGGGAGTATGTTCACCGTTGATCATACCATTGGAAATTTTCCTACCTGCTTGGCACAAATGCTCTGAAAAATTAATTAATTGCACATCACATCGTGTTATATGTGTGGTGTCGCCGTGGTGAAGCATTATTTACGGCAAGTAGTAATTTTTAACCCAGTGTTTGTAGAGAGTTTTAGTAGAAACCACAAGTGTTTACTAATGTAGGACACTAAAGTTGAAAGTTACTATTTAGTGTTGAATAAACAGCTCTCGGATATCAATGGACAGTCGAATGAAAAAGGCTAAATGTTTTAACAGGTCGCTCTATCCTCACCCTGGAGGAATGTGAAGAGTTTTTCCATGCTACGTTTATAGTCGTGACGAATGCCTTGTTTAGGAATCATGAAAATAGACTGTGCACATGGAAGAAGCCGGGGGACACGGGCAGGTACCAATTTGATTATATAATGGTTAGACAGAGGTATAGAAATCAGGTGCTAAACTGCAAGATGTACCCAGGAGCAGATATAAACTCCGGCCATAATCTGCTAGTTATGAAATGCAGGCTCTTGAAGAAAAAAATGACTAGAACAGCAGAGAAAAGAATAGCTCAATTCAATAGGAAAGCATGGATAACACAAGAAATAATAAAAATGGTTGATGAAAGGCGTATATATAAAAACGCGAGAGATGCAAATGGTAAAGAACAGTCCAGACGCTTGAAGAATGAGCTAGATAGGAATTGCAATTCGGCCAAAGAGGCTTGGCTACAAGAGAAATGCAAAACGGTTGAAGATTTCATATTCTGAATAAAGAATAAAAAGCAGAAAGATGAGAGGAATATCTAGAAGAGCTGTATCACGATGAAAAAAAGATCAGTCAATAATAGAAGAAGAAGAGGAGAAGGTGGATGATGAAGAACTGGGGGAAAAAAATATAAGGTCAGTGTTTGACAGGGCGCTGACAGTTCTGAGCAATTGTAAAGCGCCAGTAATTAATAACATTCCAGCGGAGTTGGTAAGAGAATCGGGCGAAGAATTAATATCATGGCTGTTCAGGATAGATGCGAAATATACGAAACATGAAGAATACCAGAAGAATTTAGTAAAACATAATTATACCCATACTGAGGAATATTGGACAATTAGTTTAATGTGTCATGTATGCAAAATATTAAAAAAAATAGTACATAAGAGAATGGAACGTCAAATAGAATGCGAGTTAGGAGACGATCAATTTGATTTTAGGAAGAATGTAGGGACAAGAGTAGCAATATTAACTTTGCGAATAATTTTAGAAGACAGGAAAAGAAAAACCAGCCTACGTTTATGGCATTTGTAGATTTAGAAAAAGCGTTTGATAATGCGAACTGGAACACAAAGACAGACAGCAGTAATTAGAGTAGAAGACCAAGAAAAGAAAACCGTAATCAAGAAAGGAGTACGACAAGGATGCAATCTGTCCCCCATGCTGTTTAACTTAAATATAAATCAGGCGATGAAGAAAATTAAAACGGAATATGGAAAAGCAATCATACTGCAAGGAAATAAAAACATTACGCTTTTTCGACGATATTGTAGTATTAGTGGACTCAGAAGAAGACGCGGAAACCATAATAAATTGCATGAACGGAGTCCTGGAGAAAGAGTTCAATAATAGGATTAAAAGAGGGAAAATCAAGGAGTGTAGTTTGGGAAACAGTGGAATAACAAAGGGTGTTTTACACTGGGAAGGGATATTTTGATGGAAGTTAAGGAATTCTGCTACTTGGGAATCGTAATTAATAACTAGGGCCGGTAGAAGTATAGTAGACATAAAGAGTAGTACATCAAAGGTAAGGAAAGCTTTCGCGGAAAAGAGGAATTTACTTACGGGTAATATAAGTGTGAATATTAGGAAATCGATGCTAAAAATGTTCGTATGGAGCGTGGCGTTATATGGGTGGGACGATAGGAGCTGTGGAAAGGAAAAGAATAAAAGCCTTTGAATTGTGGTGCTATAGGCGAATGCTGAAAATCAGACGGGTGGATAGAATCGGTAACGAGGAAGTTATAAAGCGAACAATATGGAGGACGTTGACCAAGAAAAGGGATAGATTAATAGGCCACGTTTTAAGACACCAGGGTCTTGTAAAATTAGCATTAGAGGGAAGTGTGAGGGGGGAAAACAGAAGAGGGAGGCCAAGGATAGAACACGCTAAGTAGATTATGGAAGATGTGGGTTGTGTTATTTATGAGGAATGAAAATGCTTGCGCAAGATAGGTTAGCATGGAGGGTTGCATCAAACAGGCCTTAGGACTGAATATAACAACAACACGTTTATAGCAATGAAAGTTATGATGTTCTAACCCTATTTTTTTGGCGTACAATGTGAAATAGCCAAGACAACCAATAATTTTTATGATGGATAACTGCACTCTGTTAGGGAAAATACCGGTGGAATAAATAGAAACTGCCAGTAGATGTGACTGCACTGAAGTCTCATCTAGAGAATATGTCTATTGCCTCTCCAAGTTCGGCCTTTAATCCGCGACAAGTTACTGTGACATTTTAGTCTTGCTGTAAAAAACTAAATAGACGCCACGAATAAATAGTTGACCCGTTGGAAGTGCATCATTGAAGAGAGTCGCTGACCTCCTTGTCAATAGGCTGACTGCAGCTAGCGACTGTCTAAACCGTGTGGATGGATGGACTGGTTCCGTGACCGTCTAACACACATAGCTGACTCACAAGAAAGCATTAATGACATTACGAAAAACACCTTAATAAAATAGCTTATGTTATGTCGAAACAACAACATTTATAGTTAAATCTATTTTCAACTAACATTAAGCTACATGTTTATAGTTCTCCTCTGTTATTGGTGAAGGCCTATATAATCGTAACATGTATAATTTCATTTAAAAACTATTTTTAAATATTAAAGATTATGTTCATGGGCTTATAATCTTCCGGTTATTTTTAAACTAGTTTTCACCAATTGCAGATGAGTGAAAAGTGTCTCGACGCGGCATGAAAACCTTATATGTTTGTGTATGACTGCCTCACAGATACATTACCTTCAACATAATTAATCGAAAAGAAAAATGTTGCATTCGCACGTAGTTAAACCCATGATAACAACACATCTATTAAAATATTTTCTAACTCAATTCATATTATGCGATATTTATTCTGTTTAGCTCGCGCTGCGAACAGCCAAACCTCGATAAGAGAATTTTAAATATTTATCAGAATTTTTCTAACAGTCAATCTCTCGATTTGACAGTTCATAAGTGAAACACGCGATTGTGACCTATCTGACCCTTTTATCATATATATGTGTGCTCTCTCCCTGTAATCTCCCGTTTGCATTCAACACCGTGGTTTCTTGCGTCCGTTCAAGTATTCTCCTTTACGATAATGTGTTGGAGCGATAATTGCCGGAGGTGTATTGACACGAAGCTAAAATAGCGCTGAGAGTATTCGATCGTAAGACTCGGGGTGGTGCAGACAAGAGAACAAAGGACAAAGGAATCTCTGATCAACATCGGAAGACACTTGTCGACCTTTTTGTAGACCTGCACGACTGCTCGGAGATTTGAAATGCAAGATCTGCGTTCCCCAACACTCCATTCTACAACACGGGTCCTTGTTTATGAAACTGCAAGAGGAAACATTATATTTGGGTGGAATTCTAGTTAATAGTGAAACTCAAACAAATACATAGGGCAAAACCTCTTGTGTATTTATAACTATTCAAAACGAATACAATCATACTAACTAGAGTATGAAGCCACTACTTTTATTTAATATGAATTGCGAATTATTTAGCGAACATTTTAAATGATCAGTTTCATCCACTTGAAAAACAATGACGGAAAAGATATTTATATGAACCAATATCAACAACAAGAAAATATATACTTACCATAATTTTTTTTTCGAAACCGGGACAAAGTTGAGAATTTGTTTGAAACTCAAAACACGGGCGTTCGTACGATTATTTCTGGGACGGAGGCGTTAAAAATAGCGATGGTATATACATAAACTCAAGGGAAAAAAACAGGAAATTATTTATTTCGGAATCGAATTATAAATCACATTTAAATATAATAGCAAATATGAAAAAATAAAAAAATACAAGATACTAATATATAATTGTGTTTATCAAACAAACAATAATAACATAGTCTTCTTAGCTTCTGTATCAGTTATTAAATTTTGTTATCTTTGGATTAACATTACAGAAATAAGATGATATCTTACAGGACGTTCCTGCCGCTATTAAACTAGCCTTATGCTCAAGCTCAAGCAGTACCGTATAGATATTTTTTTTTAAAAAAAGACAAGAATGAAGAAATGTCGACAGGAACAGGGAATCGAACCCCGGAAACAGGGAGGTCTGGGGTTCGAGTCCCTGATCCAGTCGAAGTTTCTCCATTCTTATCTTTCTAACAGTCTTATACTTTGCACATTTTAAATGATTTTTATGTCTTCACGACCGCCATGAGCCACCAAAAATTCTGATGAGAACTGTTCACATTTTACTTTGTCATTATGTCCAAATCTATTTTTCAAAAAGGGATAATCTTTTTTTTAATTCGTCTGTAAATATACACTTTCTAATTTGCATTTTAGGAGGTTATATTATTATTTTATATTAAAATTTAAATTATTTATAAATTGTTTCTCTATAATTTGTAATGTAATTGCAAAGCAACATACAAAAATTCGCGTTAGAACTCGACTTCACTCTGTAATACGCAATAATTAACTAACTGACGATAAAATCGGTGCCGGCATCAACTCGCTCTCAACTATCAGTAATAAAAACGCACAATGTCGAGCGTGATATTTTTATTTTCCGGGATATTCATTTGTAATACGTCCATATTTGGCAATTTTCATCAAATAACCTATTCGGCAATATTCATCCAAAAAACCTGGACAAAATGATAAACTAGCAGGGACGCCGAGACCATACCTTCAAACCGAGACTGTCCCGGTCAAAACGGGAGCCTGGAAAACCTAACAAAATATAATTGTTTAATTGATGATTTAAATGCTCATTTTTAATAATGAGATGAAAAAATTGAACTCAGTTCTTAGTAATAGGCATACTATTAGGAATAAATTAATTGTATTCGATTGTTAGATTATGCGTCTATTTTTTTTCGTTAACGCATTATTTATTATTAATTGTTCAAGAGACACGTTCTTTTCTATTAAATCCTTTTTGTTTCTTTATGGATCTACATACTACACGGTTATCTTCCGAACTGATTTTTACATAAAAGATTTTGTTCCCCTAGTGATAACATCCTTCTTAAAACCAAAAATCAGTCGAGGAGACGGATTTTAAGGTTTCACTTATGACAATTTTAAACTGTCTCGAAGTTATTTACCACATAAGAAAAAAACAATTCAGTAGTTCTTAAAAAGTGAAAACAATATCTGTCCTAGCAGTTAGAATCGAGCTTTTGAAACGTACGCAATTTTGTCTGTAGATAGCCCTGTTCTTTCCAAAAAGGAATCTGTTGATCTTTTGAAGACTAGGCCTCGGGCACGATAAAAGCGGCAAGCAGTGAGCGGCGAGACTCCGAGCGGCAGAGTAGTGAGCGATTCCGGCTACTATAGAGAACCCTTGAGCGGCATCGCCCTCTGTTAAGTACAGGATGTACTCCTCGTCATGGAGTCGACGTGTGAAGTAGCAAAGATTCTCTTGCTCGTTGACAATAGTAGCCTTTTATGGAAACGAATTTTAACGAAAGGCAAGAGAAAGTTAAGAGTTAATCGCATAAATAGGAGTATAAAGTTTTCGGAGAGTATCACCATCTTTTTAGAAATATAAGAGATGACGAAAATAGGTTTTTATAATATACGAGAATGTGTATGCGAACATTCTATTACGTGCTAATAAACCCTAAACCATTTTAATGAGGTACTTATAATTAAATTTACATCTACAGTTTTATGAATAATGTAAGTTGCAACAATTGTAAGCGTAATTTCAGTTAATAAAATTATCCATTAATTCATAATAATTGAAAATATTGTATTATATTCAAAAGTATATTACGCGTACCTGTCACTTAAGTATTATTTCATTTCCAATTTTTATATCAGTACTTACGCTTTATAAAATTTTATGTCTTAGAAAGCAATTTAATTAAATAAAAATGTATATTAATAAATGCTCTCATCATTTTATTGTATCTATACGTTTCGGAAGAAAAGAAACATTTCTTTAGTCTTGACAAATTATTTTACTTATGTCGTCGGTTAATTTGGATCCTCTACTTTCATTTTAAAACTGAATTAAATGTCAATTTATATTCTTTTTTAGATAATTGGGTGTTTTTAAGTTTAAAAGTCCACGGGCGTACAATAAATTGTAAAGTATTAGTACAATTAATTGAGGTTTAAATGGCCCAGTATGGCCGATACCTCCAACAAAATAATCATTATATTTTCGAAGAATTGTTCATTGCTTCAAAATTTCAACCATACAACAGTCTTCACTAAGCAAATAAATATGTTTGATTATCGATGCAAATGATGGTAAAATATTGAAAACTATGTGCCTTCCGAAAAATTAAACCAAAATTATAATTCTTGAAAAATAATCTTTAACATTTAATAAACAAATAAAATGATTTTTTACTAACGGAAATTACAGTGCAACTCCGTCATGTTTTTTTGTGCATTTAGCTGGGCTCGAGGTTTTATGTTCTGCCGTCAGAACAGGGGCAAAATTTAATGTACGGGTGTGTGAGCGGTGGCGGCAAGCTTCAGGTGAGCGGCGAATTAGAAACCGCTCTACCCCTTACTCTTGTAGCCAGTGGAACCGCGGACCCATTGAATTACATTGGAACATTAAAGTGAACGGTGCCGCTCTAACTACCTGCTTCCTGCCGCTTGCAGCTCGCCGCTTTTATCGTACCCGAGGCCAGCCTTTCTCCCCAAAAGGTCCTACGCTAGTCATCTAATCTGCGACTTCATGTTTGATGTCCTATTCCATTCAACCGATTGCCATGAAATTTCGGTGCATTCTAGTCCTGTTCACAGACAAAATTTCTGTCAATCTTTTGAAGATATGCGTTCCTTCCTTCACCTTTTGAGGCCAAAAAGCTCCTACTCTGAACACATTTAGACATTGCAGATTATGTCCTCAGGTAGCCCGTCAAACAAGATAATTAAATTGCCGTTTAGCGCGAAAGAATGCTTAAGTTTAACTAACATTTGATTTAAGTAATGATACTTTTTACTGATCTTTTGAATGCAAAATGTTTTACGTAGTTGCGTCCCGGGCGCTGGAGACGGATTTTTCTATAACTTAGTCACTAGACCCGAGCTGCGCACACTCAATTTTATATGTATAGACAAGATTTGACTTCCTTTAGGCCAAAAATATTAAGAGCATAAAACAGGCTACGTTATGACCTCACGAAGACTGCCAAGCGAGATGTTTATCAACTGCCTGGGAGCGTGTGGGCGGCGGCGACAATGAAAACTTTCGCGAAAAGCAATTAAAAAGTATCATTCATAACTTAAATAAAGAGTTAATTATATTTAAGCTTCATTTCACGTTAGACAGACTAGGTCGTTAA
Organism: Eucriotettix oculatus; assembly: GCA_034510155.1. Lineage (NCBI taxonomy): Eukaryota > Metazoa > Arthropoda > Insecta > Orthoptera > Tetrigidae > Eucriotettix > Eucriotettix oculatus. Next base: position 211,091,600 of record CM067376.1, on the reverse strand, counting down.
ACACATTATTTCAAGAGAATATTTCTGTCAAGCGTGATATAATACTTAAACTTAACTAGCATTTTATTTTAAGCACTGATACTTTTAATTAGTTAATAATTACGCAAAATGTTTTATAAGTCATGACTCGGGAACGTTATATAAAGCCCAGCGTCACACAAACCAATTTTTTTTTCTTAGGTGTATATATGTTTCTACGCACATAATTTTACGGCAATAAGTCCAAAGATATGATTTAAATACCTTCTCCTTATAAATGTAATCGATTGCGTCTGTGTATTTTTCTGTGCGTGTGCGCTAACTTTAAGTATGAGTAGATTTCTTGAGTCAAGGGGGTGGTGCTGATGAAATTCAGCCCTCATAAAATGCGGGGCGTGGAAAGGTGAATTTTAAAAAATGGATGACAAATAGTTTTCTGTCGAATTAAATTGTGTTGCGGGCTAATATAAATGAATTACCTAACTTTGCCGAGCTAATATATAAATACAAATGAATGAATGTATGTTTGTCCCATATTCATTTCTATACCTTTGTTGAGTAGTTGCGTGTACGCCCGGGAAGGTTTCTGTTGCCATTTCGAAGTTGTCTTTGGGCGGGGGTGAATGGGCGTGGAAAAATTAAAATAAGCTTAAATGTCCGATATTTGAATCGAGTAAATATTTTTTTATGATCAGTAAGATTGAGAATGTTATTATCGATATTATTTTCGTATAAGCTCAACTTCATTCAGCATTGGTGAGAAGTTACCATAAAAATGGGGGTGAAGGGGTGTTAAATAAAATTTTAACACTAAAAACACCCGAGATTTGCGAAGAATTCAGTTATGAAAGTCACTGAATTTATTTCTGACATTTGTTTCAGTTCAGACTCTAAGACATGGTGGAATCAGATAAAACATAGATCTACATACAATATTAACCTCATTAAGCCATTTTCACCAAATTTGTACTGTGTTCCTTGCAAGTCGGAAAGAAAAACAGTTAATATTTTCAGAATCAATTAAATTGATGGGGCTTGTCCTGTTTTGTTGTTGTTTTTTTTGTATGATTTAAACCGCATTCTGCATGAGATGGAATGACTATTAGGCGGAAGAGTGGTGGGTGGAGGTACGTTACTTAAAAATAACACTAAAGCAACCAAAATTGGTGTTGAATACGTGGTTATGGAAGCCTATTCATTTAATTCTGACATTCAACATACCCGTTAAGCAGTTGTTCAGCACTCAACAAAACCACATCATCGGCAAATTAATGCTGATGCATTCTATGTTCCTTTTGCTTCAGTTTACATACTTAGTTTTTTAACTGTATTTTGCAGGATTGCGTCTTTGAAAACGATATACATAAAAATATTTTAGCTGAAGGTTTTGAGCATGTAAATTAATTTTCAATGCACTTTTTCACTGGAAATTATTAAAAATTCAACCACTTTTATAGAAGTTGTTACCGATAAATAATTTAATTATTTTGACAGGTAACAATTCAAAACATAACATTTTACAGGTGATAATGTACCGGAAGCTTAAGAATGTTTAATGAATTAATGTTTCAGACTTGAAAGTACGTGTTATTAGTGAAATTAAAATACCACTGTTCCGGCGTCCTAAAATATGAAATAAAGTCTGGGTTAGTGTAACCATATTCATAAGGTAAAGTTGAAGAACGTGATAATGAAAATTCAAATAAAACACACAGCAGAGTAATGTAGAGGTTACAGACGGATATCAGCGCTCACAGGGGGTATCGTATAAGAAGGGAATCATTGTTTCATTAAATGAAGAAAATTTGGAATGCAAGGAAACTGTGAAAAACTGTAAATCAGAGTGAATTTAGTTTGTTACTAGGAGAGACTAATAAAGTTGAGGTAGGTCGCAACGCTGCACAATACTGCTATAAATCATTACGTTGAACGTGTTCGGAGGATAGCCGACTGTAAGCTCTGCAGACCGCGGGATAAGAGGATGATTCCTTACAGTTACAGAGTATGCTGCTGACCTTGTGCTCCTGACAATGAGAGGAGAGCCATTAAAAGGCATGCGAAGTGAAAGTTGATGAGTTTATTGAGATTGGGAGATCAGATAAGTAATATATATTCCTGTATCAGGTGTCTACAGAAAACCCATAGTGGGGTCAAAGATGATAATAGTCCATATCGCTAGAAGAAAGTGAAAGATACGGGTGGTCGTTTCCTTTGTGGGGAAAAACGTATTGGAATGTCATACCGAAACGTACAGCCTGAGATTAAATCAAGGCAAATATTCGCAGAATCTATTTTCAGATAATTCATACAATTAATTGTTGTGTTTTTTTAGGTGTTAAGAGTTAATTTTTCACGTTCTTCACATATTTCGGTAAGAAAAATTATATGCATTTCTCTCGAACAATTCTCAACTCTTTATATGTCATTAATTATGACAATGATGAATGTAGTTCAGAGATTCAATATTTGAGCTATAAATTTTCTTCATTTCGATTATCTATACCAATATATAAAATTGAAGTGTCTGTCCGTCTCTCTATCTGTATATAGGCTTCGAATCAGCTAAATGGATTTCAATGAAATGTCAAAACAGGAGATATAATTTTAATATTGGTGCATATTTCATTCTAAAATATTTCAGGAGATATTAATATAATATATATTTTTTATACGCTCATTAAAGTCTCCAAAGTGAATGCGGGTTGCCTATACTCTTGATCTGTTTATGCTCCGAAGCACTTCATGTTTGTTGAAGTAAGATTCGCGGCCGTTGTTAACTTATTGTTGGCAGAGCTAACTCCCTGAGAAATAATAAACTTATTTGGATCGTCAATGCGGTGTATATTTAAAATGCTTTTATTTGTAGCGTCAGGTAAATTTTAATATTTAGTAATTGCTCTTGTTTTGGAGGGGAGGGGGGTTAACAGACTACATGAGGGTTGTCCTGAAACAGGCAACTCCCCTTTAATAGCATAGGAAAGAGGAATTGAAAGGGGGGATGCGGAAGGTAGACCAAGGTAGCCAAGGGTTAACTAGGACCCCGGGCTGTGGTTTAAGGATCCTACCCGGTGTTTCACCTAAAGAGATGCAGGGAAAACCCTAGAAAACCTGCATCAGCTAGGTTGGGCATTGGGTACTATTCTCTCGCCCTAACGAATGACTGGAGACGTGTTTGCTGTTGGGTCGCAGCATTCCCTTTTCCGTGTCTTCGCCAGTTTCAGGAGGCAGTTAGCCGACTGATCCAATGGGATCAGCGGAAAACTCTTGCCATATGCCCAAGGCCTTCGACCCCAGTACATATACCTCCTAAAATAGATTAAGGTGTCTCGGCATAAGAGAACTTTGATTTTTTTTAAAAAAAAACAGAGAGAGTACGAGGCATTCCCGACATAATCAGGTGAGCCCCGCAGTCACTCTGGGGGAAATGCCTGCGAGAGAAATTCTAACAGGCACACCCTCATTTTTATTGGCTCCGAAACGTATGATAGCTGAAGCGATCATACAGATGATACCGTACGTTTTATATATTCCATGAATTCAACGTTATCAAAATTCTGTACCTGTTGTTTCGTTTTTTGGGCAAAATAAAAAGAACATTTTCGACGCTAACGAAGTGGCGGGGGTTTATATGATAATTGCTGATGGTATAGAGTGATAATTTAGGTGACGAATTATAAGCGAGTTAAAAGTTACAAGCGAGGACAGAACGATGAAACGACCTGCGAACGAAAAAAATAATTCAGATCGCAGAAAGGCATAATAGGTAAGTAAGACTTGGAGACTCTCACGTATATTCTAAGACACTAACAAGAAAATTCTCTATATGACCCTCTACTTTCATTCACCCCTATTCCTTCACCAAAATAAGATTAATAAAATATTAACACTGATTTTTCTAGAAATATAAGTCTATAATGCATAGAGAGAGAAATTCTGAAGAAAAAAACCAAGAAACCTTTCCCTCGTGTCTTAAAACGTGGCCTATTAATCTATCCCGTCTCTTAATCAACGTCCTCCATATTGTTCGCTTTTCCCCTATTGTGTTAAGAGCTTCCTTGTTTGTGATTCTAGTCACCCATCTCATTTTCAGCATTCGCCTATAGCACCAAACTTCAAAGGCTTCCATTCTTTTCCTTTCCCCAACTCCTATCGTCCACGTTTCGCACCCATATAACGCCACGCTCCATATGAACATTTTAGCAACGATTTCCTAATATTCACATTTCCCAAGTAGCAGAATTCCTTAACTTCCTTCAAAATATCCCTTCCCAATCTAACGCCCTTTGTTATTCCACTGTTTCCCAAACTACACTCCATTACATTTGTTTTCTCTCTATTAATCCTCATATTAAACTCTTTCTCCAGGACCACATTCATGCCATTTATTACGGTTTCCAAGTCTTTATCTGACTACCCAATACTACAATATCGTCGGTAAAGTGTAAGATTTTTCGCGAAAGTCTTCCTTTCCTTCATTGTGTCCATTATACTTCTACCATCAGTAGTTAATATGCTTCCCATGTACTAGAATTCCTTAACTTTCTTCAAAATATCCCTTCCCAATTTAACACCCTTTGTTATTCCACTGTTTCCCACACTACACTCCATTACCTTGGTTTTCCCTCAACTTGAACTCGTTCGCCGTTAGTATGGTTTCTATGTTAGCTTCTGACTCCTCTAATACTAAAATATTATCGGAAAATCGTAAAGTTTTTATTTCTTGTACTTGCAGTATGATTCGTTTTCCATTTTTCGTTTTAACTTGCTTCATCGCCTGTTCTATATATAAGGTGAACAGCATGGGCGACAGACTTTCTCTGGGTTTACGTGAATTTCTGAGGTCAGAAGCCAACATTCTGGCTGACGGTTTCACGATTTCCGTACATGTGAGGATAGTACCATTATTGAAAAATCTACCCACGTTCATCATTCCATGGCTAGTTCGATCGAAGTGAAACCAAAACTCAGTAAAAAAATATTCATACTACCATGTTTTATGCTTCGCTTTAATGTGATTCATGTTTTGATGAATATTAGACAAGTGTTGCGTATTTCGCTACCGTGGGTAAAGTTCACGTTGCCTATATTTTAATTATTATCAGATTTTTCTAAAGGAAACAGGCCGTTATCTAAAACGGTCGATGTTTTCGAGATGATTTTTCCAAAGTTTCTGGAGCAATTATTTTATAATTCGTGAATTAATGGGTTTGATTCGTTCTCGTTCTGTCTGGCGGTCATCTTGATTTGCTTTAGACGACTTTAATCGAGCTACACACGCCTTGGGCTCCTGCCGTTCATTTATCTCTTTTGAGTGCAGAGAAGACTGTGATAAAATAGTTTATTTTATTGGAAATTTTCGTCGCATGTAATGATGCTCTGAAGTGTCACTTTAAACAGCGGACGCAAGTACGACGCTGTGAGGAGTGACGTAGCGTCTGCTGTCACTCGACACTCACCACGTACTTGTTGCACCTGTGGTTCTAAAATAACGCGTGAAACGAATTAGCACTAAATTAATGTCGGCGAGTTTCTTAGCAATGGCGTCAGGTGGTGTTGCGCAGTGTCGCGGCGGCGCCCGCCTGTTTATCAGCGAGGCCCATAAATCGTGGCGCGGTTTGATTGAGGCTGGCGCCTGCCGGGTCGAGAGCGCCCATCAAGTGTGTCACTCTCCACCGGAAGCAGGAAGCCAAATATACGGCCCACGCCGCACGCCGGATTAGCAGAACCGGTCGACTCCCACAAATCACGACAATTACCCAGATTTACGACATTCTGACGATACCGTAACGCGATTATCGTCGCGGCGCTCTTCGCCCATAATACTTAATTCCCACACGAGTTAGAAATTAACGAGTGTTTATTAGACGCCTTTGCGTAAAAATTGCCAAGCATATTTATCAACTTACTTGGAATGAAGTTATATGTCGTAGTTCCTTAACAAGTTACAATTCAGCTTACACTGAATTAATTTACGACGTGAATCTATATGCAAAATATAGTGTTCAACAATATTCTAATTTGAATCCAGGTACGGACATGGATGCTGTGTGTGTGTGTTTATGTGAGTTTCCATATCATGAGAGCCCTACAAAGAAATGGGGTCCCCAAATTGTAGAAAGTTACTAAGGACCATTAGCAGTTAATGAGACTCCTAATAAACAAATTTAAAAATAAATTGTAAGGTTGAAGCAACCACGATACGTGAACGTAGGTTTTTCGGCGTTGATTTTGGAGAAATATTTTTATGTTGTTTTTTTATTTTACTCGATGTTTAACATCTTTAATTTGAGATGTTCGTCACCAAAATGTCGCTCACTCGGTTGGTCTCCCGAGAACATTTCTTGCAAAACCATATTGCATGTTATTGTAAAATATGAAACAATAAGATCGGAATATTATAAGTCTTTAAAATGTGGCTGTAAGGAAAATGATAATTTTGGGACTTCCGCTAATAAATAATTATTATTTTCCAACTACCATAATAATTCTCAATGTCAGAAATTTTTATCAACCGTGTGGTTGACACAGGCTGGACAAACAAAATAATTCAATACAATGTAATGTGTTAAATGTATACGAAATGAAAATCTAGAGGGCTGCGAAGCATTTATGGGTGGGCAGCGCTTACATCTTTCCTTTCGCACAATAACATAAAAGACCTTCCAAGAACTATAAGTCACCCTCTTTAATTTGAGAAAGATTTCCTCCTGTCAAGCCGGATGCAACGGGTAGCAAATTAGAACTGCTTCTGGGTGCGGAACTAATAAAAACGGATGTAACGGCATCCGTCCACACCTACGGCTGAAAATTTTCTTATTTTTGCAAGTGTTCAAATACCAGCCAATAGATGCTATTTCAGTCGATTGTCTGCAGGAAATGAGGAGAATTTTTGGGAATCTGCAAGGTTAGGTGGAGAGATATTTTGAAGCCACGTGAATACAAAATTGCTAGACGCTGGCAAGACATCATTAAATTGAGAACCGCTGTTGAGAGCTGGGTGGAGCTCTTAATACCTTACGAGATACAGATATTGTAGCAAAATTTTCCACTATTTTGGGCCAAGGCGTCATCCAGGCAGCCTGAACTGCAGATGTCATTAACGAGAATCAAATTATCCGGCGCTTCTGAAAATGACCCTAAAAGAACGTCGCCAGAGAATGCAGCTGCAGTCCTCGACGGGGTCGTTGATTTTGATTTTACAGAGTTCACATTGCCAGACCTATTTGCCAAAAGCTTTGCTCCTTATCGTTCACCCCACAGGTGGCCTGATTTTAGTGATTTTAATCAGTATATAAATTTATCATTGCTCTACCTTTTTCATATAAATTCATTTTATTTTCTGTTGTTTTTAGAATTTTAATTATTAAATTTTGATTTCGTAAATAAATGTCTACTTGATTTTAAATTCATTTCTCATTATTTGTTTTTGTACTTCAAATGTATGATTTCCTAATATTAAATAATAGCTAAATTAAATATATCAATCATCATAAGTAAGATAAACCCCATCTCCAGTTTTATTTATTATCGTCGTCCAACTGTGGAGCTATATTAATATAATAATCATATTAGTAAATAAAAACATTCTTACTACATTTTACAAGTATGAGAAATTTTGCCGACCTTCCTGTAGTGTAGTGGCTAGCATGGCTGCCTCACAACCCAGAGGTCCAGGGTTCGAATCCTGGGCTTGAATGTTTGTGCCGTAATGGTCACGGAGAATGGGGTTAAGACTGATGGAGAGTCGATACGCTTATCACGTGTCACTCCAAATTCGGAATGTGTCATGTAAGATAACAGTCCGCAGTCGTCCTGATAGGCCAAGGCCCTGAATGGGGTGCAGAGCCGACGAAGAAGAATAGGATAAGAAGTTTCTCGTAGCAATGAACTTTACGTAAAATGCAGCGAGGAAGCATGATTTTTATTAAAAACATGATCATATCTGTTTCCTAGAGTGCAATAAACCAAAATTCAGGAAAGGGAAGCGGCGGGGAACTGTAAGCAGTGTTTTGGAATGCCACGAACAAACTTAGATTTTTCATTACGAAAATTGACAAAACATTAGAAAAATATAGACGAAACCAAATTCCTTTACGATATTTTACGAATTGTATACACATTAGTCGTATCAGTTACACGACTAAGAATTATTTCCTGTTGCTTTAATTTTTTTCCTTTTTTGTATACTTAAGAAACCTTTCTACTTAAATAAATTTTTAAACTTCAAATAATAATTTGTCTTTAGGCAGTGTTTCATACTTTGAGCGTAACGTAGTAAATGAATTGCTATCTAGTTTAGTGGACCAATTACATTCTTTCTATATCTCCCTTGATTTATTCATCTTATTAATCCACTAGAAACGAAACTGCTCAAATCAAGATCATCCTGACAAACATGAATGATAAAATTCATAAAACTATCTTTTAAAAAATGAATGAGAAAAATAATATATAAATAAATATATTAAAGTACGAGGTCTTTCCCGGTGAATGGCATGTATAAATTCCTCTCGAGTTTCCAACCGGGTCAAAGTCTGAAGATGATGGCAGAGCAAGCCATCGAAACGTCACTGTTTAAATCTTTGACCCGGTTGGAAACTCGAGAGGAATTTATACAAAATAAATATATTATTTGAGTACTCATTAGGTTATCCGTGCACAATAATAAGGAATAATATGACTAATTAAAATTTTTAAATAAACGTGTAATATGGTGGGAATTATTAGAAATTAATTGGACAAAATTTACTTGCGCTTTAAAAAAATATTTTTAATTTATTTTTTATAATATCTTATTGGGTTCTGCCCATTACTACAATTATACATAAAAGGAGATTTACTGTTAAAATCAAGGGGTTCTCAGGGTATAACGTATAGTAGAGATTTTACGTTCGTGACGAACCTGTTTCATCCCTGGATGTAAGTACTAGCCGGTATTGGAACTTCCTTTAGCTTACTTTATTCCTCCAGGTCAAGTTGTGAAATTACCCTCTGTTGACAGAAGAGTAAGTGGTTCTGGTACTGCCAGGTGTTTGAGGAAAATCAGTTCCATCTCCTTTTCCTCCTGAATATAAATCACTGTTAATTTTCTGGTCTCTTACTTCCTCTTCCCTTCAATTTCCTATTAACAGTGAATTATTTAATTGCTCATTTCTTTTTCTCTCCTACTTCCTCTGATTCCTGTTCCCTTTAACTTCCGAGCAACGGAGGCTGTCTTCCTGCTTCCTCGTCCTTTCAACGTCTTGATCAACACTGAATATTTTTCGTCTTCTCGCCTCCTAGCGAAACTCTTCTTTCCCTCACGTGACGTGTCTCCATCAATTCTTTCTTAAAATTTCGCCAAGCGGGGAAATTTTGCGCTGACGAAAGGAAGGATGTCCTTGTACAAATCTGTAAAGAGAAAAAATAGGTCGCCTTATGCTCTTATTACTCAACCTTATTAACGAGCATGAGGAAAAAATTAATACTATCATATATAAAATAAGTTTTAGTGAAATATCGTTCCACTCTTGCAATTTTCTTCTACAATATAAATTTTGTAAATGAACTTACAATAATTATTCATAGAGAGCAATTTCTAAATCCGGTGACCGGCGTCCGGGTATCAGAAACATCAATTCTTTGATGGCGTTTAGTTTAGGTAAGTATGAAAACTATTATAAATTCTTAGTCAAATGATTTACTGCCAAATATGTTGTAAGATATATCATATTATGGACGCTTTGCTGTAATTCCTTAATTGATACATCACAATGCTGACAATAGCCGAGGAATTCAGTACTGCTTTGAAAATTATACCCTCCATTCTTTAATCATTTACAGTATTTAATGATCACTAAAAGTCTGAAATCATTCGTAGACTACAAAAGGTCAACCACGGATAAGTTCGTGCTCCAAATCTGTTCGTCGAGTTGTACAATCCTGTATTAAAACATCAAAGCATTTAATAATAAATGAAGATGTTAATAATGAGCCTTTTCATTATCAAATAATTATGCCTGTCATTGTATAAAATATAAGGAAAGGCATGTTTACTTAACAGTTTATATTCCTGGCAATGCTAAGAATAAGATTGGCAGATTAGCCCTAAATAATGGAGAACCTCCCATCATTGTGATGCGCTTACGTAGGGAATATGACGTTGCGACATATAGTATTTGAAGTATGTTTAATTACTCGTTAATTTAATCCGGAAGTGCTGTGTTGTTATGGAGCAACGGAACAGTAACTGTGTTTAGGGAATACTTACGTTGACGAGGCAACGCGACCTGAACTTCAGTAACGCTGACTGAAGCTAAGGAGTAATGGCCGAAAGCCTCAGTGAATGCAATAAGCAGAACATTATTTGTATCTGCAATTCCAAAGTGCATGGTTATGAAAAAGTATGGCTGCTATACTCTAATTTTTGTCTGGAATTTACAGACCAATTAATAGCACAGGTTTTTTTGATTGTGTACTGTAATCATAACTCCTTCTATTACGTTCAAAAGAAGTTCATTCTATCGATAAATTTATAAGAAATCGTAATATTTTGCACGAATCAAATTCCGAGAGTTGATGAAATTAACATAATTTTTGTAATAATCTCACAATTTTATCGTTATTTTATTACTAATTAGCTGGGTGACCGTGACAGTTTATTGGCACGGAAAGCGCCTTAAACTTCTATCTTTTCTTCTGTACCTATCCTGACCAACGTGATGACTCACTGTACCCTAATCGTGTCAGGAAATCTACTTTTACTTTAAATAAGCACAGAAACCTCAAGTATAAGGAACATTTATTCCCAAAAAGAAATTGTAAAATAATCCAGGTAACTTAGCTAAGTCCTGGTACCTTAAGAACGTAACCAATATTCCCGGAATTACACTAAACAATATTACAGGTACCGTAATAGAGTAAATAGTACTCCCGATACGTTAAGAGAAACGAAAATACTTCTGGTATATTCAGAAGGTCAAAAGCATTCCTTGTACCTTAAGAGAGAAACCAAATTTCTCCCGGTATCTTATGATAGTAAAAAGTACCCCGTTACTCTAAGATCGTAAAAATACAGGTTGTAAGGATGTTTTACACATCCAGCGTTTGTCATGCATCACGCAGATATCCTCTTATTTTCATATTTAAGTCCGCTTGGTTGAAATAGATCCACTCTTTTAGATTTGTATGCGAAAGATGCATACACATAAAAACTCTATTTTAAATATAGACATTATTATAAAAAAGCCCAATGTAATAAACGCTTTTTATTTATTTTAATAATTACTATTTTATGTAATAGCACGAAACAGTGGTGAACCAAATTGTAGCGTACAATTATATTATTCAATTGTTGTATTAATTCAACTAAACAGACAACTTGGAACATAAATAGTCAATTAAAATTTTATTATGAAATTTACAACAATATTACCAAAATAAGATAGAATATATACTATTGAAATTATCAACTATTTTGATACAAACAATATAAAATTTTTACGCCGTATCATCATAGAAGATTAAATTTTTCAGGGTATATTGTGGAAAACCTGTAAACAGAACTTTAAACTTATGTACGAAAACAAATCATTTGAAATTGCTTAAAAGATCACGAGATCTTACAGTAAATAAAATAAATGTTGTCACTTTACGAAGTAAATAAAATTCACTGCGTCTCTACTTTAACGAAAAGTTTGGTGTTCAGGCTGCTTCAATGTCAAGACCCATCAATTACGATATCTACTGAAAATATGTGGAAGGAGAAAGAGCAGGATTTCATGAAACATAAAATATTTGCCTCTCTCTGGGCTTCTACTGAATTTAAAAGCTACTCTTATCGGCTAAGCTAACGAACTGGCTCACTTGTACAAAATTTTTATGTCTTTTGTAACACCCAAACGCTGTATCTAGAACATTCTTGCAGGCTTTCGTCTTGCGGCCAACGGTAGTGGACTTTGTCTTCACAATTACACTAATACTTTTGTATCATTACATTTTAATCAGCATTAAAGTTTCGATTGTCTCGCGAATTCGTGAATTATTTTTGCGACTGTTACGGCAGATGGTTAACCTAAATTAAGCATTCATCAAATACTCATTCAAATCGAGGGCATACAGATAAAGTGGACAGATATTCATTATTTAGCAAAATGCCTCTGACCGATGTTTATTGGAATAAAAGTACTGCTAGAATTATTTAAATACTGTTCTATCACGTAAATAATGCCAGCAGACAGACACTGTTGACTTCTGTAGTTCTTTTTCACCCGTCGCGATGACTCTATACGTCATTCAAAAATCAGGTAACACTCAAATAGGCCACCTTGTTGGATAAGATTCGTGGATGACACTTGCATGTTGGGGACTAAAGTCTGAACTATTTATACTGCATTTATTACAATAATAAATTGTTGTGTATACATAATTTCAAAATTATTAAAGATGTTATTTTTTATTTTAAATGAAATAAAATTTTGTTAAACGACGGAACTCGAGGGTTCGTTGTCCCCTTCAGGTAAACGATTTGAATGCCAGGTCACACGATATTAAAACATTGAGGGATTAAGAAGCCGCTGTCCATAAATGTGTCGGATGGAGTAATCTGTGAGTCCAATATATTTCACGTCTCAGTTTTTCTCACAAAAGGTCCAGTAACCTCTGGTGACTTTCTGATAGACGTGTGAACCCTGGATCTGAGAATTTTATGAATGCTTCCTTTAGGCCAAAATTTCAAAACAGAAAGGGAAAACCACAGGTTTCGTGGTTAGTGTTAACTTGAGGAGATATTAGTTGCTGAGTTGTCGTGGAAATGGAGAGTTAGTGGTTGGGAAGTCATGGAGGAGACATAGTTGTAGATTTGTGGCGGAGTCTCGGAGAAGGGTGAAAGTTAGTTGTGGAGTTGTCTTAGAGATGAAGGATGAGTACTAGTTGTGCGGAAATCGTGGAGGGGAGAGAGCAGTTGAGAGTTGTTGAGAAGTTCGGAGGTGTTCAGCCAGTGGTAACAGCCCGACGAATTCCAGAAGCTACCCCTACAAGGATTTCAGTGGTTGCGGCCAGGTTAGCTACGAGTGCCGATGTCGGCAACGTACTAAATCGACCATAAATCCATCAATGTCGTCTACTGAAAGCTACATTAGCAATTGCCATCATCAAGTATTGTTCAGAACATAAAGACCCAATTATTTATCCCCGGAGAGATAGTATCAATTTTTCTATTTTAATTAATAAAGTAAATTCATTTTCCAAAATTATAATTATTTTAAAAGAGCGGAGAGATTTGTTGTTTTCTTGTGTTAAATATAATTTTAAAAATTTATTTTCTTTTTATTTATTCAGTCTGTTCATTTAATTTAAAGCAATAAAAACCTATTAAACGTTACAAAATGTACAACGGAAGTGGGAAAAACGGACCTTTCGGTTGGTAACACAAAACATTCTGCTTTCTCGGAGATGTACAGGAAAACAATCAACACCAACAGATATCATACCACCTTCAAGTGCAAAGACGAGCAATATCAAAACACTGTTCTAATTTTAGAAAATCCATCTCATCTAGTCCTCAAACAATTATTTTAGTCATTGTTAGTCACCAAAAAAAGACGTGCAAGGAGCTTTCTGCCGATCGTTCTAAATCATCTTAAGCGACAAATTACTCCGGCATATTACATAAATGAAATAAATTTTTGAGTATTGTATGAGGTGGATCTTTTCAATTTGAAAGCCACAATTGATGCAGGCCTAAATCAGAATGAATACAAGGACGGTCAGGCTTTAAATAGTCTTCAATCAATGAAAAGGAAATTGGCAATATGAAGTCCTTCTTTCTGTACTTCAAAGGAGTGACAGAAGGTATTGGCCGCATATTACGTGAGAACAGCATAAATCCAATATTTAAATGTTACTATAACTAAGTAATGATGTTATAACGACTGTTTTTTATAAGTTGATATTAAAGAGTCTTCCTTTATTGACATGAAATACATTTCATTGTTAGTCATGTATTTTCTCAGGAGCTTTAGGTTCAATGAGCCATATTCATCTGAGGGTTATTTCTCCTACGTTATTGCAGTTAAAACAGGTTAACTAAATTCTACCGACCGGTCTGTGAAAACCCGCATTAAAGACCGCGAACGGTGTATTCGATTGTGGCTGCAGATCCGCCATCGCGGAACATTCCTTGGAGACGCCCCTCAAAATATGTAAACTGTATTTGCCAGATAAAATTACTTTCTGGACAAGAAAAATACGAAATAGACCAGGTAAAAAGAGGTGCTGTTTACGACCTACGACCCTAGTGTTTTCCTGCTTCAGGAACAAACAGGAAAAGATTTGCGATTCGTGGAATCGGTTGGACTCAAGGTGACCTTCCAGGATTACCTAAGTATAAAGGCGGAGAAGCGAAAGAGGTTCAACTACTGTGACATGTTTCAGGTATTTATTCATTGTAATCGTAGACCTCCTGTGGTGTAGTAGCTAGCGTTGCTGCCTCACAACCCAGGCGTCCCGGGTTCGAATCCTCGCATGGGCTTGGATGTTTGTGTTGTCATGGTCAAGAAGACCGGGATTAAGACTGTTGGAGGATCAATACGCTGACCACGTGTCACTCCATATTCAGAATGTGCCATGCAAGATGACAGTCCGCAGTCGACTCGGTAGGCCCAGGCCCTGAATGGGCTGTAGAGCCATGGAGAAAAAATAGTAGAGTATATTCCGTGAGAAAGGAACTCTGGATAAACAGAAAGGAAGCTAGACTTTCAATTCCAATTAGATGTCGATGCTACACCCGAGATTTACCTGTCTTGGTCCAGCATTGATAATACTTGGATCTCACGAGTGAAACGTGGCCCATCAGCCCAAAAACCGATGGGCACTAATGAAGTTTAATCGGTCATGGAAACCATCAGTTTTTATTTGCACAAATGCACGAAACGAGATAACGAATTTAAGACATTTGTAAACATTTCCATAGATTTGGGAAAGAGCCGCGAAGTTGAGGGACAGACACGCGTGGAGCAGGCTATTTTCTTTAGATGAGCATATTCTGCCGACCAAACAACAAGTGACGGTGGCGATATTTCACAACTATTTTGGAAAAAGGAGATAGCGTCTAAAAGATCAGTCAGCCTAGTCCTGGAACCACGCACGGAGAGTATAATCTCTGCTGCAGAAAGTTAACCATCTTGGAACCGCAAAACGGAGAGGACAAGTCAATCTTCTCTGCGACACAAAACTAAAAATGACCTTCCGGCACAACCTACAATCGTATCATACACAAACAAAGTCCTGCTTCGTCACGGTGGACTATCATATCATATCGTGACTGGACCTGACCGGACCAAGAATACCGCAGATGATGGCCATGTCATCATCTGACCGAAATTCAGGCTGGGTAAAGTACTCAAGTTATGGTTATAGACTGTGTGTTTATCTTTCGGCGTTTCTCCCATTTCGGCCGTTGTCCACAATAACTAGAAGTCAATTTACTGCTAGACGGAGCTTATAAATAATTCAATGTCATTTTATTCAATAAGCTTACTTTACATTTAAAATTATTTTCTTTTCCTTTAATCATCTCAATAATGAATTAATAATTTTATAGTTTAAATTAATCAGTGAAAATAAATATAATTTTAATTAAATTTTGAATTTCATTCCTTCCACTAGAATATTAATTCCATTAATGTAGAAGGCAAGAACACAACCACTAGTATGTTATGTGATTGACAGTCTCCAATATAGTTTGTTGAGTGGTTTCAAGAAAATTGTACCGCAACCAATACTTGAAAAATAAATGCCGCATTTAATCAGATAATAGTGTAGTGAATTGAGTTGACGGTTTCGAGCTATTTCGTCGAAATTCTAACGAGTTTCTACGTTGATTCGTAACTGTTTATGAAACTTCATTAGTACATTACAGAGAACCAAATTGGAAGAAAGTTGGTCTTTGCTAGTATAATTTTGAAGACTGTGAAATTGATCGAGGAGGCACGCTGATTTATGCGCATCAACTGTTTAAAAAATTGTCAAACAATAAATGGTGACTATGGATACATGAACAAAGATAGCACGTCAACGTCCACATTCGGCCACGAAGAAAAAAATTCTTCCATCAAGTCAATTCATGTGTCCATTTTCGCTAGTGAAAATTGTCGAATTGAATATTATACTGTTGTAACATCGACACATTTGGCCTCCTGCGAATTTGTTGAATTTCATAATTTGAATATGTCACTTCTATCCAAAAGTATGTAGTGTGATATTCTTTCATATAAGTATTTAATGAATTATTAATGTAAAGTTAGCGAAGATTGTTAGGCAGGTGCTAATTTGTCGGAGTCAGACACTGCGTCTAATATCTCGGCAAGTATGGTATTTTAACACGTACGGGATTTGACCTTGGTTTTCCCGCATTACTCACGCTGGAAACCAGGAACCTAGGAAGCATCGAAATGTTTGGAAAACATACGGTTGCCTCAAATAATGACATTTCGTGGTCTAGGGAAAATCGACCGAAAGATTAGGTATTTCGACATTCCTCACAGCGGCGATGCTGTGAGGAACAGTCATTCTGGTCTCTCCCGTTGAAGGAGACGAAGAAGATTAATGTGGTGGGTGGCTGGCAGATTGGCGACGCGGCGATTCAACCATGGTACGCTGTCACGCCTAGGGAAGTATTTCGTCCACATTTTAATTACAGATTTAAGAGATCGGTCGAATAGCTGAAATTTTTTTCATTTTGTAAATATTTTCCTTAGTTAAGGTTTGTGTCAATAAATATCAATATCCCAATTAGTTATTTCATTAACTTTTAATTATCATTTCAAACATACCTTCCCAAAAGTAGAAGAAAGAAAGAATATGAAAGTGTGTTGCAAAGTAAAGCATATCAAGAACGTTATGAACGATTGACACTCCGCTTCAAAAATCGTGATAAAAAATTAACATGGAGGATCGCAGTTGGCGTGAAAAGACACGAAATTAACTGCATACAAGTGAACCGATAAATGGGCTGAAACACAAGCAGTGGCCATACGAACTAAGCACTATTTATCTTAGAAATTATTGAGGAAACAAGAAAAACTTAGATATATTGTAGCGCAGAAGAGCACTCTCCAGTTTAATTCGTAATTAAATACACCATATTCAGAGAATAAGACATAAAAACTCATTTACAGTCGAAGCGGTGGTGCAATCTCTGGGATTAGAGAGGCTACATGTCGCGGAAGTTTGTGTCTACGAACAAAGTCTGAAGATTAAGGCTGGTCAGCCCCGAGCGGACGATGACCTGTGAATATTTCCCCAGGGTCAGCCCCTATCTTCATCCCGAGATCTTTAAAAATCAAGCATGATTGGCATAGGCACGTCACGTGGGATGGTGTTTTTACCATGTAGAGGCGCGAATGAGAGATTTGCTGGGAAGTGGTAAGGAGACGAGAAAGGCAGTTCTTGCCTGAAATTGGAAGAAGGAGGAAGTCACGGGAAAAAGAGGGCAGAGAGGAAACATATATACATTAGTTGAATTCAGATCTGAAGCTGGAATAATAGGTGAGGAAAGAAAAAGAAGATATTGGTTCGAAAAGTTATGGCATAAAACATGTTTCAGAAGAAAAAAGACGCGTTTACTATTTTAAAAAGCTAACGCCAACTCGAACAAGAAAGAGTCGTATCTTTAATAGGTATTCTGCAGTGATATGAAACTTGGCCTAAGCTGAGAGCTGGACTACTCAACCGTAGGCTGGAGTAACGCCAATGACCTACGAATCCGGAACTTGCTACTTGCCCACCTGCCACAACATTACGTTCTCTGTGAGACGGAAGAAGAATTCCGTACGTGAAGGATGTTGAGATGGGTGCTCCGACTTCCCAGAAATAAATGAGTACCTACCTGCACGAGACTCCAAGAAGCCGAGCGCAGAACAAAAACAGGTTTCTTTCCGGTTCAACATAATAAAACACATCTCTGATACTTGTTTGTTGTTACACCCGCTGTAATTACCATGATAAGTGACTGAGTCCCGTGTAAATAATACTATGAGCCAATCCGTTGTCATTTTAAATATTTAATTCGCCCTAAGTTTTATTTTCAAAATTTTATAGTACAGATCCCAAGTGGTAATTTGAGTTGATAAGTAAATAAAATATTGAAATTAATTAATTAATTTCGATTATATTTTAACTAACACGCCCTCTAAAGTGCCTTAAAAACAAGGACAGATTCAGATAATAATTCAAAGGAAAATAAATAATAAAGATGACGCAAGGAACAAACAAGTGAATGCGTTAAAAACGCTTCGGAAGTAGGTGACATACAAAGAATGAGAACTCGTTCAAAATTATTCCCTATTACCCCATGAGTAAAAAACCTGAATAATGGGACGCATGCGAAAATTAGGTATACGTAAAACGATAAGATGAAAAATGATATAAGAAAGTATAAAGAAATAATAGTGGAAGAGGTAATCAGGAATAAGCATGAATTGAAGATAATAACAAGGCATACAAGAACAGTATAACTGAAATATTATAAAGCTTACCACAGATTTGTATGAGAAAATGGGCACAGGAATATAATGTACATCAAGTAATAATCATAGAGAGGAACACTGATGAAGTGATGGATGCACTTCGGAAAATGAGAAAAGTAAAATCTCCTAAATATAGAGGGAAAATATACCTAGAAAAAATATTCACTCAATATCTGAAGGATATGAAAGTACCAAAGAGCTGAGTGAAAACATCTGTAACACGCCTTTAAAGACGATTTTAATAATTACAGACAAATAAACATATTTTGATATTCACAGTAATAATAACGAATATAATACAAAGGAACCTGGATGTAAGCCAACCAAGAGATCAATCAGAACTAATAAAAAATGGTTTTATCCAATGAATGATAGGTGGTTCTCCCGGTGTAGTAGTCGTACAAAATCTCGGGAAATCAGCCGAGTGGTATCATTGCTACGCATCTCGAGAAGATTTTATACATATACAAGCAGTTATCGATCATTGTTTGGAAGAAACAATATCAAATATCGCTATCAATTTCAGTCATAGACTTTGGTAAAGTATTCGATTACATTAAGACGACGCCAGATGTAAGTAGTCATTCGAAGCTAGCATAAATAGAGTTGCAAAAGAAAAAAATTCACAGAAGCAAGTGCGACAGTAAAACCACAGGAAGAGAAACGGTGGTCAGTATCAGTAAAAACGTGAGATAAGGGGACTAATTTCGCCCAATTTACTCACAGCCAATCACGAGTAAGTGTTTCGAAAACTAAGCTGTAAGAGGAACAGCATGGACTAAAAATTGAAGAAGATAACGACATTATAATAGATACGCAGATGATAGTGCTCTTTTCTCCTCGATTGACATAAATTATAAAATTACAATGAGGAACTTGATTCAGTTAGTTGGCCCGGATTAAGATTAAATCGGAAAAAATAAATATGATCTTCAACTAATATAATATAAACCAATCAGTAATATCAGTGAACAGAATAAGAATAAAAAGGTTGATCAATATGTGACTCTAGGACAGGTTAGGAACATAATATAATCTTTAAAGCCAGCAATCAGTAGAATATAAAACTGGGATAGACATCACTTGAAATAATTCTTTTTACCATGACTTCATGAGATATAGGTATATGAACAATGAATAAATCCCGTAACTGCATATACCCATAAACTTAAACCTTCAAGTGCACGATACTACAAAAGTTTCCGAAATATGTAGGAACCATGATGGAGAAGAATATGTAAGACTGTGACAGTCTAGACCGCAGTGGAAGGTACTCGAAGTTTGTAATGCCAGTGAGTAGGACATAGCACGGAGAATGAACCACTATGGACAAATAAAGTTCTAAATTAGAGCCGGCGAGACCAAAAGTGGCCAAGGAGATGGCCGTTTAATTTAAAGAAAAAGGACAATCGCACAAAGTCGCCAAATGTAGAAATATGGGTCAAGAATGTACAGTTTAAGTGCTAGTGTAAATAAGGATTGAGGTTTAAATAAAATTTTAACGGACTTATAATTTAATTCTACTCTGCCCTTTGCTATTATTTAAATCAAAGTATTCGCCAAGTGAAACACATTACAATTTACGTTAGACAAGAAATAGGAGATGTGATTGTTTTTAACGATGAAAATACAATTAGTAATAAGAGCTATACCGGAACACATTAGGAAGTGAGAATTTCTAAATTGTTAAGGAAACCTATTGAGAAGTAACTGATGTCACAGAAAATTTCATCTACCTTGTAGAAGTAAAATTAACGATTTTCTTACATACGTAGACTAATTTACTGTACAGAAACATAATTTATAAAAACAATTAACGTCAGAATAAAAGTTAAAATAACAATAATTAACGAATTGTGAAAAAAAAATTGCGAAAAGAGTAGACGATCCGATTAACACAATTGATATTTGATACTGGTGTTATGAGCAAGATCTTTTTTATTATTTTGAACATTAAGCAAATTAGATAAATTAAATTACAATGAGGAGAAAAGTATTCCAGTGACCACGCTCCGAATTAAACAAAATGGTATATGAATGCAATAACACTTCACAAATCTGTTGGCCTCCTTCTCTTCAATCTGCGACATGATGTAAGTTCATATGCTTGATGACTGACCTCTTCGGTATAGTGTCCTGGGAGATTTTGAAGATGATTAATGCTGAGTCTGTATATTTCATCTTCTACAGTAGGTACGGCTAGATCTTCATGTATTGTTTTGTTGCTCACAAACCAGGGTGCGTTTAAGATTGTACGAAGAATTTTTGACTGAAGAGGTCGAATGATTTTTTAATTCAAAGGCTTGGTGCACCCCCATAATTGGATTCTATTATATTCATATTAAGAATGCACATTTATATATAAGTATTTTGTTTTCTGTTTTCAATTTGGCATTTCTGCGAAGTAGCCAAGTCATCTGGTGAAGCTTATTCTGGATATGATCCCTTTTGGATGTTAAATGCTGTTTCCAAGTAAGTTTAGAGTCCAATAGACCAAGGCATTTGGCTTCATTGGTGATAGATAATGGTGTATTGTTATTGAGACATTTGGACAGTTTGTTTTCCTGGTGGTAACATTTACTTGCACTGATTTTTTAGGATTTACATTTATACGCTAAAAGTTTAGCCATTCTTCAAGGCTATTTAAATGATTTTTAGGACATCAGCAGCTGTAAGAGGATCATTATCTGCAGATAAAATTTCGGTGTCATCAGCGTATGTTGCAAGCATTGTGCTATCTATTTCAGGTATGTCCGCTGTAAATGTTAGGTATAAAGCGGTCGCAGGACACTACCCTGTGGTACTACAGAGGCAATAGGAAGAATTGTGGAAATATTGTTACACTTAGTTTGAAAAAATCGATAACTCCAGTTTTTGAGATGAGGTGCGAATGGTAAGTTTTAAGTTTGAATAGTAAACCGACG
This sequence comes from Eucriotettix oculatus, assembly GCA_034510155.1. NCBI lineage: Eukaryota > Metazoa > Arthropoda > Insecta > Orthoptera > Tetrigidae > Eucriotettix > Eucriotettix oculatus. The sequence goes on along the minus strand of CM067376.1, from coordinate 211,070,191 downwards.
TGCCAAACTAAGTCAACTGCTTGTGAAATATCTAAGACAGCTGCAATACAATTTTTTTTTTCTACTAAGCCCTTTATTTCATTCACAATTCTGTGGGACTGATGTTTTGTAGAGTGGCGTGAGTGGAATCCAAATGGCTGTATCGGTAGAATCTCATACAGGTTGATATCCGTCTCTAGTCTTTTAAACAGTAATCTTTTAAATATTGTCGATAACTGTGGTAGTAGGCTTATGGGACGATATGATAGAGAGTTTGGTGGTTTACCGGGTTTAGGTTATCAGTATTATTTGTGCGAGTTTCCAAGATATTGGGAAGTAGGTTGCTCTTAACATGCTATTATAAAGGGTGGTTAATAGTATTATTGCTTTCCGTGGTAACTGCTTAAGGATTTGTCCTGTTATGAGGTCAAACATAGGATATTTATGGATATTGCATGTGTTAATTTCGTTTGGAACTTCTAATGACGAAAATCGTTTGATACGAAGTGTCATCGGACAAGGTGAAGCCAAAAACGTTGGGTTCTGTAGAGCTGAAAGTTTTTGCTAAATGTTCTGCAAAAGTATTTTACATCTCCTCATCAGTCCGTAACATAACCAAGAATATAAACAGAAAGAAGTGACTTACAACTAGTAAACAATCATACATCTGACTGTAAAGTGTCTCATTTTCCATTTGCAGAAAATTTATTAGATTTAATATAAAGCGTTTCAGGGATTAACCTTTTTATATAATTTACTTCCTAATCTAAAATTATCAAAATTAAAAGAATGATTAAGTTCCAAACAATGCTTGTGTGTTGTGGTATTCAGTCCTGATCTGGTACAATCCTCCATTCTAACCTTTTCTTTTTCTCATAACTACCACAACCCACATCCTCCATAATCTGGTTAGCGTATTCCATCCTTGGCCTCCATCTTCTGTTCTTTCCCCTCACACTTCGCCCTAATGCTAATGTTACAAGACCCTCATGTCTTAAAACGTGGCCTATTAATCTATCCCTTTTCTTGGTCAACGTCCTCCATATTGTCTGCACTCCTTATATTCTGTCTATAACTTCCTCGTTAGTGATTCTATCCACCCATCTGATTTTCAGAATTCGCCAATAGCACCACATTTCAAACACTTTTATTCTTTTCCTTTCCGCAGCTCTTATCGTCCACGTTTCGCACCCATATAACGCCACGCTCCATACGAACATTTTTAGCAACGATTTCCTAATTTTCACACTTATATTAACCGCAAGTAAAGTTCCATTTTTCGCGAAAGCATTCCTTACCTGTGCTATCTTATTCTTTATGTCTACTATACTTCTACATCCCTAGTTATTACGTTTCCCAAGTAGCAGAATTCTTTAACTTCCGTCAAAATATCCCTTCCCAATGAAACACCCTTTGTTATTCCACTGTTTCCCAAACTACACTCCATTACCTTGGTTTTCCCTCTTTCTCCAGGACTCCACTCCTGCCATTTATTATAGTTTCCAAGTCTTCTTCTGATTCCCCTAACAACAACAATTGCTTACTGATACGAAAATGCTTAAGAAGACAGGCATTGTTTGGTCTGTTGAATAAAACAGTTTGAGAAACATTTCTTATGTAGTTGTCTGCTATACAGGTCGTGAATTATTATGTCATTTCTGAAACATAATTGGGAAGAATTTTTAGGTTCCCGACGGAAAACAATTTTTTTCGACTTTTCCGTTGTGTTGTAATTGATATCCCAATATGTAGCCTCACGATAGATAAAAAACGCAGAAATATTTGTTATAAGTGTCTGGTGTATTGAAGAAAATATCTTCTTTTTATTTTACTGGGTCATCATCTGTCGATAAGAAAAAACAAAGCACAAGAAACTTCTACATCATTATCTACGCTGCGCGCAAGCCACCGCTCATCCTCTAAATCACTGGCAAATGTTTCAATGTGGGTCAAAGCTTATCGAACCCAAATATGAGTCTGTCAAATATGACAAATTGTGTGGATCCAAGGTGATGAGTGTCGAAATGCATCCGTTTTCGTGAACGACACTTTTAAAATTTGGCTTTTCTTGGCGGTTGGTGCCTAGTGTAATTGATTTTCAGGAAGATCCTTAACAATAACATTTATTTGCATAGCAAGTGGGTAATGACTTGACATAATTTTCATATCTTAATTCCTTTCATTTTCATATTTAAGTTCGAAAACCCGTCTTCTCTAAATCGTTCTCCCATTCATGTGCATACTGATATCACGTCGGAAAGTCAGCTATATTTCCTTGGAACCTTCCTTGTAATAATATCTGATGCGGATTTTCCCAGCTCATCTATACCAGAAAAATGTCTCTGTTGCCTACTTAATTAGTTCTCCCGTCATAACTTTGTTTTGCTATATTGTACGCGATCAATCAACGAACAGGGGTTTTAATTACCGACAGGGTGTATTGAATAGAACGATTTTGAAAGTGGTGACAAAAATAGTTTAACAGAAGCACTGAAATACGAAAACCTAACAGTGAAACTGTGCCTCGCTTATCCATTAAAATAATAATAATATCATACGTCATAAATTGTGTATAGAATCTTAGCTTCAATGATGTGGAATGAGTCAGGGTGTACATTTATTCCATTAATACTAATACTAATTCTATGTGGCTACAAATGCTGCCTTCAGACAGAGGTGCCGGGTACGAATCCTGGCACGGTCACCGAGACTGGGATTAATACTGCCGGAGAATCGAGGCGCTGACCACGTATCACTCCAATTTCGGAATGCGTCATGTAAGATGACTGTCCGCAGTCGACACGGTAGGTCAAGGCCCTGAATGGGCAGCAGAGCCAAGGAAGAATAAGAACAATTGACAATCAGTTGATTATGACTAATAATAATCTACAACGTAAACTTAAGAGTAGCTTCTTGTTTGCTATTTACAGTTATCTAATAATAGTAATATATTAAGCAACAACATACAACGAGGATTCTAATTAATAGTTAATTATAACTCAATCGGACATCTCTGATTCTTCTATAAATTATTTTTCTGAATAGGAGTGGCTAAGGAGAAAAGAAGATAACTCAGCTTTAGATTGGCTTTGGTTATTCGACAACTATTTAATTCTTTATGACAGTCTGTTAAATATGGACATCCTAGAATAATGTGCAACATATTTTACACGAACAACAGAATTTTTCATAAATAAGTGCCTATTTGTGGTCACAAATATCATTAATAAGTAAATATATTGACACGACAGAGTGAAAATACGAAACTTTTTGAACTGAATTCTAGATGAGGTTCGTGAGGTGACCTGATCAATTGCTCGGACAACACGTTTTAGAGCAATAAAAATATTGTCTAAACCTGAATATAATCACGTATTATAAAATAGAATGAAAATATGCAAAGTTAACTAGTTTTTTGTCTTAAAATAACTGAATGTGGACACAATTATTAAAGTATATGAGGCTGAGGCGAGATTCTTAAGTGATTGATTAATCAGATCAGACTAATTTAATTTAATATTTACTAGGAGACCATGGAATTTAATAGATAAAGTTTCATTTGCATTATTGTATTTTAAAGTTTTAGATAGTAATGTTGAGTTGTATGTGTGACACTGCATTGTACAGTTAATCCACTTACAGTACCATGTTAACAGGTTACTAAAATTATAGTTACTTGCCTCTTTTAATGTACCTTTGCTACTGTTTACTAATCTACTAGTGTAAAATAATAGCTTTAGAAGACAAATATACAGATTTTGGAGATCATTTATTTATATGAGTAACAGTAAATGCCGTAATACTAAGTCCTGTGGTCCTCCAGTTTTAATAATTCCCCAATCTGATTCATGAATTTCAGGTGTGCACGAATCTTTTAATACTACTCACCGCATTCTATTTTTTAAAGTCTGATTTAAACCAAGGAAATAAAGTTCCTGTAATTCCATCGCACTTTATTTTCTCTAATAATATGTTATTGTCCACACAATAAAATACTTCACATACCTAATGAATGACTGTTTTATTTATTTAATCTAAAAGAGTATAGATCATTGTCTGGCTTGAAAAGCCTTTTCTAAATCCAAATTGTGAGTCGGTGAGCGACAGCAGCACATTTTACCTTGTCTGAGAAGACTTTATAAAGAAGGGAGTAATTGAATATGTAACTAAGTACCGAATAACACTGTCTGTGATTTGTTCTAGAATGATGCTGGAAATACCGTCATGCACTAGTGAATTTTTGATCTTTAAAACTAATAATTTTTTTTCATTTCGATGACGAATGTCAAAGGAAAGTTCAGATTATTTTCATGGTCTGGATAGTTTATTTAAAAAAATTATGACCTTTTATATTTATTTATTTGTATTTGTTCCAGCTTCGTCTGTTATGGTTAGGAAGTGATAATTAAATTTATTAGGACATTCAACTGTTTGAAGTTTACCTAAATGCGGCTGTGCTCCATCTGAATTTTCTTTATTCGTTTATTTTCTAATTACTTTCCAAATGATTTTAATCTTAGCAGAATTGTCTATTGATTTCCTAAATTTTAAACATTTTACAAATTTGATTAGTTTCTTCGATGCTTTACAGTATTTCTTATAATAGTTACTCATATGCAGTGGTGACTCGTGAGTATTTAAAGTAATAATTTAGCGCACATAGTGATAGAAATGAATTTTAAAAAATTAAAAATTATAAAATCAAATTGGCGCAAAGTATTCTTTTATTCGTATATATTTTAAATAAAGAGAGTTAATTTTAGGAAGAAGCCACACGTTATGGCAATATTTTACGCAGTATCGCGTGCTAATTTTCTCAGAGTTTTGAAAGTCTTCGACATGCCACCCGTTATATGTTTTAATTTAATTTTAAATAACCTATGAACCACAACAAGTGCATAAACAGTAATATTTTTATTAATTCGTCAAAAATATTTAAAACTGTATCCCGACGAGGCTGTTTCTGTGAGTCATCCGGCGCTGTGCTTTTTGTAGCTCATGTTATTGTTAGATCTTGGACGAACAGGGGTTTGCAAAGGAAATACTGCGCATGCGCATTTCTCATAACAGACAGAATTCTCGTTCTATAAAGAATGTAGCCCAGGTGTATGCCAGAGGGAGCACGCTAGAAGGCGGCCAGTTTAAAGTATTCGAAATAGAAGCAGAAAATCACATTCTTAATGTACTATTAATTTAAAGTTTCTTAAAATTACGAAACAAAAAATTCCTCTTAAATTAATTCATGTACTGTAGCACATGAGCACTATGGTGATTAGGACTGTCCCTTACTCTTAAATAGAGTTCCCATTTGTGTTTACATTAAACTTTAATCGTACTATATAACCATCCAGCTACTTTATTGGCGTTATTAGACTTTGTAACACGAGTTTGATTAATTTTTTATATTCTTTCGTTAATCTTCCACTTAAATCTGTCTTCCTTGAAACGATTTCCTACCAATTAGTAAACCGCTTTTGAAATGCTGGAAATATTTACTCTACCAATTACATTCATTTTGGGGAAGGCGGTGTGTTAACAGGCTACATTGGGGTGATCCTGAAACAGGTAAATCCCCTTTGAAACCATAGGAAGGGAATCGTAAATGCGAGAAGGTAGAACAATGTAGCCAAGGGTAACTAGGACCCCGGGCCATAGTTTGTATATTTCAAAATCTTAAATTTTGTTAAACGTAATGAAAATCTGTTCTTGAATGACGGAGAGATCTACAAATATGATACTAGTAATTGCTTCAACCTTATAACTGTTAATCAACAACTTAATCAAACTACATTCATTAACAGTCTATCGACGGAGTTATTATTAGATGTACAGATCTACCGCCTGGTGAGTACATATCATAATTAATTTTTCGGTTAGTAAAAATATTATTTCGATCATCATTTACCACAAAAGTACTGGTATTATCAATATCTAAGTGATTTTATAAGTTTTAATTTTCCTCTTCTGTCTCTTATTTCATACATAACCTGACATGAACTCATTATATATGGGTGCGAAATGCGGAAGACGGGGGTGGCAGAAAGGAAAAGAATAGAAGCTTACGAAATATGGTGTTACAGAACAATGCTGAATACCATATGGATAGACAGAGTTAGTAACCAAGAAGTTGTAAGCAGAATAGGGGAATTTGTCGGACTTTGGTCAAGAGAAGGGATAGATTAATAGGCTACGTTTTGAGACATGTTTGTCATTGTTGTTGTGGTATTCAGTCCTAAAACTGGTCTGATACAACTCCCAATGCTATCCTACCTTGCACAAGCTTTTTCATATCCGCATAATTACAACAACCCTCATCAATGTACTTAGCGTATTCCATCCTTGTACACCCCTACTGTTCTTACCCCTCACACTTCACTCTAATGCTAATTTTAATATGCCGTATCTACTTTATTTGTCCCAGCAGGATTCTTTGAAACAACGAAAAAATATATTAATAAGGTGAATTTTTTTGGTAACTTTGGGAGCCGTGCATGGCTAGGGATGACATTTTTGTGACTTTTTTTATTAGTTTCGTAATCCACGCATGAGGTTTACCTCAGAAATGAACTTTCAGGGTCTATTTTCCATAACTGTCACAATATTAAAGCTCAAAAGTGGCATTTTCGAGAAGACGTTTACTCTGACCAACAACGGCCTCCTACGAAAAAGCGCGTATCTCGTCCAGAAATTTTTCAGATGTCCATCTACGGCACCATAGTGTAAGCTGTATAAATTTTATCGAAGTCGGAAATGGTCGCGCGGGAATCGTTCCTCAAATTAGGCCACTTGAATTGGAATGACCCAAATAATATTTCTATACACGCGTGTATATGTATGCATTTCTTTAGATTCAAATTTAAGAAGGTGATACAATGTTCCTGCGTCTCCTAGTGTTTTCATGATACTAAGTGTAGTTCTGCGATACGTCCTCTGAATCGACTCATCATTCAATATGATGATGAGACTGGCCTTGGCTGCAATATGTCAATATGCGCGGTATTAGCAAATCGATCCATATAATTTGTATATCAACCCTTTTTTTTCCTTTATACGCCTTGTGGGATCCTGCACCGGAGTACTGTAACTTCTAAGCAGACCGTCCACAATGGGAGCATTCCTGTCGATGTAACTCTTAACTAGAAAAGAAAAAATCGCGATACCATTACAGCACAAGGTCTTATTTTTAGAATGAAACTGACTGAAATGTGAGGAATGTTGTGGGAGCTTGATTCGCTTGGACGCTCACTGGCATGGTCCAGCCGGGCACCCGAGCCGTCGAGCCGCCGAGCGTCCTTGGCCGTAATGGGCACGGTGTTAGCTCCTCGGTCCAGATGAATTGTAAGTTATGTCCGGAGAGGCGATATCAGCGAGGGCGCCACTGGGCCGCGGAATGTTGGCTGTCAGCTCTTCTTTATGCACGTACAGCCAGATAAACGCTTGTCGCATAAACACAGACAGATATAATTGAAGCTAAGTGACAAAAACAAGTCACGGAGCCACAGGAAGTCTTAGGCCCACTGGACTTCTGCCGCGCTCTTTTTGTGGTAGCCAATTCCAATAACTGCTTTATCTGCAGCAACGTACTCCTAATCGACATTCTGCTGTAAACGAATACTAAAATGTGAATTATCCCTGCCGTTAATACGTGTTTGAAAATAAAATATCGACACTGGGTAATATAAAAGGAACAAAATTCAACGTCAATCCATAACAAGGGCTACAGAAGAAATGTAATTGGTTGCTTGACGATTTTTAAACCATTATGATTTTATAGATCAAACTTTAAAAAAATCAATGTGTCCAATTAAAAATGGTGTCCATTTTTGTTGCAGAGTCGTTTATCGGTTGATACGATTTTCTTGATTCTTTCAGCTCTGGGTTGTCCTTTCACTTTCAAATTTACTGTATTGACTTCAATACATTATGGCCTACTTATTAATACTATTTCTTGTTTTCTTTGTGCTACACAAAGGTATCGATTGCAAATTACAGAAATGTAACTTATGAATGCCAATTACTACAAGAAGGACTCTATAATTCCGTGCCTTTACATTTAGTAAATATTATATGTAAAGGCAAAAAAATTGACATTCGAAAATTATATATATTGTAGTTACTTTCTCTAAACTATCAATGAAAACTAGCATACCCTTTAGAAGTTTGACTCATTTAAAATTTGTGTTTTTGAATTCTACGTTTGAGCTCCAATATCTACGTTCAGGGACCAGAGAGAAATATAAAACTAACTCACAGGAAAGAAAAAATCAGTACACATTTCTACTTTGAGATTTAGCTCAGAGATGGTATAACACCGATGTAAAAATTGAGATTTTGAAATTTGTCTTAGTACAATTATTTCTGTTAACGGATCAGATATACATATACTACAAATGCGCACATGAAAGGTTTCGATAGTATCTAACTACAGTATAATTTACAACTTAAAGTTTTAGTTGAAAGAATCAAATTTAATTCAGGGATCCAATGGGATCAGAGGACAACTCTTACCGTATACCCAACGCCTTCGACCTCAGTACATACACCTCCTAAAACAGATGAAGGTGCCTCGGCATGTGAGGAACTTGCGAAAGAAAATTCTCCCTTAGGGTATGACTAATTTTTTTGTTTGTTTTTGTTAACAGGCTACATGAGGGTGATAGTGGAACAGGTAACTCCCCTTTAATAGCATAGGAAGAGAATTGAAAAGGGGGGACCACGGTCCTATCCGGTGATCCGCCTGAAAGAGATGCAAGGAAGACGCTAGGAAACCTTCATCATTTTGGGGGGTTGGAACATGAGGATGATCCTGAAACAGGCAGTTCCCTTTAATAGCATAGGAAGGAAATTGAAAATGGAGGAGTTGTCCCCTGATCCCATTGAATCAGTTGACCAACTGTAACGAAAAGTGGTGAAGGCACGGAGAAGGGAATGCTGCGAGTCCACAGCAGACTCCTCTCCAGTCATTCGGAAGGGCGTGGTTCATATCTATGACGCTATATTATCTTTATATTTTTTGGTTCTATATTGGCTGTGCATATGTTACAGGTGTAACGTATCTCAATTATTTTTAAGTAACTGATGAGGACTGTCGTCGAGCAGAGAAACTCCTTCTATTGATAAGTTTTTCTATATAATTTTGGTGTCTATTTTGATCATACTATGTACAGTACTTGATTTCAACTGTATTTTTGTTCATAGAATTACACCAATTCAATACATCAGTCATTCTTTGTTGAAATCATTTCTGTCTCCCGTATTGCTCCAATACGTCATGTAATATTACGGGCATTCCCTTTCTTTATTACTTCTGGGTTTAAGTCAAATGTGTAAAAAACTATCATACAGCAGCTTCGTTGGCGATAAACACAGATTAGGCTGTTTCTATATATATATATATATATATATATATATATATATATTAATAGCAATACTGCACCGTTTCTCATGATAATCATCAATTATGAAGTTTTAATTTTCATTATAGAAATTTTTTAGGATATTACGTATTCCATTTCCCCAATAGAATACTAATGGGATAAATAAACCAAAAATATTTCATTCACCATGGGTCGAATCTTTGGAAGCAGGCAACTATCCACAACCCTTTTCTACTGATTATGTAGTCCTACTGCACCTTTTCAGACAAGATATCTACGACATAACCAATGGTGAGAGTTTACGGAAGCAAAATACGTAGATTCTATTGGTTGTCTACATCATATCAAAATGGTATGTAATTAACTTATAGCAACTTGGAATCTTAATACCACTACTCACTACTCGCCGAAAAGAATTACAATAGTTACAGAGTCTGTAGAAAGTGTTATATTTTGTCACTGGAATGTTATAAGAAATTAACGTATCCTACACTTAAAATTTAATTATAATTCCAGCCATGTTGGAAGTGATCCGAGACTACGTCGTACAGAAAAGTGGATGAAGAAATTTGAGCGACCCAATTCCCTCATTAGTGAGATATGTTGCGTGAGATGTTTTGAGACGAAACATCTGCGTCTTGCGTAATATTGTTATAAATAAGACTACTAAGTAATACGAAATAACGAAACTAATTTGAAGAATGGAGCTCAAAAAATCCTCAGAATAATAAATAGTTTACTTTACTGGCTATATCAATTAAATAATCTAAATATTACAAGAAGATTACTATATTGTCTTATAAAAATGTAATGAGATATTTACAAATATCCACGAAAAGTTATTACATTTTAAATGAAAGTATAAAATGACGCTTTTTGTAACTTTCTCTCTGTAAGTAGGTTCACTTGTAGTTGTATGCAAATTTATTTTTATTTATTTATTCACAGGCTAGTGCCTATTATAATATACAAAAAATATAATGCATAAATGACATGACCACAAACAATGCAATATAGTTTTACAGTTTATATAACGTCATTTTTGAAGCATTATAGCTAGTATAAAAAATCTGTTTGTCCTATACAGTTAGCAGCTATCATGACTTTACTCTTAGGAGCTGTATAGTAACTGTAATTACATCTATGATAATTAATGTTAAAAGTTAGGCAATCTCTGAAGAGACAAGCTCGTACTTTGAACTTAATAAACTTAGCAAATAAGGGGATTTAAACAAGTTATTAAAATACTGTACAAAAAATAGTCATTATCTATCCTGCGGTCATATAGAGAAGGTAAACTGTAACAAATTACTTACAAAACTCTATCTGAACTGCGGTCGAAGACTATGGGCATACGATACGAGTTGTCTGCTGACCCATTGGATCAGTCGGCCAGCTGCCTCCTAAACTTGTAGAGACACGGAGAAGGGAATGCTGCAACCCCAAATCAAACTCATCTCTCGTCATTCCGAAGGGCATGAGAATAGTGCCCCAAAGCCCGAGCCAACCTACCTGATGCAGGTTTTCTCGGGTTTTCCCTGCATCTCTTTAAGGTGAAACACCTTAAACTATAGCCCGGTGGCCCTAGTCCTTGTTCTACCTTCCATATCCCCCATTTTCAATTCCCTTCGTATGGTAATAATGCAATCAATGGATTTCTTTCAATATGGATTCCAAACTACACAAGCATATTCAAAACAGGACGGACATTGGCACAGTACAACGATTTGATTGTATTTACGTCTTTAAATCTTTGCTATTTCTATAAATTAAACCTTGTAAATGACTACTTTATTCACATGAATGTCAAAGTTTATATTACTATTAAACGTAACTCCGAAATCACTGATACTAATAACTTTAATAATGGCCTGGTCGAAAAGGGTGTACCTAATATCACCGTCATAATCTTTTTTCTTAGTAAATCTAATGAGGAAGCATTTAGAAACGTTTAATTCGCATTTCACTATCCTTGCACACTAACTAGATCTTCTTCTAATCATATGGATTTCTAACCAACCGAATACATCAGCAAACAACAAGCATTTACAATATTTAAAAATTTTATCAATATTGTTTGTGGTGTGTTTGCACCCATATTTATATGAAAGACAATTTTACCCATATTATGTTCATATATTTTGTATATAGAGTACAATTATTAGGAAGCAGGCTAGGCTGCTTACCAGGCCAACGGCAGAGCAATAATGAAGGCGACTTGTTAATTTAACGTCCAGTTGAGATGATACGATAGACAGACGAGAAGTGGGAATTTCAGTACCACTACAGGGTTGGCTATTTAAAAGAAAAGATATTGGCAGGTCAGTCATTGGGACTTGAAAATATCTCTCGCAACAAACAACATGCGCCTTCCCTAAGAAATAAACACGCGTTGCAACAATAAGAAGAAAGGGACTGAGACTTGTGATCCAGGTCAGCCCAGAAAAACGGACACGAACCACCCAAAAACACCAGCCTCAAAGAAAAAGTCAACACCCGCACCAGGCAGAAGAAGGCTTTTAAAAGACGGAGCGGAACAGATTTTGATGCATTATATCATTACAGTACATGACTTGAAGATTTCTAATCACTTCCCAATAGTTGACTGTTGGCGTCACGACGTCGAGAAGAAGAAGCCAGCCCGACCACAGCCTGACCAAAACCAGAGATGTACTATCATCCCAAGCACCAGGATCTTCAAGTCGGTGATGTACAATATTCACGTTTCCCGCCCCTGGCTATATATTGAGTGCTAGTAAAATTTTCGATGCAAGGTTTTGTTATATCCCCACTAAATCCCTATAAGATACTATTGCTCTCAGGTGAGCTTAGCATGCAGCCGGCCCAAAATTTTAAATGAACGATCTTTGTAACTTAATGCTTTATTTAATTTTGCTAACCCCAATAGCTTAAATTTAATTTAATAAAAATGTTCCCATTTTAATTAAATTTTCAATTTATTTCAATAATAATCACCCAAACCCACTACACGTTTATAAATAGAATGAACAGGATTGGTGCCCTGATGTAATGAGATAAGGCACGCCAGATGTGGGCACCAATTCATAGAATGTACAGTTATGAGAGAGCTTGACAACAAGCTTCCGTTCAAATTCAGAAGTGACCCTGAGATGCCAACTTGCTGAATCTTGCTCAGAAGGACGGAATGGTTTACTTTGTCAAAAGCCTTTGCAAAATCTGTATTTACTACGTCGACCTTTGCACCATCCTCTAAAGCGTTCGCTGTATCTCAGGTATACTCGACGAGGTTTATGTGAGTTGATCGACCATGTATCTGGCGCTAGGATTTGAGCAGGTGAGACAAGGCTGATCAGCTTGTCGAAGACTTAAGAGGTGGCAGACAACATGCTGATAGGCCTGTAGTATATGAAGATGGGCTTCACGTAACCACGTTTCTAAGTGGTAGGGAACTTTCCCAAAGAAAGAGACAAATTGAAAATAACCTTTGATGGGATACAACATTTTTGTAACACAAATTTCAAGTGATTCAATAAGCCTTTTACAGTTCAGACGCAATGATCTATGGTGCATTATATTTTATTTTATAATAATTTCATTTGCAGTAACTTTCAGAAATTATACTGGACAGCAAACGAGTCCTAATAATTTCGTAATATCATTTTACGTACAAATCAAAAGCAAATGGAGTATGTGTGCTTATGTGTTCCAGCACATAAATACATTTAGGAAATAATTGTTTCAACAATGTGAATTTCTACTTCAATGCTATAAACTGCCGCCCTAGCAGCGAGCTCGCTCCTATAAACCAATTGTGTTGGCTATATCTATGCTACCTTCAACTCTAATTCTCGATTTCTGTATTCCTTTTCTCCCCTTTTTCACCACCACCCGCAAAGCTCATCGAACTGCCGCTTTCTGGAAATACCAATCAAATCAGAACGTAAAAACCGGGTCATGCCGTACTATGACACAGTATAAATTTTTGTTCAATGAACTGAAGACGTCTGGAAAGTTGGGGATGAAACGTATTAATTTAAATAAAAATTCTTCTATCCATCGTATTTTATTCATAATATTAATTCAGATTAATTTAATTATTTTAAATCCTATTAGGACTAGTAGAGGTCCGGTCCTGTTAACATGATAAATAAATTTCAATGTGATGAGAAATTACATGATTTACCTCTTTGCTTGCTGAAGCCTGCCTTAACGTGTATTGGAGAGGGTCCACACACTGTAAATAATTATAGAATTCAATAATGCATTTAATATCCCCTTTATGTCTTATTGACTAATGTATTTGTTTTTATGTTCAATAAATATCAATTTAGATTATTTCAGTTAAACATACTTTACACAGAAAAGAAAATTCATTTTCGCAACGAAAATTGCATTTCACTTGCCATAAAGCGTGGAGCTAAAGTATCAAATGGTTCTTTGAAAATTATATTTTTCCCAATCAATCTATTATTATTATTCACGCCAATAATACATTTAATGAGTAAAAAACATAAATAATATGTTGGACTCCAATTCAGTAAATTGTTTGGTGTCATTAATGTATGTTTTGAAATACAATTTCAAATAAACTATATGGAAGTTTGATATACAGAAGTGCACTTGGCGTGTAATGAAGCGTGAATAGAGCCTGCCCTATCCCCCTTGACCCGCCAGGCACATCACGAGCTGGATTTACAGAATCTCAGCCGTATTCACTCATTTATAGTCCTATAATAAATCGTTGTTTCAAAATATATACTATAGAAATTAAAATAAGCATTTTACGGGCATATATAATCGATATAATTAATATAATAACGGGAAAGAAAAGTGAATATTCGAATTGGGGAAACTCTGGAAAAGGTGAATTATTTTTTACAGACAATTATTATTGAACATGTTCTGCCTAATATATTAAGGAGGGGGTGGTCCTTTTTTCGACAAGGTGTGTAGTGCCAAGTAATACTAGCAATTTAATTCATAATTTAATATTCAATATTTCTCCAATACGACGAAAATATAATCATATACAGCAAGAGATAGCCGGCGGGCTGTGTAATTTCCTGTCTTGGTCTGGCGCCGTATTGTCGCGTCTCAATACTCAAATTCTGGTCTAGAGACAAAGCTTGTAGATTGAAGTTTGTCAGCCACCCGAGGACGACGGCCTGAGGAAATTCCCCAGGGTTCCCCTTTTGTCGAAATTACGGATCCCGCGATCTTGGAAAGTTCAACATGATTGGCGTAGACACGTGGTGTTTGTTCCTGCACTGGGGGTTACAGATAGATGAGCTGGGAAGTCACAAAGAGACGAGGAAGAACGTTCACCACTAGACTCGGAAGGAGGAGGAGGTCAAAAAAGAAAGAAGAGAAGAATGAAGAAGGAAGACGTACAGATAGCAGAATTCGATACAAGAAGGAGGTCTGAGAGAGGAGAAGAAAGAAGATATGAGAGCACCGGTAAATTCATTTTCTGATAGAAACAGGAGATTCGCTGAGAGAAGGGAATAAGACGCTTTTAGTAAATCATTAAAACCAAAACAGAATTCCGCCAGCTTTACAATCTTCGCCAAGATTATCAACTGAGACAAAAACATCCACGTGGAGGTGAATAACTCGGCTTTCCTCGACGACTGATAGTGTAAATCTCCCGCCTCCTGAGATAACACCCACCCGTGAAGGAGACAGAAATTTCCACCACCTATACCTGCCGTATGCTGAGCGAGCCACATCGAATTCTCCGAGGTCCTAGCACCTGCTTAAGATTCGCACTCACCGAACTAAGAACAAAACATGTTCTTTTTCGAGATCTTTGCTGCCTGTCTGTTTTGTTTCCCCCACAGTTATGGCCTTGAAATTTTATTAGTCTCATGTAAATAAATACTTGTGTTTAGCCATCATCATAGTATTCAATATTTAAATCTCCCGAATTATATATTGTAGCGCACACTTTCAAGGCTGGTCAGAAAGAGAAATCTATTGTCTCGGAGCTAACTCCACTCGGCCGGATTGCAACAGACGCTTGAGCACCTTCGGTGAGGAGCCCCACGGGGCTCTGTACACCAATTTACGCGCGTTCGCCCCGTAAAGCCACTTTGGCATACACGGGGTCAGGTGTTGGTCCTATCCAGTCTTCCTGTAATTCACAACTACCTGTCCTCTAGGTCAAGAAGCGGGCGAATGGAGTGGACGCTCACAAGCTGTACAATCCTAAATTTACTATAAAAAGAGCAGAAATATAATTTCAAATAGAATATACTCAACAACTGGAATCGGACGAAGCAAACTCTATGACGGAATGTGACAGCGACTCTTCTACCATATCAGCGGTGCGCCAATGAACTTCCTAAGAATAAAAGTTTTCTTCAATCGAAATTCATAGTATGATTCAGTCTCTGCTATAATGCCCAGATCCCCTGTGAGCTTGTCCGTGCGAAAAAAGAACTTTGTTTCTTTTTAAATTATTTGTTTAGTTATTGAATTATGTTATTTATATAGACCAAATTATTATCAATAAACTAATTGTTATTACAATATAGATATATTATATATATACATTTATTAGGGCACGCAGTATTTAAATAGTAATCTTTTTATATCAAATAAACATTAATTCCTTATTGAGACAGAATTTTTATGACATTGAGTTTAGTAATAAAAAAGTTTAAAAAATAAATAGCAAATAAATTTAACTAGTATTTATTTAGTATTAGTTTCAGCCAACTTTGTGAATTTATTGAGGAATTATTTTAAATGGGTGATCTATCTACATTAGAAATAATTTGGTGTTGCGGATTATCTTTAGCGACGTTTCCACCCCAAATGATCCACGACACCAAATTACTCATAATTTATTTAGTTCATCTATTTCAAAATTTAGCTGCAAAAGTTCACAAAGTTGGACGAAACACATTAATGTTAATTAAATTTATTTGTTGACTTATTGAACGTATTTTTATTTATTTATGTATTAACGGTTTTTAAATTATTGTTTTGCTTTCAAATAGGTTCCCTCTTTCTTTTTTACAGGTGATTATAAAAAATTAACCTGCTAATCGAAAACTGTATATTATTGATATAAATTGAAGATTTCGTTAATAAAATGTTGATAATGTGCTGTATTTACAAAAAAATTAAAAAAAGATTTTACCATTTCATGTTAAATTCCGGAAGTGGAAACTGTATGTTAATTTTTTTGACAAAATCAAACTTCGTGGACATATGCTTAGCCAATTATATAATTTCATCCGTAATTTTCATAAATAACTAAAAATAATTATTTGACAAGAAATATGAAAAAATAAGGAGAAATTTAAACAATGTAATATTATGCTTTTAATACGTAATATTGAAGCATGTTCTACTCTATCCTGGGGGTGCAGATGTTAACCGACGGCTTAAATAATTTCCTGAGCAGATATTTTGCTAAAACCGTTTAACATACAAATAGGATTTCTAAAGAACTTTGTCCAAAGCTACAGCGATTAACGTATTAGTATCATAATAGGTGTAGCTCTCTTAAGGCCAGATAAATAATGAATTAAACATTATACGACCATTTGATTCCTTCAGATAAGACCTAATGACATAATTACAGCTGTAATAGTCGCTCTGAGGATTCAGGGCTGAGAGTAGTATGCAAATATACTGGAATGTATGTAAATGAATGTAATAGTCATCGTAACAATCATCAGTCAGAGAAGGTTATTTTAATTTTTCGTATCCATGCTGTAAATTTTAAATTTATTTAATTGAGCTTCATTAATGATCACCATAATTAGTAGGCGTAATAATTAAATAAAATAGGCCTAAGAAGGGATATGAAACAAATTTATTAAAAAAATAATACCTGGAATTACATGAAGAGAGATTCTAGTAATATCCATATATTTTGCATCGGTAAACTGAAACTACTCAACTTGCATTAGAAACGGTTCATAGTAACATTTGTTACGTTTGAAAACCGCTAATTTAATTTTTATACTTTTTTGAATCCAAATTTGGCTTCAAAATGGTGATGAAGAGATTTTGCTGTTTTCCATTGATTTAATTTGTCGTCTTTCTTATTAATATAGTAATTTATGAGGTCCCAAAGTTGGATACTGCTGCATTTATATTTCCACGAGACATAATTATTTTATTATATTTCATTCAACTTATAGTAACTGTATTGGCTTATTTGTTTTTGTTATCTTCACGGGGTGTTGCTGCCATAAAACTTATAACACGCCACTCGTATGAAAGAAAAAGGAATTTTTCTTAAAAATAGGCAAAAATTAAACTTATTGTGGCACTACTCCTAGGAACGAAACTTCCGTCGGCTTAACAGCAGGATAGCTGCCCAAGGAATTGGAGCAACACTCGGATCTTCCTCCTACGTGGTTTCTGCTTTTCTCGTCTCTTCCGCCGACCCTTTCTCCATTCATTCGCTTCCAAGAACCAGCAAAGGAAAAGTTCTCTCTCTCAGGGTAGAACAGATTACATCTTTTCTTTGTGCTTCTCTGAGTACATGTCGGAACCGTCCGCAGTCCTCAGAGCTACACCACCGCATATTAGCTATCAACGTCTCCCGTTCCTTAATTATAATTATTTCGCCTGAATTGCTTTTGATGCATTGACTTGGAAAGTCTGCTACGAGATTTAGTTTCCCCTTACATGCACTATTTCCAAGTCATATTCTTAGATTGCAAGCGCCCAATGTTGGAGTCGGGCGCATCTCATGTGCATCAAAACGTTAGTGCTTCATGGTTGGCGTAGAGAATTGTACGTCGTTCATAGATATATGGTTTGAATTTCTGCGTTCTGTTTACAATTGCCAACCTCGGTTATAGTATATGAAAACTTTGCTGCCTTTAGCAATAGGTTACACATAATCACAATTTAGCAATCATTTGTATCCTTTCAGTTTAGTATGGCTGAAATTCCTATTAGACCTGCGTCGCAACGAATTATAAAAGGACGCTTTGACAAAGGATATTGCAATACAACGTACTGCATAAAAGCTTCCATGGCCCGACCTAAATTTGCGTCCCACTTCCATCCGACGCCCTTTTTCAATAATTGGTACATTGGTTGTAGAAATTCTGGTGATTTTAACACGAACCTCTTATAAAAATTTAGAAATCCGAGTAGCTGACGACCCTGATTTACATCTCTAGGGGCTGGCAAATCATGAATGGCTTGTGGTCTAGTCGCCAATCGTTTGACGCCTTGTGCCGGTACTAAATTCCCTATAAGCTCGACAGAACGTGGTCTCCTTGAGGTTTATGGTTAGACATTTTTTCTTAGTCTTTCAAAGAAGGTATTCAAATGTCTAACGTGCTCCACGAATTCTTTCTTGCCTATTATTACGTCATCTACGTATATTGCGAAATTATCTCTGTATTCTTCTCCCAGAGCTAAGTCCAGCTGTTGTACAAACGTCTTCAAGCCAACTGGCAGACGCGCCCAGCAATATTGCCGCCCATCTACACACAATGCCGTAAGTTTGCTAGATTCCTCAGTCAACCTAATCTGATAGAAACCCTTGGTCGAGTCGATGGTTCTGAGCCACGGTTTTCCTTAGAATTTCTGTAGGGCTTCTTGCATCAAGATCGGGCGCTCCCTTGCGTCCAAGAAGTCTGTATCAAGTCTTCGCGCATCCAAACAAATACGAATCTGTCCGTCCTTCTTCTTCGCGGTCGTCAAAGGATTATTATACGGGCTTTCTCGTCTGACTATTATTTCGTCCTATTCCACCTGCAGTAGAACCTATCGTAATTTTTCTCATAATGAAACGGAGTGGGGGAGACCCTTAGCTTAAATGGCTCGTGTTCGATTGTTTCTAAGTGATGTACGTAATCACGGAGACACCCTGGCAGATCACTAAAAGCTTCTTTATTTTCTAATAGGATACTTCTAGAAGTTTATTCTCCTCTGAATTTATCCCTTTGATTCCATTAATTATCTCATCAACTGCTTCCTCGAACCTCAATCGTTCCGTCCCGCATATTTTATTCTCGTCGTCAACCTTATAGTCCAGCATGTCAACATCATCATGTTCGTATTCATATCTTTCTAGGCTTTCTTCCCCAGTTATTTACCGGTGAATTCCATTAACATTACATAGGCCGCTTTCGCCAGTTAATTCGTAATGTCTGCCACGCACGCCAGTGCTATTTGTTTTCCGCTATGAATATCTATGCCAACTCTCAGTATTTCACTCTTCCCAAAATCCACTATTGCCTTTGTCTCTAAGCCATGACGCAGCAAGAATGATATCCGAGTATAGATTTTTCAATACAATGGCTTTCACGACGATATTTCCGTTAGGTACTTGCATGTTAAAAAGAACCTGTCACTCGACCCGTTCATGCTTTCGCTTTCCTAAAATCCTCTGAGATTGCTCCAGTTCTGCATACATTCTTGAGTTTATACATGTTAGTTCCAAACTAGAGTCGACCAGGGCTTACTTCCTCCTAGATTTACCTGAATGCGAACAAGGTTGTCTCCTCTCGACGCGTTTCTTGTAGTTTCGTCACTAGTAAAGTGATCGTCGAGGTCCACAAAAGATACACTGCCGTGCCATTTTTTCGATATCTACAAGTCCATGTCCTGAGTTCCCGAGAGCGGATGCTCACCATTCAGGCGTTTAAACGTGCCACGCCCTCGTCGTTCTAGGTTCCTGCTTGCTTCTCTCTTACTCTCGTTCAGGTATTACGTCTCCCCTGTTAGGTGGAAATCGGCCTCAGCACCCCCAGCCAAATTTATTAAACATTTCCTAGTTGGCGGAGGGAAAATGCTGCAGAGTCTGCAGGGAAAATGGCGGTTTCCGGCAACTTTTCTATCCTTAGACGGAAGGTTCTTCCGATTATTTTGCCTGTTCCTGCCCATGCTTGTTCCAACCGCATATTTAGCACAAAATATTCCCTAAGAAAAATTTATAATTTCAAAATAATATAATAATTAAATAATTGAGGTAGCCGGCTCTCACGCAACCCGGTTAAGTTACATATATATATATATATATATATATATATATAAACAAATAAAATAAATAGAGATGTCCGTGTCCCACTCAATGCAACTAGTTTTTATTTGTTTACTTTCTTTTCCTTTCGTTTCTAGAATTTCCTGTTTTAAGATTGTTCTATTACTGGAATATTCCACGAATGAATTAATTGTACTGTACGTCGAAGCAGAGGCAGTCTTTTGCATACGAGCTTTTGTACAGTAATTCGAGTTAAATAAACGTCTCTAACCTCTAGCAGTGTGTTACTGTATCTCACGAACCTTCAGAAACGTAACAACATAATATTTTAGTATTACCGAACCGGTAATGCCATTCATAAATCACTCTAATATTAATACCAAATAAAGGAGCTGAGATTATTGGATTGTCATTTTTAGGTTTTAAAAATTACCATTTTTAATTTTTGTTGTAGTAAATATAATTAGAGAATCTCTACAAGTTAAGTATTTTCATGTACTGATTTCTTCCAACCCACGAATAATTCTCCCTTAATGACAAAGTACTTAAAAAACTTTTTCCCCTTCGTCAATTGTTGTAGACCGAATACAATGTTGTTTCTTAAAGTTGTTTCCATTCCTTGACAAAAGTTTTAGAAGTCACCTTCCCTTTACAACGACGATACTTGGTGAATTTTGGAAAAGAAACTTACAAATTTCCCGTTATACTCCATCCCCGGGGCACAATGGGATAGGATGCTTTGAAATTATAATTTATACAATTTAAAAAATCTGAACACCTTTTTTGTTTTATTTCTTATATTTATTCAATTTTTCATTTCCCAAAAAGATTTTATTACAACTGCACAGTCTTTGCTAGCATCTTTCCCGTTTCCCCGAGCCTTTTCTTTATCTATTCCTTTTGGACACAGTTCCCTGTAACTCATTCTCATAAGGTGAGTCTGTCAGTTTTTCCTATTTTTCTTGTCGAACTCGTTAAATTTTGCTTATACAGTAGTATCCTTCCGCCCCGCCCCCCCCCCCCCAACACGCAAGTTTTAGTTTAAGCCTTAATACAAGCAGATTTAAACCTAATACGTAACTTATATGCAGCTAAATACATCTACTTTACAAATATATATCACTAAAGACTTGATAGCGAGCAGTTTGGTAGCTTACCATCTGTCGAACTGCAAAAACTATAAATTCACAGATCTAAGACGCCAAAACAGAGTTCATTAACAAGGTGCAGTCATAACTTTGACAATTCGGCTTCCGGGATTTCTTTCTTGACCAGTGACCTGTTCCACCCCTATTTACTAAACTTCAGTACTCTCCAGTAAAAAAAAGGATATCCCGGTGTACTGCACTATCGTCTACTATAGCGTTAATATTTATGGGCTCATCTTCGCGTTATATGACATCATTTTTAGTCCACAATGGCTAAATAAAATATCAAAAAATGTAGTTATTGTTACACTTAAAATGTTGCGTTGATGTAATTTAAGTTGGCTGACTTATAAACTAATTTGAAAATAAATATTAGTCGATTTTCATGACGCTAAGATTACTGTTACGTTAAAATCTTTCTTTATCTATTATTTTTGGACACAGTTCCTTGTAACTCATTCTCATAAGGTGAGTTTGTCAGTACAAAAGTAAAATATTGAAACATGGCTTGATTTGTATATTTTAAATGATGCTCAACGTATAATGCTGTTGGGTACAAAAATGATAGAAAATTCCATCCTTTACTTTAAAATATTTCGCTTATATAATACTTAATATTATTACAAATACACGTCAAGACAAGACAAGTCACAATCGTTTTCATGTTATTTCCTCTTTCACGTCCAATTTTCCCCCGGACCTACTTATTCATTACGGAGAGATAGAAGTGACAGTTAGGACAGTTATATTAATAAGGTAGTGGATCCTGATTTTTGCGCCACAGAGACTGGAAGTGGATCAAGAGGCGACGCGACGCCTTCCTTCACCTAAGAGCAGAGCACGGGAGGTCCCTGGCACGAACCCTGTCCTCATCCGTCATCGCACTTGGCGGAGGAACGGCCGCATTAACATGCGAATTGCCTCCCCTCCTATGGAAGAGCGAAACCAAGCGTCCGATCTGGCGCCGTTCCCCACCACATTGGTACGTGGTGGATTCGCGGATAAGGTTACAGTTACATAGGGTCCAATTTTCAGGTTGCCAAACGCGCCCGAAAACTTCAACCGATTATTCTTTTCACTGTCAGCTGTTATCCTTCTCTTGCACCAAGATGAATAAAACTTCTTATTCTTCTGTCGTAGCTGGTCTCATTTCCCGTAGATGAATCTCCCTGGAGAGATGATGGGGCTACCTACGGGGATGCCAACTTTTCTCTTCGTTTTTCTAAGGTTATCATAAAGCGAAGTAACTCGGTCAATTTCTAGAGGAGTATGTTTCGGAGTCGCAGACCTTGGGAATACGGTAAGAACTGCCACTGATACTATTGGAACAGTCGGAACGGAGAAGCGAGTGCTGTGACCACATAGCAATCTTGTTCCCCTCACTCTGAAGGGCGTAAGTCAAGTACCCAATATCATGACCGATCTGATAGATAAGTATCGGGAAGTAGCTTTAAACCATAGTCTGAGGGGGCCTTACTCTTGGCACCGTTGCCCACACATCCGTATTCCCCCTTCTAATTTCCTTCTTGTGCTATTAAACGGGAGTTGCCACCATGTGGATATCCTCATGTAGCCTGTCATCTATAAAAACATGAAGCCCGTTATTCGTAGGCGTGGGAGCTGGTATCCCAGAGATAGCTCCCAAAGGTGGACAGGATAGTTGGAAGAGATAGACTACCTATAGGACTGATCCCTTCTCTCACAAGATAATGCCTATGAGAGTTGTCTATTGCAGGTATTTCTCGCAAGATTCGCTGCGGGGATCACCTATGTTGGGGATGCCTCGTGATCTCTCTTTTTTTCCAAAGTTCTCACATGCCGAGGCACCTTTACCTATTTTGGGACATGTATGTACTGAGGTCGAAGACCTTGGGTATACAGTAAGAGTCATCCGCTGGTCCTAAAGCTGGCGGAGACACGGAGAAGGGAATGCTACGAACCCACAGCAGACTCGTCTCCCGTCATTCGGGAGGGCGTGAAAATAGTACACACAAGCCCGGCCTACCTGATGCAGGTTTTCAAGGGTTTTCCCAGCATCTCTTTAGATGAAATAACAGCGTAGACTACTGCCCAGGGTCCCTAGTCAACCCTTGGCTACCTTGTTCTACCTTCCACACCCCTTCTTTTCAATTTCCTTCATATGGTATTAAAGAGGAGTTTCCTGTGTCAGGATCACCCTCACGTAGCTCGTTATGAAAAAAAAAGAGTCCTTCTGTCTTTACCTCAGCCACACGTCACGAGGTCCACCTAAACCACCCTCAGTCTAATCCCTTTTGTCTAACTACTCCGAAAAATACGAATAAAGTAGTGAATTTTGGTAATTGTTCATAGAGAAATATATAAAAAGCCCCGTAAGTGGTGATCCCGGCGTGATTTGAACACGCAACCTTTTAATATTCAATCACGGTAGGTTAATCACTTTATATTTCTGTGTGCGCAGTTATTCATTCCTTATAAAAAAATCTGCGTAGCTACAAATTCAAATATATTATTGGTACTAGAGCTACATCGTACACCAAGAAACTCAACAAAAATCTTGTTACCTCGACGACCAGCGGTATCATTTTTATGTCTTCACCCTGCGTCTCTACCTCTGCCGCGTGGCAGATTCAAATGCTTCGACATTGAAAATTCCAGTAATTTACTAGTTTTCTTAGTATCAACTTTCTTATCATGGCGCGTAGAAATTGTATCAAATAAATACTCTTCTTCTTCTTCTATGGCTCTACAGCCCACTAAGGGCCTGAACCTCCCCGGGCGACTGCGGACTTCATCTTGCACGACACATTCCGAATTTGGAGTGGCACGTGGTCAGCGTATCGATCCTCCAGCAGTCTTAATCCTGGTCTTCGCGACCATGACGGCACAAACATCCAAGCCTATGCCATGATTCTAACCCGGAACCCCCGGATTATGAGGCAGAAATGCTCCGCAGGAGGTCGGCATAATAAATATTATCAAATAAAATTTAAATTACAATACATCAGAGCATGATTTACACACGTTCATTGGTCAATTACCGTCTAGATGGCTACTGGTTACCTACTCCATATTCAGTCGCTGCTACCCACTATGTATCGCATGTGGGACACTACCTTCCAATACTGCCACCCTAAATTTCCACCCTGTCCATCAACATCTTGCCCAAAACAACGGTTAAAAGTCCTATCCATATCCCATCCTCCCAGAAGTCTTGCACGGAAACCTAAATTCAAAAACACCTATCCCACGTGAATCACTCTTCATAACCTAAAACAAAAATACAAATCTTACAAGTTTAATTTTCCGCTACGCCATATCCACCTCATCCCAGATAAGTTCAAATCCGTTTAAGACGATAGTAACCATAAAAAAATTTATTTTTCTTTCTATAACAAAACTCTTCAAAAAAGACAGGCTACGAGCAACAAATACCAAGAAAGCCTTCCTCACAAAAGATGATGTTTATATCGATTTATTTTCCCTCTCCAAGTTTACGCCAATCATTTCCTAAATGCAAACAACAGTAATCCATATCGAGTTCCATGCACAAGTGGGCCTGTGGCACTATACTGGCAAATGACTTAGGCCCTTATATAATTGTATATCGTCACCTTTCTGGTTTTGAATTAAGGTTTCTCACAGAAAGAAAAAAAAACATTCCAGACATCTTCAGTGTGTGAGACAGTTACCTTGAGTCGGACCTACCTCATGCACGTCGACCAAGGCTTTCCTTGCATCAGTTTTAGGATCCATCGATGGACTTTGTTAAACTCTTGGCTATCGTGTTCTTCTTTCTATAATCCCTCTCTAAATACTCCTCTTAAGCTATTAAAAGGGAAGGTCGGGGGGGGGGGGGGCAGCATGCGGATGACCCTTGTGTAGCCTATCAGTACCAAACCAAAACAACTGTTTCTTGGTATTGGAGAATTTGGGATTAAACAGACTTTTTGAGACGAATCAGGTGATTATTATACGAACTATTGAGGTTCCTCTCTTCTTTGACGAATACATGTCAATTATCATAATATTCCCTTAAATTTTCAACAAAATTTTCCAGTTTATATATGCTACATACGCCAATTTCAGATAATGTCGATTTCGTGGCCGACTGTTCTATTAATTTCAGCGGGAGTTTCCAAGGCCTGCGAACCAAAATAAGTAACAGTTGTCATCTTTGACTTTCTCAGAAATCATGGAAGCACACTTCTTCCCTTCTTCTCAATTTGTACAGTTATCATTTCCTGCTGAACCTGAAACGGATTCAAACCGTCTGATTTAGATTTCTCAGGTTTTTTTGTAGCAGTTTGACGATGCCGAAATTTGTTGACGCAAGTCTAAAAGCAAATAATTCTCTCATGAAAATTAATTTTCCCAGGAACAATAAAAACTTTCAACGGCATCATTTCTCAAGATAGTCACCATGGTTTTGATAAATCGGTTACATCACCGCTTGCAGATCAGGAGCTGGTGATGATACACGTCCTCTTCGGTCAGGTTGACTCGCTGTCTTCTCTGCGTCGATACTCGTACAAACAGCTATTGAAGCTGAATTTTCTCCAATAATAATAATAATATTGGAATACTCGCTAATGGCCTTACTGATGTAATTGATGTTATACTGTTACGTCAACTACTCATAATAATTTCCGAATGTTTTTTTTGGGGGGGTTACCGGCTACATGAGGGTAATCCTGAAGCAGGCAACTCCCCTTTAATAGCATAGGAAGGGACTTGAAAAGGGGGTATGTGTAAGGTAGAGCAAGGTAGCCCAGGGTTGACTAGGGCCCCCAGGCTATAGTGTAAGGATCCTACCCAGTGTTTCACCTAAATGGATGCAGGGAAAACCCTATAAAACCTGCATCAGGTAGGTCGGGCTAGTGGGTACTACTCCTGCGCCCTTCTGATTACGGGAGACTGGATTTCTGTGGGAACGCAACAAACCTGCCTCCATGCCTAGATCAGTATTGAGAGGCAGTTAGCCGATTGGTCCAATTGGATCAGTGGACAATTCATACCGTATGTCGAAGGTCTATGACCCCCGTACATACACCTCTCAAACTGCTCGAGGTTGTCTCAGCCTGCAGGAGTTTTAAATTGGCCATGGACCATGGGGGGTGGGAAAGGGGAAAACCAGGAAGGAGGAAGTCAGCTTCCACCTGGCCCTCATTCATTTCCCATCAGGATATCCTCCTGCCCTATGAATCTGCTCTCCTTCCACTTATATTAGCTTATGCCCCACCTTCGTTTGCCTGGCGGGGTGTGTTAGCTTTCTCCGAGACTTGGCGTTGTTTTTCATCGGTGGTTCGTGTCCTATTCTTCCGAGGATGACCGTCCCTTCTTCACTTGTTGCAACACGTGTTTATTGTAACGGGGTGTTTGCGAGTCCCAAACTTAGGCCTTTATCCCAAGGACTGACCTGCCATTCCCTCAAGTGGTACTGATTTGCGTTTCTCTTTCTGGCTATCGATATCATAAATTGGATATTAATTTAATGTTAAGCAAATGCGATCATTACTTGCTTGCCAATGGCCTGGGAAGCAGCCTAGCCCGTTTCCTAACTATCATCTGTATACAAAATTAATAGACGTTATGGGGAAATTGTTTTTCATATAAATATATGTGTGTGTGTGGGGTGCAAACGCACACCACAAGTATATCTTCAGAAATGACTTTAGTATAATGATGTGAGACAGCTCTCAAAGCATTATTTCATAATGAACAATTGTGAATAAAAATTTGAAAAAAAAATGCTTACATTTATGAGAGATTTCAATTGAGAAATCAACTGTAGGCCAAAATAAAATAAGTTTGTGGCATGCCAAACTTTAACTGTAGCATTATTATCAACAGTAATGGGAGAGAGATCACCTGATATGTTCACCATGAGAAAAGAAAGGAATTTAGAGTCTTCTGTACGGTGAATCAAAAAAGACATTGAAGCTTTGTGGGCCCTACATTTCTAATGAATGCCAAATGATAGATGCAGCTCCTTATAGTATTTACAAAAATAATAAAAAAACTATAAATAATTATATTTATAAGTCATTTCTTCGAAATCGCAACGAACTAGGCATAGCCGGTCTGCTTGTGTACTATCACGTGAGGTCACAACTTCCAGCCCGAGCCAAGGCAGCGTTTTGGCGGACTTTTTTTTCTTTTAAACTTTGTCGCTAAATTTTGGGTAAATTAGGACAGTAAACGGTAAAAAACCCGATATAGTAAGAATAAATTGACGTAATAAAAAATCGAAGACATTTTCTAAAATTAGTCAAATAGCCTATTGAGACAATAATTTTCACGACCTGATCAACTGAGGTCAGAACTGGGGCCCAAATTCCCAATAAAGGTCGTTCATATATTCGTATCGGAATTCTTTAAGAAATAGTATATATGTTCTATAACACTTCATTTATGTTTTATCTTTACGCCTTTCACGTATTTGGCGAGACGGAGTATATATCTAGAAATTCCTTTCCCAAAACAATGTCTTCGTAAGTTATATAGGGAAAATTGATAAGTTCTCAGACTACTGTATTCATGAATACGCAAGCTGAATTGCCTCAGATTTTTAGTTATGTTGAAGACGCATCAAGCACATAAAAATCGAGCGTTATTAGAAATATTAAAATAAGAAGATTAGATGCTTTTGAAGTGATGTGATTCAGAAGAATATTCAAGCATAAATGGCTCGATAAAGTAAGGAATTAACAAAAAGATAACTGAAGTAGCTAATACACATACAAGCTTCTGACATTCTTAATTCTCTGTGCTTCTCTCTCTCCCTCTCCCTCTCCCTCCCCCTCCCCTCTCCCTCTCCCTCCCCCTCCCCCTCCCCCTCCCCCTCCTTGAATAAATTAAAAACGGCCCACGGACTATAGTTAAAGGCTCCTACCCGGAATTTACTTAAAAGCGATTCAGAGCGATTCCTCGGCCTCTATACCTCAATCAGTTAGGACTCACCTGGTCGACTGTGCCGAAAGGAAAAGGAGTCATTCTCCCCTTATTCACTTCTCAAATAATTTATTCGGTAACAAATCGTTGGTTGTTTTCTTTTTTAATTGGATACCGTGGATACCATTTAGTTCCGGATTTCTTAAGATGAGACAGAGAGATGAAACGAGGTAGTATTCCCGTAAAATAAAGTATAATTCAGGCAAAGTATATGCAATAGACATAAGTTATAATGGAAACAGTCTGAGAAATAAGCGTTAACAGAATTGTTTCTATTTCTAGACGTGAGATCACAGAGGAATCTCGAAACGTTTGAAATAATATACTAAAAGAGGTTTCACAACACATTCTACAGAGAAGAATAAATTACAGACAGCTGCCCGCGCGAGATATTGCAGTATCGTGGAAGAAAGGTCCAACAGGAATCGCTATGCCTGGCGAGAAGCCCGGCATAGCAATAGGAGGCAAGGCACCAGGAGCTGGAACCACTCTCAGCCCATGAAAGGCGTCTTCAGAAGAAATACCCGAATCTACGGCAACGAAGGCGGCAAATTATGAAGGCACCACGGGATCAGGGTGGGACAGCAAGGCACCACAAGATTGCGGTGATTCAGCAATGACAACCTCAGCCGACGGCTGGCAGGCCCTCCCGTTAGAGATGGCATCAGGTCAGGGGCTGCCTTAGGGAAGTAGAGTCCAGTCGTAGTGCCAGACACCATGTGAGGAGACAAAATATGGGCTACTTCATAAATTAATTAGAGAATCACAAAAACCACAAGATAAATAACCTAATTAGAGAGATACAATAATAAAATTACAACTATATACAATAACAATAACATGAAATATGACAATAATGGAAGAAATACAAGAGGGGGAGGAGGGGGAGTAGGGGGGAGGGGGAGAGGGAGAGGGAGGGGAGAGGGGGAGAGAGGGAGGGAGAGAGAGAGGGAGGGAGAGGGAGAGGGAGAGGGAGAGGGAGAGGGAGAGGGAGGGAGAGGGAGAGGGAGAGGGAGAGGGAGAGGGAGAGGGAGAGGGAGGGAGAGGGAGAGGGAGAGGGAGAGGGAGGGAGAGGGAGAGGGAGAGGGAGAGGGAGAGGGAGAGGGAGAGGGAGAGGGAGAGGGAGAGGGAGAGGGAGAGGGAGAGGGAGAGGGAGAGGGAGAGGGAGAGGGAGAGGGAGAGGGAGAGGGAGAGGGAGAGGGAGAGGGAGAGGGAGAGGGAGAGGGAGAGGGAGAGGGAGAGGGAGAGAAGGACGTTAACAGTGTCCTCTCTAGGAAATTTATCTTCATTTTTTAAAATTACATCTCATAATTTTATTTCGTCATGCGCTTCACGTGAATAAGGGTACGCGTTGATTCGCAACTTAAACTGGTTTATCTAGACCAAATTACTGTTATTAACTCTGTTATTAAATAATTTAGTATGTAAAATTAACAAGCAATTAAAAAAATGTTAGAAATTGGAGTTAAATATTTTATTAAAACTGTCTTTATTTTAATGAAACACAAGAAAGTATGTCGTTCACTAAAACTTTAATGCGCACTTCGTGGCATGACCTTTCTCTACATGTCAAAAATAATTATTTAGGATTCGTTTGAAATAAAATATCAATATAATATTTCGGCGACACGTGAATTATGTTGTCGATTGTGTGTGGTAAGCACAGGGACGTTAAATTTATAAACTTTTTGAATTCGGAAATTCGAAAAATGCCGTGTGAAAGCCGACACAATCTGGAATCATATCCATTCCTCCAAAAATTATAAATGTTATATTAAACAATATATAAACAAAACTTTTGACTGACAATATGACGGTATTAACAGTATTTTAAAGATTTAAAATAAACTATAATCAACTTTAAATAATGTATAAAGTTCATATATTGAGTTTTATTAATGGGTCCCCACACACGAGCAGATATCATCGGCAGATCTGATCGGCCGACCAATCGCTGGACTGGAGCGCAGATATTTGTCTGAACGATCAAAACTGCGTTGCATCTTCACGTACAGATCACATCTGAACAATTGACGGTCGTCAAGCGCTGAAAATCAGCCAGAATCAGATGTACGTGCATGCTCAGATTTGTAATAGCTACCCTATTTTACCATAATAGAAATTTATAGTATCAGTAGTTGGATACATGGTATTAAATGAGCCAGAATCAACTATTATAATTCGAAAATATAATATACTTTGATGTCAACAACATAATTTTTATAATTTAAACCAGTGATAGCAACCTTTTTTTCAACTACAAATTAAAAAATTTTGCTGGCCATATATAAGAACGGTGACAGATACTAATTACCTCTCTATTAACAAAATGAATAAATTATGTTCATTATTTTTACTCGTATCTTTGCTAATCAAAGTTTCCGGAATACGGATTATGCCAAGAATATAAAGCCAAAAATGCATTAATGCTTTCAACTCGTATTTAAAAAATAATTCCATAAATACATAACAATCCAATCTCTCTTTAATTGATTGACTCCTGATATTTCTCAATTAAATACGCGAATTTATCACTACACTTTATAAATACTACATTTTTAATTAATGAATTATTATGAATTTATTTACTCAGTAAACGTTAGTTGAATTCCAAGTACTTATTGCAATTAAATAAGATACAATCTATTAGTGAAGACATCTTGACATCTGGCAGAGGACAAATGTATAGCGCATACGAGAATCTGCACAGATGTCGAACGTACGATAAATATCGGCAGACCTACTCTAACGTGTAAACGACCTTCAGATTTCGCAGCAGACTTCTTAAATTCACCAGATATCTGCACGTGTCTGGTCACCCAATGTTTCAATTAATTTGTTCTTTTAAATTGTAGATTACTATGACATATACCGAAAGTATCTCAAAATTTTAATAAAATTTATAATCAAAATTGAAATAAGTATTCAGAATATATTTAATTTCCTGCAAAATTATGTAATACGAATAAATAATAAAATTTTGAGAAAAGTTTTCAGGAGCAAACAAAAATTTCTTTCTTTAAATTATGTAGTTAAAAAACTAATAAATACCATGCATATGAAATATTTTCAATATATGTGTTATATTAGAGAACAAAGAGCATCAATACATCAAAGCAAGAAAATAATTAACTGTATTAATCCGTATAAAGAATAATTATGATATTTATCCGAGATATATCAAATTTATATTATATAAATACGTCAGCTATCAGTCAGAAAACAACTAACAAAGCAACTGACAAGTACACAGCCATTCGTCCTCGTTGTAGGACTTCTAATTTTCATGTCGGTTACAATAGGCAGTAGAATCCGAACATCACTATGAATTTCTACTCAAAATTTATTTATTTAACATCAGATGATGTTAATAGAATTTGGAACGTCCAGTGCCGTATTGTAGACAAAGAATGGCATTTTTGTAGATGTTACAAATTAAATATCATCCATAAAACGTTAATATTAAGCATAACACAGATAATGTTAGTAAGATATACGATCTGCTATTTTAGTTCTTACTTTTAATATTATATCTTTTGCGTTCTCCTGTTTCAAATATTTTCAGTTTACCTTATAGAGCCATTTGAAAAATAACGTTGGCCTATCTATTTTACATGAGGGTAATCGTGAAATAGGCAACTCCTCTTTAATAGCAAAGGGGGAATGTGAAAGGTAGAGCAAGACCCCCTGGCTTTATCGTTTAAGGATCCTACCCAGTGTTTAATCTAAAAGAGATGCAGGGAAAACTCTAGGTAGGGCTTTTGGATACTATCGCCCTCCCTTCCGAATGACGGGGGATGGGCTTGCTGTGGTGTCGCAGCATTCCCATCACCGTGTCTCCGGCCGTTTTAGGAGGCAGTTGGCCGACTGATCCAATGAGATCAGAGACAACGCTTACTGTATGCCCCAGTACACATCCTACTAAAACAGATGAAGGTGCAATAAATATGGGAAGAAATATCGGCGAGAAAAAACTCCCACAGTCATTTTTCCTTAATTGTTTTATATTTATATTATTTTCGACCTACTTGATGCAGGTTTTCTAGGGTTTTTCCTGCATCTCTTTAGATGAAGTACCGGGTAGGATCCTTTAGCCATAGCCCGTGGGCCCTAGCCAACCCTTGGCTACCTTACCTTGCTCTATCTTCCACATCCCCCCTTTTCAATTCCTTTCCTATGCTATTAAAGGGGAGTTGTCTGTTTCAGGATCACCCTCATGAAGCCTGTTACCCCTCCAAAATTAAAATTATTTTCTTGATTGTGGGAGTATACTCTCTCACAGGCTTTTCTCCCACCAGATTGACTGTGACACCGTCGGGAATACTCTCTGGTTTTTCCAAAGTTCTCACATGCCAAGGCAGCTACACCTATTTTAGAAGGTGTATGTACTGGGGTCGAAGACCTTGGGCATACGGTAAAAGTTGTCGGCTTATTCCATTGGATCAGTCTACCAACTGCCTCCTAAAACTGGTGGGAACATGGAGAAGGGAATGCTGCGACCTCACAGCAGACTCGTCTCCCGTCATTCGGAAGGGCGTGAGAATAGTACCTAATAACCCGGCCTACCTGATGCAGATTATCTAGCGGTTTCCCTGCATCTCGTTAGGTGAAACACGGAGTAGGATACCTAAAATATAGCCCGGGGGCCCTAGTCAACCATTGGCTACCTTGCTCTACCTTCCACGCCCCCCTTTTCAATTCCCGTCCTATGCTACGAAAGGGGAGTAGCCTGTTTCAGGAAAACCCTATTAACCCAAAAAACATTTGTAAGG
This sequence comes from Eucriotettix oculatus, assembly GCA_034510155.1. Classification (NCBI taxonomy): domain Eukaryota; kingdom Metazoa; phylum Arthropoda; class Insecta; order Orthoptera; family Tetrigidae; genus Eucriotettix; species Eucriotettix oculatus. The sequence continues at coordinate 211,037,034 of CM067376.1, read as the reverse complement.
TTTGTCTGTTAAATAATGTCGTTTCTTCTGTTACTATTTATTATGGTGTATCAATTTTTGTTATATTTCTAATTTACTGCCTTTGGTCATATCAGTCTAGCTCTAGTAATAACAAGGATCACAACTATTGTCATAAACGTCTGCTCAAATCAAATATTTTATGTATTGTTCAAAATGTTTTTGTCTGTCACGCGAGTCGTGATATTGTGATATTTTAGACATTGTCGTTTCCGCGACAGCCGTTGGTCAGATTTCGCTGACGACGAGCTCGTGCCTCCCTGGAGGTTGTGCTGTGCTGGAATGCCCACGTGGCGCCCCGTCTCGGCCGCGCCTGGCGCCGACTGCTGACTTATCTTGGCGCCGCGAGGTCAGGGCCGGGCCGCAACAATAGCTCGCGAGCACCAACAATGGTCGCTATTTACATAGGTTGCGGCCTTTGCAGCGCTAAGGATAAAATTAAACTGGCGCATTTACATAAGAGGCAAGGTCGAGGAGACGCCTACTGCAGCCATGTGATGACGCTCTGCCGCGGAGGAATTCTCGGGTCGGGGATCGACGCGGCTGCCAGCACGTACGGGCGTTGCGCTGCCCGACTTACTTTCTACCGCGGCTAATTCTGCAGCGGGACGCTAAGCTTTGCCAAGCGTAGACTTTCTACACCTCAAAGGTCAATAGCACCAGATCTGTTTCACTGGTGCATTTCATCAGCGATATTGTACTTCGTGGTCCTGCATTACTAAACATCGGTACTTGCAAGGTTGTGGCAACGGTTCCCATTTTTCTGTGAGTCAATCTGGAGAGTACCGACTTAAAGTTAAGGAATTCTGCTACTTGGGAACCTTAATAACTAAGGATGGTAGACATAAAGAGTAGGATAGTACAAGCAAAGACGACTTTCGCGAAAAAGAGGAATTTACTTACGGGTAATATTGGTGTGAATAATAAAAATGTTCGTATGGAGCGTGGCGTTATATGGGTGCGAAACGCTGGTCGATAGGAGTTGGGGAAAGGAAAATAATAGAAGCGTTTGAAAAGTGGTGCTATAGGCGAATGCTGAAATTCAGATGGATGGGTGGATAGAATCACTAACGAGGAAGTTATAAACAGAATAGGGGAAAAGCGAACAATACGGAGGACGTTTACCGAGAAAAGGGATAGATTAATAGGCCACGTTTTAAGACACGAGGGTCTTGTAAAATTAGCTTTGTGGCAAGTGTGAGGGGGAAGAACAGAAGAGGGAGGCCAAGGATGGAATACGCTAAGCAGATTAGATAGGATGTTAGGTGTGCTAGTTATAAGAAAATGAAAAGGCTTGCGCAAGATAGGTTAGCATGGAGGGTTGCATCAGACCAGTCTTAGGACTGAATAAAACAACAACAAGGGAGGGAAAACTTTCTGAGGTTAAAACCAGTGACGTCTGGTGTATATGTGCTCCAGCGCTATACCACAAATAAATTATAAGAAAAATTCTTTTTAAATATTAAGAACCTTGATGATGATAATAATAATAATACATAAAATGTTTGGATTCCTGTTTCTATTTCGAAGACATAAAACTGCCCGCCTAGCGATGTCCCCGTTCTTGCTTCTGTAGTTAATACAATAAATTAGCTATCTCTGTTCTCAGCACACCAAATCAGTCTGGAATGACAAATACGCAACGGTAAAAATCTTCTAAATTAAGTATTTTCTCTGCCGACCATAATTGTAGGTATGCTAGGCGGCTACCTCACTTTTAACAAATAAACTATATCCAGTTGACGTTCTTTAAATACATACTTCCTTTAAAATTGAACTTAATTTGAGCATTGTTCTATTAATTTTCCTTAAACTGCCCATAAATGTTGCTACTGGTAAAAGAAGCTTTCATAAAAAAATAAAGAACCATGTCTACTCGAAATCGCTTTAACCACAAGCCTTTGATAATGTAAGGACTTTGAGGATGACAGGAATAAATTTTTGAAAAATAAGAATAATCCATAACCTCTACGTATGGCAGACAGCAGTAATTAGAATTGAAGAGCAAGAAAAGAAAGAAGAAACCAAGAAAGGAGAAATACCCAAGCTGTTTAATTTATATATAGAACAGGCCATAAATAAAGTTAAAAATTAATATGCAAAGGAAATCAAATTTCAAGGAGAAGAAATAGAAACCCTAAGGTTTGCTGATGATATTGTAGTAATAGGGGAGTCAGAAGTAGACTTGCTGGGTCAATAGAGGGAAATAGAAGGAAAACCAAGGTGATGCAGTGTAATATGGGAAACAATGTAACAACAAAGGCTGTTAAATTGGGAAAGGATATTTTGAACGAAGTTAAGAAATTCTACTATTTGAGCAGCATAATAACTTAGTGATGGTGGAAGTATAGCAGTAGGATAGCACAGGCAAGGAAGGCTTTCGCAGAAAAGAGGACTTTACTTACGGCTAATATAAGTATGAATATTGGAAAATCATGACTAAAAATGTTCATATGGAGCGTGGCAAAACGTGGCGATATGAGTTGCAGAAAAGAAAAGAATAAAAGCTTTCGAAATGTGGTGCTACAGAAGAAAGCTCAAAATCAGATGGGTGGATAGAGTAACTAGCCAGGAAGTTTTAAGCAGAATAGGGGAAGAGAGAAGAATTTGGAGGAATTTGATCAAGAGAAAGAATAGATTTAAGACATGTGGTTCTTGTAAAATGAGCGACAGAGGGAAGTGTTTGAGGTAAGTACAGAAGAGGGAGGTCAAGGATGGAAAGACGCTAAGAAGATTAGGGAAGATGTGGGATGTGATAGCTATGTGGATATGAAAAGGCTTGTGCGGGATAGGATAGCATGGAGAGTTTCTTCAAATCAATCTTAGGACAGAATACCACATTAATACGGGTTGGGCATGTTGCAACTGAACATGAAATTTTTAATACGGTGGCTGCTTCCAAGGTAAATATTTAATATTTTGCCGCTGTAACGCTGCAGTTGCGATTTTGAGAATGCGTGATCACATCCTCCATTCATTAGGAAGCCAGGCGCAGCTGTGAAGCATCGTCACTTCGTGTTTTCCTTTCGTTGGAGCGTTTTGTATCGTTCTAAAAATGGACTTGGAAGTCAGATCAGTGATTTGTTTCTTGAATGTAAGGATTGTTACGCCAGCAAAAAATCATCGACAATGGGTCTATGGGCAAGCAATTACGACTGATGAAATGGTGAGGAAGTGGATTAGTGGATGATGATGACGTGAAACAGGAAACATCGTGATTACAACCATAATGCCATATATAAACACTTTTGTCCACCAAAAATTCGTTTGACTGGGATGATGTCAAAATCCTGGACATGAAAATAGATTTCGCATAATATTGACTACTGAAAATTTGCTCATTAATTCTAATAAATTCGCTTTTAATATCCAAAGTGAAACTAATTCTCTCAGTCATATCTATGACGAGGTTCTATCAATTTAATGTCTCTTATCTTGAATCTTTCGATGGGAGTTTCTCTCGCAGGCATTTTCCCCCCGAGTCACTGCAGGGCTCACCTGACTATGTCGGGAATGCCTCGTACCCTCTCTGGGAGTTTTCAAAATTCTCACATACCAAGACACCTTCGCCCATTTTAGGAGGTTTATGTACTCGGGTCGAAGACCTTGGGTATACGGTAAAAGTTGTCCGCTGATCCCGTTCAATCAGTCGGTTTTTTTTGTTTTTCTCTGCATCTCTTTAGGTGAAATACCGGATAGGATCCTTAAGCTATAGCCCGGGGGCCGTAGTCAACCCTTGGCTACCTTTTTCTACCTTCCACACACACCTTTCAATTCCATTCCTACGCTATTAAAGGGTATCACCCTCCTGTAGCCTGTTACCCCCTCCCCCTCCAATAAAGAAAAACAATTAACAATGTATTAATAAAGTTGCATTGAAAAATTTATATCATTTCATCAGTTAATTGAAAAAGAAATTTAATATTTAACTTTGAGATAGGGGAATTGTGCCACGTAGCAGAGAACGCTGCTAAAAGGGAAATCCATAGGGTCTGACAATGCATATATAAAAAACAATCATTTCTATTTGGTTCTCACCAGCGTCTAATATGATCGTTCTGCTCATGAAAAGCCAGCAATGGGGGCGAGACGCCTCGACGTTGACACCAACTCCATGTGTTAGAGATGATGATGGCAATCCATCGAATCATCTTTTACTCTCCGTATTTAAAGACCAGCTTGTCTCTCGCGGCAGTCATCCATCCCTCACTACAGTGTAGGAAATGTTTTCACTTCCGACGCCTTCGCCACTATCGTCATTTCACCATCCTCCTCAAAATTCCTCAGTGCCCTCGCTTATATATACGATTTCTTTTCAAGCTTCCGCTGCCATCAAATGCCCTACCTATCTGATGCATGTTTTATAGGGTTTTATCGCATTCAGCTGAATACCGAATAGTATTTTTAAACTATAGCCCGGGGACCTGGTTAACCCTTGGCTCTCTTCTTCTCCCTACAGCACCGTCCCCACTTCAATTATATTAAAAGGTAGTTATTATTTGTTGGATCACCTTCATGTAGCCTGTTATCCTAAAAAAATGCAACTTCAGAACGTATTTTTGATTGGATCATTTACTAGTAATCGAAAGTTCGGAACCATCGTACCATAAATCTACTAGATTAGTTTAAAAAATAAGACAAAGATCTGATTAGTTTTTTCCTACAGAAGAAAACGTTAACGTGTTTATTATTCTATAGTATCCTCTACATTAATTCTATCGGAATTGTAAACATATATTTAAGTACTTATTGAACCGTGGAAAGCAGCCGGGAAAGGAAGTTTGAAAAAAGTAACAGCAAATCATATGAATGCCTCGTCAAAATTAAAATGAGGCTATAAAACATCGATTAAAATGAACATAATTGTGTTCATGAACAAGTTACGAACTTTTTCAAAGATCACATTTCTTTCAATTATTTCAGGCAATTTTAGAACGAAGCTCTTATCAAAATTTTTCTCCGGCAATATTTTTGGAGAATAGGAACAAAGTAGTATTAACTATGACTTTACCAAAGTGTTATATATGTTCGCTCGCGAAACCACGCCACCTCGAGTCGAATTCCAATGTGCGTTGGCCTGGGACATGACACCACCAGGTGAAGACTTGCGCTTCCCATTAAATGGTCCTTGAAGCTAGTCTGCTCATTCCAGCAAAACCAGAGTGAGCTTTCAAGCATGGGTAGTGCTGTCAGATGCTTATGGCCAGTCGGTTTCACCATCGAATAAACTAGAAGTACGAGAGCCAGCACAACCCAGAGATCTCAGACCCAATACCGGCCGGAATCCCCGATAATGCACCAGCCCCCACTCTTCAGACACCTTAGTCACGAATGACTCGATGTCTGCCTAGAGTCAACATCAGCTTCTGTCAACGGCAAGACGGGAAGCCTGCTTCCTGAATTGACCCAGTGGAGAACCACACGATCTCCCTTTATCGTACCAGAGAAGTTCTGTCACCACCCTAAAGTGGTTTAACACGGGTGCCACAAGAAGGCATTCCTCTGGCCTTGAAGGAGCAGAAGCTTCAACATCGCTTGCATCCTCCCTAACACCTAGCCTAGCCCTTGGGGCAAACTCCATTGGTTCAGTACAGGTATTATCGTAGCCCCCAAAAGGATAGCTACTAAACCACAGAAGCAGCCAGACTCCGGGAAATGACCAATGTTCCAGTGAGTCATAGTTATTCCACGGTTTACCCACAGATATAAGATAGCGAATATTTTTATTAAATCAATTTCTAGAGAAATCGATCTACCTGATGCAGGTTTTCTTGGGTTTTCCCTGCTTCTCTTTAGGTGAAACACCGGGTAGGATCCTTAAACCATTGCCCGGGGGCCCTAGTCAACCCTTGGCTATCTTGCTCACCTTCCGCATCCCCCTTTTCAATTCCCTTCCTATGCTATTAAAGGGGAGTTGCCTGTTTCAGAATCACCCTCAGGCCGTTTCGGCGCGAGCCGTTTCGGCGCAAGCCAGTTCGGCGCGAAACTCGCATAACATTATTAGACGTAAAGCAGCCGTTTCGGCGCGAAACTCACTTAACATTACAAGACATATAATTTCATATTTAGCAAAATTTTTAAATATATTCCTAAATACTTAATCAGTTGCAATATCTGAGAGTTGTAAAACATTAATAGTAAAACAAGCTATAAGTATGAATTCCACAAATATGGACTAAGCGTCGTAGGTTAATTTAATTAAATATTAAGCTACGTTTTTATGACAAATTATCTGGACTTTTCATTAATATTTGAAGATGCCAAATTATTTATTCATTTAACAATTTGTAACAATAACTCATGAGACTTTTGTGTTCAGAATAAAAATCGAAATATTTATCTTTCAATGAAACATAAATTTTATAAAAGTAGCGATTTAAATTTATTTAAATTACTTGTCTTTTAATAATAATAATAATAGCCGAATTGGTCTGATGTGATGCGTCTCACCCATGAGTCTAAAATAAATATTATATTTTACATCTGAAATTATAATATTTTTCTAATAAATCTTATGGTTGTTTCAATATGCATTCTTCCACAAAACTGAATAATTTTTCACATTGAATTTTATATTTTTCCAAGTCCCATAAATGCGGATATTAAATGTGGGCATAGTTTGGCCAATATAACTGTAATTACAATATAAACAGATACCGAAATTATTAATTTTATTTTTAATATTTTAACATAGCTTAAATTATTGCAAGATTTTAAGATAATTTGGATATCATAATTCATTAAATCATGTCATAAGTTTGTATTATTTCTTACTGCGTAATTTTACGGGTAAATTATTAATTTCATATTAATCTTAGTCAACCCAATTTTAATGTATTTTTAAGCGAAATGCAAAGGATAAATATTAAGAAGAACACAATATTTATTTTTCCCAGATTAAATTTATGATAGCGCTGACGTTATAATTTGACGTCCATATTTACTGAATTATAAAGCATAGTATCTTATGGAATAATGGCTGATTTGACATGTAATTAAGAATTATTCCTGAGTAAGTAGATATTTTTATAGCAATTGGTAACTATCTTATTGACAGAAACAATAACCAAAACATCAAGAAAATTGACAGAGTGATCTTTTTCAATTCAATTTTAAAGTTTCTTTCAGTGTTGTAATTATTAAAAGTATTGAGCAAATGGTTTATGTGGAATCTGAGAATGATACTAAAAAGTCATCATTCTTGAAATATCTCAGTGGTTTTAAATCTAAAGATGTAATACATAAGGCTTCCAAATCTCTCATAATTTGCGCGAATAACGACAAAGAAAAATTCCCAAGGTAGAACCAATGATTTCGTGATAGTAAATGTTCTTGAACGAAAAATAAGTGGAATTTATAATTACATTTATTAAGATAAGAATTTTTGATAAAATAATTTTTGTCAATTTCGAAAAGTAGTTATCCCATCTATTTTTAAAACTTGGGGTAAAAATTAAATAAGAACTCTTCATCTAATGATAAGAAAACATGATCATTAGTGACGTTTAAATGGTCCAAAAACTTAAAAGACGTTTTGACTGTAAAATTATTTTCCTTATTAAGAGAATTATATAAAAATATAGAAATGTTATGAAGAGGGCTGCTAGTAGAAGAAACGATAATTCTGAAAGATAAATTATATGCTAGAGCATAGGCTCTGGCACTATTATCAGAAGTTAAAAACTAGGAGTTAAAAAGTGCTACTATCCACAAGTCTTTTCAAGTTAATTTCTAATTGATCAATAACTAAAGTAATGGATTTAATTTTTATTGCAAGTTCTATGTATTTATTTGTCTGGTAATAACGTTTCAACTTTATAAAACTATTTAGTCAAATTCCTTTGGCAGATTCACTAAAGATAACATTAGGATTATTAGAAATGTACATTTTGGTGTTTTGCACAACTTATGATAATTTTCTATACAGAATTAACTCATTGTTAAAGTTTTCCATTGTAATTATGGAACTAACAATACGCTTATTCTTTGTAAGTGTTATTTCAGCCTCGTTGCTTGTGCGACATGCACAATAAATTTTTATCCATTTCAATTTCTTTTTTCCGTTAATAATTTTTCATTTTATAACATAATTGTATTATACATATATATTGTAAATATTCATTTTTATTATAATCGTAAAAGATGAGGTTTTAAAATTTAAGAACGGAACGTCGTGAACAAACTACTGTTAATAAAGTTTATATCATGTAGCGTGTTAACCAAAAAAATCGGAATGTGAGCTCCAAAAACGGTATAACTTAAAGATGAGAAGTACATTGAGGGACAATTATGGTTGGTTGTTGAGAGTGTGGACATGGTGCTTTTTGTTCATTTTATTTCTTTTATCATTCTTTCTTTAATTCTCAGGATGTTAGAATCTGTCTTCTCATATTGGCTCTCCGATCCAGGAAAGGAAAAGCTCATTGCTGCTGGTTACCCAGACAGGTTTCAGTAACTATTTTTGTTAAATCATTATGCTGTCTAGCGATTAGTCTCTAACCTGTGTCGCCCAGTTTAGGAACCTTATTTTTGGTAGAGTAGTGGTAGATTTTCATCACCCTAAATTATTATATTCTCTTATCCTTTTCAACTCTTCAAAGTTTTGTAGTTATTTCCTTATTTTCGCAGTTTTTCATCACTCAGTATATCTTTATTGGTGTTGTCCTCGTTTCCTTGAATATCGTCGCCCATATGTCGCATTACCTGACGGCATGCTTAGCTATTTCCTCGTCCGAGCTACAGTTGCATGTCCCTCCTTATATTTTCCAATTTATTCTACCTGGTGTACAATCTTAATTTCGCTGTTGTTTGGTCGGAACAACACATACTTGTTTCATAGAACGTAAGAAAAAACATTATTCAAAGTTCTGGACTTCGCTAACTACACATTTTGCCATCTCTCGGGGATTTTGTGGTTACCACGACAAAAAAAAATTGAAGCGAACCACTCATCAAGCCAGTTTCGTATTTCTTCATAAAAATCGAAGTGCCTTCAAGCTGTTACGGACCGTTGTTGACGTGTGCAATGGTTCGTTGTCGTGTAAAATAAAAGTGTCTTGTGTTGCTGACAATACGGCATTTTTTATGCAGAGCACGGTGCAATTTCATCAGTTGTCGATAGTAGAGATGGGCATTGATAGCTTCACCAGGTTTCAACAGTTCATAGTTGACGACAACCTGTTGATCCCACCAAACGCACAGCGATTCCGTCCGAAGCGATTTGATCTTGCAGGCGATGTGATTGTTGGCAGGTTTTAGGATTCTCTAAATATATCCGATTTTCATAGCCAGTCACAATCCGATGAGGAAACGTATTTCTTCTTTGTCTGGCGAGCAGGATTTCGTCATAATTTTTATTTTATCTTATTTACTAATTGTACTACAATTGCCCGGTGTCAGCTATAATGAAACATATATGACATAAGGAGAATACATTTATCCATATAGAGAAAAATAAGCAAACGGAGAATGTTTTTAACTCTTTATAGTCCTACTTTCTACTACACTTCTCAACACTTCACTCCCTATGCCACTTGGCAAGTTTATATACTTTTTGTGTCACTTCTTTAGCAATATCACTTCGCTTTCTCAAATATTTCCCTGTTCATTGCTTTTAGGTTCAATCTAAATATATTTTCCGCTATCGGACTTCCTTTGAACACACTTGCAGGTAAATTGTTTCAATCCCTTACTGTCCCATTTAGTATGACGGATCTTAAATGTCACGTCCCTGAATATTAAATATTTAATATTGAGAGTTTGCGCCTGCGATTCATATCGGTGGCGAGTTGATTATCTTTGGAGCACGAGGATATCTTTGATTGTTGTTTTGATTTATTTCAAAGAAGGCTGTTGTGTTGGTTCTTAGTTGATGTGTTATCTTTGCTCTGTATATACGAAATGTAATACATTTCTTTAACGAAATAAAGTTATAAAAGTTAATACAAGATTGAAATCATAAAGTCGCGAATATCCTGAGAAGACTCATGACGATCCTGAAGGAGACAGATAAGTTTATGATTGTTTATTATTCAAGCAGGAGCTTTTATAACTAGGAATACAAATTTGCCTACGTCCATTAGTTGATTCCTAGAATTAATTTTGGGTTTGAGGTCCCATTTTACAAAATAGCAAGGTTTGCCAATTTTTTAATAAATTACTAACCATGGCTGTGGCTTATTGTATGCCTTAAAACAGGCTGGAAGGTAGAGAAATGGTCTATATGCGAGAATTCCTTGCCCCTCACAAGACTTGACAAGACCAGGGTTTCCCAGACTTTTTCTTCAATGGAACACTTGGTAAAATCGGACATTCTAACGGAACACTTGGATTAGTTTTTAGGATTCGTGATTCCTAGTCGTAAAAAGTAAAACATGATTTAAATTAGTAATTATTTTTAAATATATACCTGTAATATAATATAAATAAATAAAGTACTTAGTGACTAATGATTTTAAGGCCCTTGAATTGCATATCTTATTGATATCAGGCACAATATTTGTAAATTGAATTCTAATATCTTGTGTGGCGTCGGTCGTGTTTCTGCACTTTGACTTCATTGCAGCATAATGAGAAAATCGAGCTTCACATAAATAAAGCAATAATAGCATGTTTTGATGTATTGGGGTACTCTTTTGAACTAGCACAGTAATAAGACTGACCATTGTATTTTTCTTTCACTGATTAAATAATTATATTTTCATAGTCACTTGCACCTAATCCTACAGGTTTAGCTGTCATAGAAAAAGGATTCTGAACCCAGGAATAGTCCTTACTAGTTTTCGGAAAATATTGCAAGAGAGTTGATTTAAAGTCGTACAGATGTTCTAATAACATTTTGGAAACTTCTTCATCTACTTCAAAATTTAATTCATTCAAACATTCATGGATGGCAGGAAATCAAATAAGATCGTTGAATTAAACTCAAGATATCTAATATTGTATTCTTTTTATCAAAAGATCCAATTTTTTCTCTTGTATTAAAATTTATAATACCTTCTCCTGGTAACTATATGTTCATTTCACTTTGTAGATATGCGAGTTTAATCAACCATGATGGATTTTGTAAAACTTCAACAGAATGTTGTCCTGAATTATTTGTGCCTTCAAGAAAACCAACAACTCATTTCGAAGTTCAAAGTCATATTAGTACTGTAGCGCAGTAGAACCCGCGTCCAATATTTTTATTATAATTTACGGGAACTTAAATACCAAATATTCCGGCATGAGAAAGTCGCTTGTCCAGGAAGAAGGGGATTTTCCACCCGCCGTCTTGGCGGCTCGGAATAATAACAAAGAGACTGCGGCTGACACCTGGACCATAAAGCTCGGACACCCCGTCGCCGTTTCGAAATGTCTTAATCTGCCTGGGAATTTGGTGGCGTGTGTTCCCCAAATGAAACAAGGGATATGATTGGAGGATATCCATCCCTGCCACCTTAGTTATAGGCGTCGGATAAGTGGGGACAAGGCTTTAAAGAGGCTGGCGGAGACAATTCGAGGACAGATTTTTGCAAGTGATACAAGGTGATGGCGAGAAAATATTGAAGGAACAGATTTGACAGATTTTTGCAGGGGATGGCGAGAGGATATTGAAGGAGAGTGGTGGAGAGAGGAGATTGGTGAGGTGGCAGCGGCGACCATGCTTTGATCAGTCCAGGAAGCAGGGAAGAAAGGTCTTAGCAACAAGTGAAGAAAGACTTCGTGTTATTGTCGACCAGCCGCTTCAAGTTCCACAACACGGAAATTACAGTGAGTCGCCTATGAAGACAAATCAGGTTCGTCAACGAACAGATCTGCTACACGTGGTCACCCAAACCATTAATACCCTGAGATCTTTAATATAATCCCATTTTTAAATAATTATTTTGAACTTAATATATCTACGCACTACCCATATTAAAAATTATTGTTTACAATTAATAAACGTATATATTTAAACTTAATTATTAAATTCATTAATTAATATCCCCATCATTTACAGTACGTTTCCTCTGGATAGCCATCTAATAAAAGTGTTTTGTGTTCACTAGCCCTGTTATCGCACAAAATTTTAAATAATTTGGATTGAAGTGGCCGCTAAACTTTTCCTGCGGTTGACAGCCGCTGCACAAGATGATCCTAACAGACCTGCAAGTATGTGCTATTGAATTAAATTCCACAAAGCAAGACGTATAAGATTGGCTTATTTTTTGGTCAAAGCTGCTCATTGTCCAGGAAAATAAAATATTAACTGTATAATTGTGGGATATGGCAATCTCTATCTCACTCGTACAGGATTCTGATTGACTGAACACGTCCACACTTGTTCATTGTTACGCATTTTAATAGGGTTTCTTTGTTTCGCAACGATGCAAACCGAGTTTTCGTCATACGAACTGATTAAGTGGTATTATGACATGATATTATAATCCATAGTATAGAACTCGAAATGTTTGCGGAACACAGTTTGAGAAACCCCTGGATTAGACTATAGACGCGCCCTATAGATAAGCGTGGAAGTTAAATGAAAAATACTCATATTAACTCTTCCGTACCACTATCACTTAAGTGAGTACTTTCAATGAAAATAGCAATTTTTCTTAAGTAAAAAAATTAAATAAACTCATTATTTCATAAACTTCTAGAGCAGAAAAAATACTATTTCCTTATTAAATATTAATTAAAATTATAAATAATTGATATATAAGAAATAAAAAAATTCTTGTAAAAGCAGTGATCACTGATACGAATTTATTAACCGAGTGAAAAGAAAACCCTTCGACGCGGGTCCAAAGCCCTCAAGCACCCAACGTTGGACGGCGTTCGTAGCATTGTCAGGCGCTGCCTTAAGAGTGGTGTTCTTTTCTTCACTAGTTTGTAATGTAATGTAAAAACACTTTGTGTGTCCTCCTGTAATTAATTTAGTAGTCGCCATGAACGCTACCTGTTTCCTAATCGTGGAAACCATAATAAATGGTATGAACGTGATCCTGAAGAAAGAATTCAACATGAAGATTAATAGAGGGGGTGAAAGGTAATGGAGTGTATTATGGGAAAAAGTGGAATCATAAAGGGTGTTAGATTGGGAAGGGATATTTTGAAGGAAGTTAAGGAATTCTGCTACTTGGGCAGCATAACAACTAGGGATGGTAGAAGTATAGTAGACATACAGAGTAGGATAGCACAGGCAAGAAAGACTGTCGCAAAATAGAGGAATTTAAATTACGGCTAATCCAAGTATGGATATTAGGAAATCATTACTAAAAAGGTGAATTAGTAAGTAAGCTGTGGGCACTGTCATTCTTCCAGCGAAATTCGTAATACACAAAAAGTTCGGCTCATTAAAAACGACCCTTGGCTACTGTGTTAGTACGGCAGTTATGCGAGACCGAGATCAGGTCAATGTTTGTGTGACCTGGAGCACCGGTCAGCGTCTGATCATGATGGACCAAGTTTTAAGGAACGATTTCAAAGCCCTCCGGAAGTGGGGGTAATTTTTGGAATGCCAAGATAGGCGGAAAAAATCGAACGCGGGGCAGATGTAAGCGGCGACGAGAAATGGTCATGAGGTGGAATTAAGTTGTTATGAAGGACAGTGCGTTTTGGTGATGAGATTCATGTAGGTGGTGGCAAGAGTCCATTCTCAGAATGAAACAAGTAGCGGTGAGATACGATATCAGATGTTTATAATTGGTGGCGAGAGACAATGGTTGGAGTGAATTAAGTTCTAACAGAGAGACTGTTAGAGAGTCAGAAAGTGATTATTGACTGTCGAGTGTGGAAATATATTGGAGTGCCCTTCTCCATGAATAAATTTACCCGTTTATTCATATAGAAATAAAGGTGAATACCACAAATTGCTCAAATCAATTATTTTACAGTAATGGATTTTAAGCCTGTAAGATGGATTTTTAAAGCATTGAGGGAGATAAACAATGTGTTGGAAAACATGAATAAATAAATTGTATACTTTTCAATAATATGGACTCACTTTTGCATACCAAATATAAAGCATTTTATTGAATAATTTACAACAATGTTAATAAATAACAAATATATATTTATATGTTTGGAAATGTATATAAAAGAATGTTTATTGAATATAATACTGATTATTGTCAACAGTCCAGACCTTTCCCAAGGCCTGTCCAACGATCTGGAACTGGAAGAAAATATCGATGCATTGCAGCAATGAAACGGGCTCTGTAAAGCACTGGAGAGACAACAGTAGGTAATTTTCCCTGACCACCAAGTATTCCTGATGACTTTACCATTGTCTCTAATTTTTTATCCCAAGTAAATGTTCGAATATAATCTATAATGAAAGTTATGTCAGTAAGTTATTCTATCTAAATTCTTAAGATGTATACTTATTATAAATATTACTTATACATAAATAATTAGATACCTTTAGTTTGTTCACTATATTATGAAGAAATGTGCTAGAATGCAATCTAAGATTTTAATAAAGGTAAGAAATATTAATAAATCCTTCACAAATGTCAATCATATGCTGGAAACAATTTTAATTATATTTTTTGAATTCCAGCTTATTCAAGTTAGCTTTTTCCATTAATATATATAACAATTAATAGGGACAGGAAAGAGAGAGAGAAAGTAAGGGCCTTACCTGGGGTTCACAGATGGCAGGCACCTTGTAAGGTTTTGAGTTCTTTAAATTTTTAGAGGCACCACCCCCTTCATCCGAAAGTTAGGAAGACATTTCCAGTGATCGACTAGCCTCCGAATATTTATAGAACTCCAAACCTTACAATGTGCCTGCCATCTGTGAACCTCAGGTAAGTCACCTACTTTCTATCTCTCTTTTTTGCCCTTATTAATAGTTTTCATTAACCCGATAATGTCATTTCTTATATATATATATATATATATATATATATTATATATATATATATATATATATATATGTATATATATATATACATACATACATTGTCATTTTCCTTTTGGTTAATCATGTCTCCACCACTTTGCCAACTGGTGAATGACAAAACCTGTCTCAACTATCACTTTAGAAATAGACAATAAAGCAACAACTCATGGCCCACTTCTAAACTTATCGCACATTTCTATTGAGTGCCTCACTTTAAAAGCAAAGCCCACATTCTACCTGTTCCCAAAATCTACATGCTGGTTGGATCTTGGGTCACCTATTTGTTGCAGGCTACAACTGTCTCCTCGAAAATATTTCTGCTTTGCTGCATGAATCCCTCCAACTAACAGTACAAAAACTACCTTCAATACACCAACCATTTTCTCCCAAAATTTACTTCCACCATACACCCTGCTGGTGGTGTTGGTACTACTCCCACATCCTGCCGATAACAGGAGACAGTTTGCTGTGAGGATGCAACAAATACAGCTCCAGGCATTGACCATATTTGGGGGACAGATAGCTGATTGGTCCGATTGGGTAAGCAAGCAAGGTCTATGACCCCAAAGCACCCCTCAAAACTGACCAAGTTCATTTGGGCTTGTTGGAAACTTCATTTAAAATCAAATTCTATATTTGTTCTGACTGTACTTCGATTATGAAGGTGAAAAGTTTTCTGTAAGTACATATTATGTAATTTATATATAGGCATATTTAATCGATTTATATATTTTTTCATCTCATTACTCAAATTATAATTATTTTTGTAGATCACCTGAGGAGGTTCCAAGTAATGGAACGAAACATAGTGAAGTAATTTAATTAATAAACAATTTTAATTCTGACAATTTTTGGCTGTAATTTTTTCACCTTCATTTAAAGTTCTTGGCCTGGGGACAAGGAAAAACCTAGCAAGTCAATCCTTACTGGCTTTCCTGTACCCCTCTGCGATCTCCTTTCTTCCTAGTCTTTATTCACACTGTGACATTTAGTATATCATTAGTATCATTACTTAAATAAAATGCTAGTCAAATTTAAGCCTTACAGAAGACTCAATTATCGCATACAGTTTAACCTCTTTGTGGAAACAGATGGACCAATAAAGATGCTGCAAACCAAACTCTGTCACCTGTCAATCAGTAGTTACGTTTTAGAGTGAGAAAGTGTCAAATTAATTGTTTTCTTTTACCACTGGTCCTTTTATAATTTAAATAAAATAATTGATCAGAAAATATTATATGCAGTTTTAACAATTAACCAGAAACCTAATATAATAAGAAATGTGACCAAGGAGGCTTTACCAGCTATTTAGCTTTACAATGTGGTATATGTGAAACAATAATTCATTATCTCTGAAAAAGTAAGGATAAATTGATAAAATATGCCAGTAATTTCTAAAACGCTTATCAGGAAGAAACTGACAACGATCTTCAGAAAGATTTTGCAATGGGATAACCAAAAAATGGCACAAAACATTCCTGTACTGCAATTATCTGCATAAAACAATCAAAACAATATTTAGGAATGAAAGGTGATTTTAAAGAATTCTGGGGCTGGCTAAACCATTCATAGTTTTTGTTGTTAATATATTTACCTTATTTTATGGTACAATATAAAGGTATTAGGTTTAATTATTTTTGTTTTATGGCATTATGATATTTAGTGTAGTTATGTTATGGTGTACTTCAACTATAAATAGAACAGTTTGAACTACAATAAGTTATGTAGGCCTACTTTACTTCTGAAGAATGAAGAACATTGGCCTGCATCAGAAAAAAATAAGCTTAAGTAGGGATTTATAGCATAAGAAGCATTGTTAATTTTATACTAGATTCTTTTATGTGTGTAAGTTGGTTTATTAACTGCTTTTGATTAACTATGCCAGTACTCCCCAGCATTAGCACAGATAATCGAGTGTATTTCACGCTTTACAGCAATTTAATCATTTGACAGGCTATGTGAGGTCATAATCTATTCTGTTACAAATAATGCCTTTAGGATAGGGCCTTTTTTGGCCTATAAGGGAGAAAGGAAGAAATCTAAATCTTTGAAAATCCGACAGATACTTTGTCTAAGGTAATCACTGTCTAACACCAAAATTTCATTGCAATTGTATAGGAAGGGCAAACCTTATAAGTTGCAGTGTGTTCAAACAAAGCCGCGAGTGCATTGAGCTGAATGGAAAAACCTAGAGGGCTTAAGTGAAGTCCCTCGGTGCTGTGTTCCTCCCACGCCCACCACCCATCCACCTCCAGTAAGAGTTGTTTTCGGATTCCATTGGACCCATCAGCCAACAGCCCCCCAAATTTTATCCAGACATGGAGTCTGATTTGCTGTGTCCCCACAACAACCAAGTATCTGTAATCAGAAAGGTGTGGGAGAAGTACCATATGCCTGACCTTTGTTGTTGATGGTTTCTCTAAAGTTTTCATTGTATTTCTTTTAGGTGAATCACCAGGTAGGAAACCTAAACCAAATTTTGGGGACCCTGGTCAATCCTTGACTTTGGAAGCAAAACTTTCTCAAATTAGGAACTGATGACTCCTTTTGCTATTGCATATAAAGGTCAGTTTTCATTGTCCAAAGGAATTTCAGAGGAAGGGTGTAGTGTTGCCCACTCTTACACTTCACATAATTTTACTACACTACAATACATATAGAAACACACACAAACATATATAATTATTGTGACCAAGTGGCTTCATGCTTACCAATAATACCAACAACTAGCTCATTTTTATCTTTATCAAGTCCCACAAGAAGGGAATAATCCATGACTGATTGTGATGACAGGAACTGGGTGTCACTGTTTATAGCTTGCATTAAAACAGTCTTCGAATGAGGATGAATATACAATGGAGAATCACATGTCACTGAAACATATACCCTTATTTAGAAATTCCCAAGGATTGTTTTGACTATTATTTAAAGTGTGTGTAGGTGGGAGCCACATATTAATCTGACTCAGACTGATATTGTATAATTTTATTACAAGCTTTAACAGGTAATATTACTTAAATCATAATATATTGTGAAATATTACACCATTTACTTTTGGTAAAATAAACAGAAATGTATATGAAAAGAAAATAGTTCTGTGGGCTAAAGATAATTAATGTAAGACAACATATATTAATAAACATGATGTGTTATGAATTTAATTACTGTAATGAGGTAAAATTGAGAAGGCCCAAGATAATTTTTGTAATTTAAAGTAGCGTATTTTGCCATTTCTGGCTCAGTGAAGAGGGATGTCCAAAAATATGACAGGGAGAGGTTTGACATAATTTATGGCTCGGTGACTTTTTTTGCCGAATGTGCACTGAAAATGACAACAGTAGGAGAGGGGACACGGAAGCACACAGTATGCTTTTAATATTGCAAGAGTCGTGATATGCTGCCCCAGGAAAATAGATGAATTAAAATTTTAATATGTAAGAATAAAGCAACGTGTTGCTGGGAGAGATACAACACCTGTGGGATTGTGACCGAAGAAGGAGGAAATAGTAAGAAAAATTTTAAGTCAATTGTGAAGCTACTTGGGAGACTTTTATGACAAACGGAGTATTCATAAATAAATAAATATAAGTGAAGTGAAATTAAAACAGAGCAAAGTTTTTGTTATAATGTAGTTTCTCTTAAACTTAGCAAAGGGTAGTTGGAAGTAAAGATCACAACTTTAACGTTAACAAACATGACTTTATACAACATGGTTGCCCACAAAATAGTACCTTGGGAGATAAAATTAAATTTGTATTCTTGTTTTGTTGTTAAATAAACTACTAAAATACCAAATAAATCTAGCCTAATCATGTAAAGAAATCCTTAAATCACAGAAAGAACATTACATTACTTACTCTTGAGAAGATTTTCATCCAGTAGTACAATTTCTCCATCTTGATCAGAATTAGGATTCACTAGTCGATTGCGATTGGATCCCTTAAGATCAAATTTGTGAGTAACTTGTCTAGCATAGAACAGATTTTCCATGACAAGCAGATTTGATCGTAAAGTAGCATTGGAGCTTGAATTACGAAATACAACCCTATATACACCCACAATTTTTCCTAGAAGAGTTGGTTGTCCTAGGCTTAGACAACGTGAGATATAGCTAAAGTAGTGTGGAGCAAAATCAAGAAACAGCTGCATTTCTAGCTTTGACATTTCTTTTAAAATGAAACGGTCATCTGAAAAAGTAACAAAAAATCTAAAATAAGGAAAATAATGTCACATTCTTCTATTATGAATTACTTTATCTATAAAATATATTTATTGTATATCAAAAATATGCAAATGAAATTCAAAAAAATTAAGTCTATCCACTGTAATCACTAAAGTTCATTTTATAATTTAAGTAATATCATGATGGTTTTAAATAATTTTCATGGAAGCGTGTTTTAACATAAAGAAACAAACCTTTGGTTTTGCAGAAGCTAGATCCTGACTTCCCACCTCTTGCAGCCCACTGAACACAGCGTGCAAGTGATCGAACATAGCCCTCCTCTCCAGCAGGCAGTACTAGAGATCGTAAATTGGCAAACTGTTCTACAAAATAGCAGCGGCAATAGAAATTGCTATTTGAATCAGCAAATTGAACCTGAGGGGAAAAATTGAGACTTGCCAATGTGGTAGTTGTATAAATTATTATCAGGAAATAGAGGAAATAAATTATACTTCTATATGCTGTGATGGCTGGCTCTTATTCAGTTTAGAACTGGGAGATGGTTCGTCCTGAGTTTCTGTATGGTCTGTAATTGCTGAACAAGTACTGTATTGAACACCATCTAACTGCCCTTGTCCTTTATGTGAACCAATGCTGTGAAATGCAAATGTGAAATTGATTAATTAAACTAAAAAATATTACCTGCAGTAAGTCTAATACAAATGGATGTCTGCCTTAATGATAATAAAGATGCATAACAGAGCAGATAAGCTAAAATAAGAAAATATTTAGTGTTCCAAACAAAAATAGTTTTGAAAGTTGACATTTATTTGTGATAAAAGACAGTTCACATTTTTGCACCAAACTCCTCAAAGGAAAATATTAGTCATTGCTGTTGTTGCCTTCTTCTTACAGTAGAATTGAATATTGTAATCAACAATGGGGTAGTAAACAATTATTAGCCTACAGTCAAAGGGTGAAAAACACCATAAGTCTATACAATCATTATACCAATTCTTGAGTAATAAATACAGAAATGAACAACTGCATTTCTATACCTACCTGTCTGATTCTTTAATAACTACTTACCTTTGAAACAACTACTTTAATTTTAATTCATTATTCTCAATTGATGCATCAAGTAGGAAACATGCCTTATATATATATATCTTTCTCCCTCATTTACTATCCTAATATCCAAAAACCTGTGACTTCGTCACGTTACAAACGTTTCATTAATTTGTAATTTATATATATATATATATATATATATGAGTCAGGAAATGACATTGTCATGTTTATTAAAACAATTAATGGGGAAAGGACAGAGAGATAGAAAGAAGATGACTTACCTGAGGTTCATAGATGGTAGACACCTTGTGAGGTTTAGAGAACTTGAATTTTCGGAGGCACCGCCCCCTTCATCAGAAAGTTAGGAAGACATTTCCAGTGATCGGCTAGCCGACGACTGAGCAGCCAAAATTTGCTGCTCTGCTAACTTAGGTCGTAAACAATTGACCCCACCAGGTCACCAACTTTCTCTCTCAATAAGGGTCTGGGAAGAGGGTGTTAGTATGCATATCCCCAACCCCCATCAAGTCCTTGCCTCTTCCCAGACCCTTATTGAGAGAGAAAGTTGGTGACCTGGTGGGGTCAATTGTTTACGACCTAAGTTAGCAGAGCAGCAAATTTTGGCTGCTCTGTCGTCGGCTAGCCGATCACAGGAAAGGTCTTCCTAACTTTCTGATGAAGGGGGCGGTGCCTCCGAAAATTCAAGTTCTCTAAACCTCACAAGGTGTGTACCATCTATGAACCTCAGGTAAGTCATCTTCTTTCTATCTCTCTGTCCTTTCCCCATTAATTGTTATATATATATATATATGAAAATTACAGAAACTAAAAAGCTGAACAGAGAGGATCTTTACAAACTCAGGTATTCATATGCACACCAATTACCCATACGCAAATCCCTGGTTGTAGTAGGCAGAGCCCATAGTCCTGAAATCATCTATCATTTCCCATGTAACTGCCATAAACAATTGCTACTGCTTATTGAAGTAGATTTTATATGTCTGTGTACTAATATTGTACACTAAAATAATCCAACTGTACTTGAATAATTATTGATTGCACACCCTTGATCCCTTCAAGCTGGTTAGAGTTCATGTTATGGACTTCAAGTCCAGAATATATGCATAAGACAATTAAAAGGGAGAGGAAGGAGTGATAGAAATTTGGAGGTTTACCTAAAGTGTAAAGTTGGCAGACACCATGCTGAGTGCAGTGTTCTGAATTTTTGGAGGTAGCTGCCCCCTTCTTCAGAAGGTTAGGAATAGCATTCCAAATGATGACCAGCTGTCAACTGGGCAGTCAAAATTGCTGTAAAACAATGGACCCAAACAAGCCACCAACATTCTCTCTCCTAATGAAGGTCAAGGTAGAGGCAAAGAATTGATGGTGGCTGGGGAGATGCACACTTACAACACCATATTAACTCTCATATGAATACATTCACATATTAACACACCCACACACACTTATTATCAAGTGAAGGCTTTCCCAGTGTACATGACAAAAAATTCGTAGCGTGGAAGAAATAACAGAAGAATACAACAGAAATATTCAGCTTAAACAGCCACTTACATACGCAGTAGCTGAACATGCTGTGATGTTGGGTCATTAGATCCAGTTCAAGAACACCAAGATTCTCCATATGGTCTCAAATTACTGGGACAGTGCCACACTGGAGGCAATAGTAATATGAATAACAAAGAGAAGCTGTTGAATCATGACACTGGTCTCCAATTAAGTGAGGCGTGGGATCCAGCACTGCAAAATATAAACAGTAAACAAGGGCCGGCCATGACTAGGGAGAAGGAACTCCTGGTGGGGAAGCAGCAGATAGCTGGTGCTAGGGCACCTGCAGGTGGGAGGACGGTCCACAACAGATGCAGCTATTGGGTAGCAGAATTCTCTCTCTCTCACCAATAGGAGTTTGAGCCAATAGAGGCATTATTGACAATATGGAGACAAAGGCACTATTGGCAGACTACTTGGAGATAACTCAGCATTGCACTTTACTTGAAGATGATAGCAGTGACTGCCTTTGAAATGTCAAGTTTCTACAATATTTTCACCTGGTTAGAATCCCCAGAATTCTTTGTTAACATACACACACTCACCCACATCTTAACACATACATACTAAAATAGGTATACATGTACATATTAACACACACACTTGCAACCACAAATCAATACATACATCTTAACACATAAAACAAGAATGGGTACACATATATTAATGCAGTTATGAGTGGTCCGTTTGAAGGAGAGGAGGAAGGTTAGTATCTAAAGAATATTGATTCCAGGGTTTTGTATTGACTGCAAGTTATGTTGGTAGAGAGTTCCCATAGATGGAGCTGTTCTGAAGAATCGGGAGGTAGGGCTTTGAGGAAGCTTATTGTAAAGCACTGGTTGAAATTATTAGTGGTGTTGCTCTAGGCATGAACAGCGATGGGGAATTCGGTGTGCTGTGGTGGTTGGCAATCCATTTTGGGAATGGTCTTTTGTCCAGCCAATGTAAAAAGTTGGGAATAGTGTTCAGTTGATTCTGTAGATAGTATGGGTTATATTTTCTTTAATTCTATAGGCTGTGTTATCAGCGAGATTCTGGAACGTTGTGGTATGAGGCAGACATGGCATCTGTTTCTACTGCAAGGTTTGCAGCCACATGTGGATGGAGGGCTGGGGAGGTTATAAGGTTGAACCAGAATATTGAGGTGGTTGGGTGCCTAAAGGCAACATTTGGACAGGTGGGTAACATGGTGAGGAGAATGCTTTTGATTTCTGGGTCTTCTGCTGACAACAATCTACTTTCCCAGACTATGAAAACTCAACTCTTTTCTCCAACCCACTATTTATTCGCTATTGCATTGAGTATACTGAATGCTGATTTTGAACTTTGTTGACAATAGTGTTGAGGCATTCCACATATTTTCTTGAAGACAGTATACTTCTGTGGATGCTTTGGTCTTTCTCAGTTGGAGAGGGTGGTGGCTTTCTACATTTTTTCTTAAATTGTGAGATACATAAGTTTGAGATGATATGATCAAATTCTTGTTTAGTTGGAATCAGAATAGAAACAAGTAGCTTTGTGAAATAAACCACATTATTGGTGGTCATATGTGTGGTGGTTTGCATATATAGAAGTATTCTTTTGATATTCTTTAATATTTCATCTTTGTAAACCAGCTCTGATTCTAAACCTTCTTCCCTCAAGACAGTGTTTTCAATGATTATTCCTTCTTCCATCCACTCCATAATAATTTCTCTTATTATTAACAATAAAACACCTGAAAATAACATTACTAATTACTAAAGTTAATTCCCATCAAACCTAGTGCTGCACAGAACTCACATTCTCATCTATACAGAGCCTCATTAAATACACACAAGGCCCAACAGAGATAGGAAAACAGAAACACTGAAAGCTAATTAGAATTATTAGGGCTATAAGAAGACGAGTGCAGCTAGCACACAGGATATGTCTTCCTGAAGAAGGAGACTTACACCTTCTAAAATTTGAAAGGAAAGAGAAAAAGGTAATAGCTTATCTGAAACTTAAGTTTCACTAGTCCATTCTGCACAGAAAGAAGTTCTTCAAATATATATATACACACACACAAACACAATGATAGGAAAGAGGGAGAGGAACTGGCAGAATACTGTAGTGAGTTTGTATAAACAAAACCCTTTAAAAATTTTGTCAACAATGTTAATAAGAAATATTATTGCTAATTTAATGTACTCAAGTAAGAAACATGCATAAATACAAGGCAATGGAAGCAAAAAGGAAAATAATGCGAAGCCAAACCTAGAAGTGCTGCCTCGCAGGAAAGAAAGCACACCCGAGCGCCGAGCATCAATAGATTGAATGTCACCAATACACTCCCGTTCATTCACTGTACTTGATTTTCTTTTACTAATGGGACTAAATTTAATAAATCATTTTAAGAACATTTACAAATATGAATCAATCAATATTTATAAATTATATTAAAATAAAAAATAATTAATTTTAATTGCAGATATACATTAATTTTTAGTGTATTATTTAAATTTCTCTTCAAAATTTGCAACTTCAATAACTAATGGATTAAAATATTAATATTAACAATAACTTTTAATTTCAATAAGCCAAAATCAATCAAGTTTAAGTACATTGTGATAAGCACAGGACCATGCTGTACATATATATGACTTAACATACCATGATACATGAGAGAAAAAAATGTCAGTGTGTGATGAGAATACACTCGAGAAGAAGGTAAATACTCAAACAGAGTGCCATCACAACCTGTTGGCAATGAGTAAGCTGAACAAGTAATTGTAATCAAATAGTAAGTTAAGTAGTAATGGAATGGCAGTGTTGTATTTGAGTAAGTATTTGAGAAGTGTTAATTATAGAAGGAAAAATGTGTAAAGCCTTGAGTAGTCAAAATTCTTATAATTTGTTTAATAAAGTTTTGATATTATATCCTTGGACTCTTCATCAACCATTTTGAAGTAATTGATAAAAAGCAGACCTGAGGTATGGTGAAGTGGCCTGCAAGGATGAGAAGCACATATAATATGTGTTATTGTATTCAGTCCTTAGACACTGTATAGATAGGAATGAGAGACAGAAAAATGTTATTGGCTTCCCTTAAATTGATAACTGATTGTGAAGTGCAGAAATGTGAAAGTTGATCCAGAGTGGGATTTCTTATTTTTTCTTCTAACTTTTTATCTCCCACCTCTTGAACTTGTATTTCCTTTTTTGTTGTATATTTCATTTATTTTTCCAATGATACTACCTACCCTAGAGAGAGCAATAGAGATGTTGGTTTTGCAGACAAACCGTGGTTGAATAGCATACTTGCCAACCACTTCATCTATCATGTCATTTAGGCATACTGTCTTGAAATGGG
Organism: Eucriotettix oculatus; assembly: GCA_034510155.1. Lineage (NCBI taxonomy): Eukaryota > Metazoa > Arthropoda > Insecta > Orthoptera > Tetrigidae > Eucriotettix > Eucriotettix oculatus. Next base: position 211,012,008 of record CM067376.1, on the reverse strand, counting down.
AACTTAGGCACTCAAAAATTTATTTTCCTGCATAACTCATTTGAACTTATGTAAGAAAATAGCCACCAATATTATCAAAGAAAACATTACCTCCCACATCATTTACCAGAATAATTACAGACTCTTCCCTGCTTTCTATATTAGCCAAATAGAATTACCTCTGCAAAAAATCATTGGTAACAACTGCAGCACTATTAAACTGTCAAAAGTACAATTCTCAATAGATGCTCACACTAAAGCCACAACACTAACATATAAGACCAATGCTTCACAAATGTCATATTTGAATACATGTCTACAAATTCATAAGATGCTAAACTCCTGGACTCAACATAATCAAACATCCCCACTCACACACTTAAATTAGTTTTTATTTTCTATCTCAAATTGCACAAGTTTGTTTCTTGTATATATGTCATATACACTATTCTATACATTTAGCTGATGTGGTATTCAGCCCTAGGACTGGTCTGATGCAATACTCCATGATAACCTATCTTGTGCAAGCCTTTTAATTAATGTAACATGTAGTTACATATGTATTATTCTGGTTTTCTTACATTGATGCGACCTTCCCTGAGAGAGAGAGTTTTTGACACTGTGTGGCCAATGAGAAGGGCATTCAGTACTACTGCCCAATGGTAATCAAAAGATTGACATCATTCATTATGATAAGATACATGCAACACAATTAACCCTTTGCAGTTGTTTGTCTACTCTCAGCTACCAAAGCTTTTTTACTAGTTCTGCTCTTGGCCACCACAGCAAGGAACAGTATGAATCTTAACTTTATTCATTCATATATTTCAAAGGGAAAGATTTATTCAAATATTTTGGATATTACTTTTAAGTGAAAATGTCTCCAGAAATGCAGGATGAGAATCCAAAAAGTGAGCAATTTTATCAAACAGATTGATGGTAAATTCAACAAGTATTTTACACGGGATAAGGAAATAACAATTGTCGAGTCAGCCATCAAATTTAAGGGCAAAATTAGTTTTATAACATACAATCTGAAAAAGCCCACCAAATGGGGACACATGTACAGGATACATATATGCTATGCTTTCCTATTATGGAAGTGTTAGTACAAAATTTCTCATCTGTCCAGACCTCCCTGTCAGTTCAACGATTATTTTACAATTATATCATAAGATTTTGACTGCAAATCCTGAGACAAAGGGATATGATATCTTTACAGACAGATATTTTACAGGGATTAGAGATTTGTGCAATAAATATCTACATCTTTTATAAGATGTCAGCTAGGAAAATAACAGGACGCTGATGTCACATTTTATGTTTGTTCAAAAATTGGTCAATCAACTTGTAGGTGATTTTTGTGATGGAGCGTCTTCAAAATCAGGAAGACCATCAGCCTCAGATAAAGATGAACGGCTTAATGTGAAATGGCATATATTATGGCACTGTGAAGATGTGAAAAGTAAAGATTGCTCTTTATGTTTGAACAGAAAGATTAGGAGAAGAAGATGCCAAGCTAATTATTTTTGCAATACATGTAGTCGAAAACCAGGACTGCATATTGAAGACTGCTTTCAAAGATACCACACAATGAATAAATATAAAATATAATTTTTACATAAAAACATGTTATCTAAATACATTATTGTCTAATCATACATCTAATGCTCAAAAAAGAATTAATAAATCTTGTTTATCCTTCATAATCTTGCATGTTATGTATCACTGCGCTTTAATTTTGACCAGTATAACACCCATGTCCAATTTTAATACAACCACAAAGTACCCACAGTGTGATTTAAAAAATTATGGTAATCTGTTAATTAAAATTATTTCTAGCTCCAACAGTCCATCTAATAATACTAATAATAGTTGACAGAACATTCCTAGCGTTAGCTATTCAACCACCTGTTATGGCATATTAGTGCAAAATTAAATTACTATAAGTATATAATGTGTGCCATTAATAACAAACAAATTATTATGTACAATCTAGCACTTTATATATTATCCAAGTACAATTATGTGCAATGTTTTAAATTGTTGTTGTCATCCCACATCCTCCCTAAATCTGTTTACCTTATTCACACCTTTTCCTCTCTCTTCTGTTCTTACCCCACAACTTTCCTCTGATGCTTATTTTACAATATCCTCATGTCTCAAAATGTAGCTTATTAATCTATCACTTCTCTTGGTCAAAGTCCTCCAAATTGTTCTCTCTTGCCCTATTCTACTTATAACTTCCTCATTAGTTACCCTATCCACCCATCTGATTTTCAACATTCTTCTATAGCACCACATTTCAAAATTGTGTACCTTACAGTTGATGCAACTATAAATGAAAATTTAAAAAATAAAATAAAGGCTGAACTTTGTAAAAAATTAAAAGAAAAACTTATAGAGAGAATTTTTAAAATCTCCAAATAACTGTAAGCAATTATATTTGCTTGAATAAAATCAACCTTTCCCTCCATCTTCTGGCATATTTCCACTACAAAGTAGTCATATGTTAATATTCATACATTCTTGAACATTTTGATGAAATACAGTAATACATTTTATTTATACATAAAATTAATTCATGAAATTGAAGGCAATAAATTTAAAACCAATTTTTATATTTCATTCATTCTGAATTTCAAAATAACTTAACTGTAGAACTTTACAAGTTACCTTGAAACTGTTTGATCTCCCCTCATTTCTTCAAAACTGCGACGATAATCTTGGGAACTTAAAGCATAAGCAATGATTGAAGATGGCTCTGTTTCATATACAACTACTGGAATTGAAGGCTCGGGAGGGCCAAGATGATGTTCTTGTGGACTGAGAGGACTCTGTTAGAGAAGCACACTATTGTTAAATAACAAAAGAAAATTTTAAAAATAGTGAGTAACTTTCAACTAGTTTTCGACAACTAATAAGCATAAAGTACATTCAAGCCAAAAATAATCATTCGAATTACTTGTTTGAATTAAGAGACAATAGAAGTATATCATAGAAATTTGTCTAATAACTTAATGTCAAGAAGGTACTTTACATATTTCTTAAAAGTAAAATGAATGATTACGGATCTAAAAAATTTAACTGGTTTTACATTATAATTATTTAAGTAATAAAATACCTGTATATGTGCTGCTGCACCCACAGAAGGGAGCAGTTGTGATAAAATATTTTTAACACTTTTTTGGGCTGGTTTACCATCATGGCCGTCATCTGAGAAATCATGTGACATCCTTACTTGGATTCGAGGTGATGATTCATCAATAACTGAAACAAACAAAAAAATACAACTTAATTAGATCAATTAATAAAGCACAGAATAATTATTATTTTCTTTTGTCGTATGTTGAGTAGTCAATAGAATAGAAATATTTTTTTACAAAGGTAATAATTTGTAATAAATATAACACATTGAATTGTAGAAAATAAATTTATGTCTGAATACAAAACAATAAGTTTGTAAGGTATTTACCATCAACTGGAAGAACAATAGTTTCATTAAATGGGCAACTTTCTTCTGAATCTTGACTATTCATTGGCAATGTTACAGTAGGTGAAGATAATTCATCCTCACGTTTTTCAGAACTTGGGGTAGGAGGAGAGATATCAGGTTCTACACCTACTTCTTGAGTAACAGTTACCTTCAATAATATAAAATTTATAATTTACTTAAAAAAATGACAAGAAACAAAATTATTACGTAAGTATATAATTAAATGTAAGTGACTGACTTAAATATTTAAACTTGAAGGAAGCCATGGAATAATGAGCATATCCAACTTTCAGACAGAGCCCTATTTATACAGAAATTTACTATTGCCAGAATTTATTAAAATGAAGTTTAAATCAGCTATCAATGAGGAAAGGTTACTAATGCAGCTGAGATACACACAAAAAAATTAGGTCACTCAAAAAGCATTTAATATTGTGATGATCCATTGTGATTGTCTATACTTAATTTCAGATTAAAGTCAATCATGTTTGCACAATATCTCACATGCATTTAAAAGTATAATCAAAATTCTAAGTAAAGTGCAAGAAAACTGGTTTTATTTTAATAATATGAAACTCAGTTTGAAAACACAAATATTAGAAGAGACAATTGTAATTAATATTTTTAAACATATACCTCATCAACATCAAGTGAAAGATTACTACTGTTTGTCGCTGCATTTCTTTTTGTTCTCCTAGTTGATGCTATTAGTTCTTGCAATCTTGTATTCCATGTGATAACAACATCAGAAATAAGTCTTTTGAGTTGGACCACAGAATCATCTATGTGCCACATCAGCTGTTGAACATCTACAAATAATGCAGTTTATTTTTTAGGTAGAAATGTCAATCTGAACTTACAGTGCATTAATAAGGCATATATTTCTTAGCTGGGATAATTACATGCCTTTTAGCATGCAAGCCTTTAGCATAGACAATAGTTAAAAATATAACTTACATAAGGAGAATATTTACATAATAAATTCATGAACAACCTGAGAAAAAGTGAATAACTAACTCACCACGTTCAGCCATCTTCCCTGCTAATTTCTTTGCTTCAAGGGTGGGCGAAGTTAATTTCAATTGTATTTCTTCAATGCAGGACTTATAATGAGCTTGTTCCCTTTGTAACTGTTGTTTAAGAGAGCATACTGAAAATTAAATTATACTTATTTAAATTTTTGTAGATAAAAATATATTTGTTTTGAGGTCTTTACTGGCAAATTGCATAGTTGAATTATTCCTGGATTTCCAAACTGATTGTACACATAATCTGTGGTGTTTTAATAACTGGCAGTCTGAAGAAAATGATTGTACCAGTCATTGAAACATCACTAATTATATGAACCACGTGTTTGGAAACCCAAGAAAAATGTATCCCATAATAATTTGTATATTGATTTACTTAATACCAGTATACTTAATGTAATTCTAAGGGAAGAGAGAAGGAATGAAAATACATATTTTGCCCAGTTTCAAAAGCTTCTTCCAAATTTTATGAAACATACCTCAAATTCCATTAGAAATATTATAAAACATTCTACTAAGTTTCTGTGTTGTTCAAAACATTGGAGTTATCTCTTCTTCTCTTCTTTCACTCTATAATTACCTATTTATCCACTTTTTCTTCACTTAATACTTTGTCGTTATCTATAAACCTGTTTCATTTCTTTTTTTGTTCCTTGGATCCCTGTGCCTTTTGTTTCCTCTTTTACTCCCAGATCTTTTTCCTCTTATGTATATCTCCTTTTTCCTTTGTTCTTCCTCCTATTTTATTTATTTTCTTTCTCCTTATATATATATATATATATATATATATATATATATAGGACATTTTAATAGTAAGTAAGGATAGATATGAGGGGGATAATTTTACATTTAACGTCTGTTGTAAGTTAATAAAATCAATTCTTGACCTTTTTAGACTTTTTCACATTCTATGAAAAGTTAAGAATTGTTTTCATATAAATTTTACGTGTTATTACATCCCAGTCAATTGATTTTAGGTTAATTGGCAGATCTTTCCTATCCAAATGGGTTAATATTTAAATACTTTGGATGATGTGATATTGGCAAGATAATTGCTTTTGACAGAAGAGTTTGGTGTGAAATGCACTACTCTCTTCTGTAGATTTTAGGCTTTTCTTAAAACTTCTCAGTATTTTTCTAGTAATGATACAAATTATGGTTTCAGCATTTAATATCAAAATATAAAATTAAACATTACAGAAATAATTATATTTTTAACTCACCATCGGTGTCTGAACTAATCATACATAGACGTTCCAGTATATTACTATAAACATCATAACCTTTGAGAGCTAATTTTTTAATCTCCTCAATCACATTCACTTGTTGCACAGAATCATAACTGATATGAATCATTGGTGGAGGTAGAGATATCTCCCAGAGCATAATACTGGTGTACCTAAAGCCAAATTATTTTATTTTATGTAGATAGATTACACAGTAAAAATTATTAAAAGTTACATTAGAGTAAACTGTCAAGATAAAAAAATTATAAATGAAAAAAATATTGCATAACACATAAAAGACACACACATTTTAAGAAGCAACCACAAGTCAAAATAATTATTGTGAAGTAATTACTCAAATATTTAGAACAACAGAAATATTAGCTCAACCACACTTGTGAGGATATAACATGCCATATAACTGACTACTAGTTATCACAGTTGATCAACTAGAGCTGTAAAATAACATAAATGCATCACAACATCTATAATATTTGTGTATGCAACAATTTAATAATAATTACAATAAAATAAATCTCAAATGTCACAATTGATAAAATAAAATTTTCAGCTTATGATTAATAATAGCTATTGTGAGCCCCTGAATTTCTGTTTTGGGTGCACTGGAGCATTATTTTCTTCAGAATCTTCAGACACACGAGTGGGACCAATGTGTATAATGTGACATACACCCCTGATGGAGAACAAAACAGATGCTCTGGCAATGGAATGTTGTCGAGCTTTTGTGCCTTTAAGAATTGCGACTGCCCCAAATATATTTAAAAAGGGCATGAAAGCAGAGATAGGGGAATCGCTGGCAAAACTTGGAAGACGACAGTCAATGACAATACAGAGGGCAGTCGCCATCATTCGATGGCAAACCACAGAAGCCGCCGGGGACCATGAGAAACCAGACAAGCTGACTACACGATGTCACCAAGGGGAAACAACAGATAAGTTCCATCCATGGTAGTGCTTAACATGCTCATAGTTTTGCAGACATTGTAAATCCGTCATTTTTCCAGACCAAAATTTATCCCACGGTCAGCCCAAGATTTTAAGATTTCATAGCTGAGAAGCCAGTGGTAGAGCAAAATGTATTGAGTAGGATCGGTCAGCCAAAATTTGGTATAAAATAAATTTCAATATTCTTTATGCCCTAATAAGAATTATTTAACTCCCCACTCTTATACAAAATGGAAAAAAGGACATCCACTCTGGTGACCAACCAAATAAGAGTACGCCACAAACTGAATGTTTAACAGTTATAAATGGTGATCTAACATAATGAATGTAAAAACTCACTTAAATGATGCAACAACACTGCCAAGTCCAAAATACAAATAGTGATCTTGATGCAATGAATGAGTACAGCTGTCTTGACGTCTTGTATATGCAAAACCATGGAAACGTAACTCAAGAAATTTTGCAAATGAAAAAGACCAACTGCCTGAAGACATAGAAACAATTGGTGAGGTCTGAAATACAATAAGCAAAAAATAATTAAATGTTGATCAAAGGAAATAATTAGGAAAAATGCAATACATTACTAAAGGTTTTATCATTACTCTAAAATTCTCCAATGTAGCATTTTTAAGGTTTTAAATGATAACTTTAAGCCACATTATATAAAATTAAGACTATATTTACAAATAAGTTTGGTATTTAGATGTATAAGGTGCAGTCAAATGAGAAAATAACACCCAGTACAAAGTGACAATGGAATTTGTTTTATTCAAAATTAATTGACTGAAGTATTAATGCATTTATCCCACTGGGAGATGAGACAATCACTTCCAGTGTTGTATAAAAATCCACAGCTTCACCTCCTCTGCACTTCCTCATCCAAATTAATTTCAGCACCCACAAGTGCCTTTCTTCAAGCAACAAAAAGTATGGAAGCTACAAGGTGAAAGATCTAGGATGTGTGGCGGATGAAGTATTTCTCTGCCAATTTTGCTCATCTCCCAGTGGGATAAGTGTATTAACACTACTGACAATTACTTTTCAATAAAATGAATTCTATTGTCACTTTGTACTCACTTCAGGTAAGCCACCAAATTTCTCTCTCTCTTTCTTCCTGTATATATATATATATATATATATATATATATATATATATATATGAAAAGTTACGATGAACACTGCAGGCCAGCTTGTGAGTTGCAATTGTTGAGGAACTGACGCATTTAGGGCGCCCTAAATGAATTAAGAAATCCTCGAATACAGAGGAACAACGTTTCTGCTACAAAATATTGTATATCCGTATTCGGATATATATATATATATATATATTGTAACATGAAAAGTTACACTTAACAATGCAGGCCAGCTTGCGAGTTGCAATTGTTGAGGAACGACGCAGCCCGGGCCAACAATGTAGTCTGGCGCGACTTGAGTGAGTCATCATGGGGTAGTGGAAGGAGTAGGTTGTGTCGGCGGGACGACGAGGAATGGCCACGCCCTGCAGATATAATTTTTCTCATGCTCTGATTGAAATTAAAATTTTTAAAATCAATTTTTGGTGTTTTTGTGAAAAATACCTGGCGCCCTAAAAGAATATATAAACCTTGCATACGGTAGAACGCGGATCCGCTACATTTGACGCCGCAACGTTGGGGCATCGAACAACATACAGGGCAGGAGTTTGGAATGTGCTGACGGACATTGAACAGTGGAGAATTAACATGCTGCATTCGGCGAGCCATCGAATGGCCTAGAACAACGAACAGCGGCGAGACATGTGTGAGGCTCAGAACAACGAAGTTTTGTGAGGACGACGACGTACGTGGTACCCGAGAATTATTCGAGAGAAGTGGGAGGCGCTGTGGAAGAGAGCTGATCTATGCATAGCTGAGGGGTCAAGTGTTCCAGTGACCACTACGTGGATATCTTCGAGAGGTGTGTGTGTCTGTGTAAAAAAGCAGAGTACGGTGTGTATGGAGAAGTGGAAGTAAGAGTAAGAAGACAGGTTCCACAAGTTGGTAGCAAATAAATGTATTTTGCGTAATATTTTGGTTGTGGTTTCTGTGTTCTGTAGTGTTTTAAAAATGGAAGAAGTGCAGGAGGGTATTGAGAAGGCAGAGGACTCTATGTTCAGGAAATTGTCCCTAGTACTTAATAAGATATTTGATGAGCGGCTGGAAGATTTCAATAATAGTGTTAAGAGAATACAGGTAGAGTTGAGGGCTGATTTAGACAGAATGGCTGAGTTTCAAGGTCGGAAGTGTGAGGAATTGGAGAGTAGGTTAAGTGGAGAATGTTACGAGAGGCATGTGGAACAAAAAGAAAGATTAGAGGAAAAACAGCAACAAGTTACAAATATAATATTTGTTGAGTTAAAATCTTCTGAACGGTGTGTACAGGAAAATGTGGAGGAGAAGGTGAAGGTGGTAGAATTAAAAAGTGTGGTAGTTTTTAAGGTTAATAGTATATGCAGTGATTCATGTGCTAAGAGTGCCAAAGAGAATGTAAAGGTAAAGGATACAGATGTGGTAATGAAACCTTTCTGTATGAAAAATTGTGCTCATTGCTGTAAACGGTGAAATAGAAAGAAAATCCCCCAAACAACACAGAGGAAACAATGTGTGGGAGGAAATTTAAAGCGAAAGAAATGGCAAATTGTCAAACGCGGCTGTAAAGTTAAGAAAGTTGAAGTGGAGGTTAATCATAATGTTGAGAGGGACATAAGATTGTTAAAATTAATTGAAGTATTTGCAAATAAGTTTAAGAAAAAATTTAAATGTGTAGAGCATCAGATGGAAGCTGATAAGTGTGAAGGTAATGCGAACGTATTGAACAAGCAGGTTAAAGGACAGCTGATCATGTATGTAAACAAAGACGAGTATGATAAAAACAGAGTAGGAAGAAATTTGTATGTGTTAAGGAATTGTCATGGTTATAGATTTCCTTGGAACCCAGGTGGAAAAAACCCAATGCGGTATTTTGGTAAACGTAAAAAAAAGTGTTATATTAAATGCCAAAAATAGCTGTTCTGCCAGAGGTCAAATGACTTTGTAGTAGATGTAAGAAACAGCTGATGGCAGATAAAAAAAATTATGTACTCCAAATGTAATTAGCTGTAAAAACCATGTGGTCAGTTGACTGTTTTCGACATGCATCAAAGAGCTGAATGTCAAACTAATAAATGTCATATGATAAATTAAAAACAGCTGTGAATGAGTAAAATTTTATGTAAACACATTGTAAAGAAACAGATGTTCTGTCAAATACAGCTGATTGAAATTTAAATTGTGAAATGACAGAGTAATACGGACAGAAATCTGCTGTTATTCCCAAAGATTCAGCCAACTGTCAATAGATGTAAATGTCAAGTGTTTAAATTGATTTACATTTACTTTAAGAAAGTCTCCCAAACAATACATCTTAGAAAATGTGTGGGAAGAAAACAAAAATGTAAGTGGGAAAATTGTTTGGAAAAATAAAATGTGTAATTAGAATTAAAGTTGGTTAATTGAGTGATTTGTATATTTACTCAATGTTTGCTCTTGAAAGAATATGTCAAAGAAAATTAATTAGTTCCAAGTGAATTTTTGTAAATATTTTGTAATTTTGATTAAGGGCGTTGGTCATTCAGATTGTTTACGACTGTGGTTCAGTGAGTGTCATTAAAAATTGTTCAATTTTTTTAATTCATTGGGGGCGGGGATAATGTAAAATAAAAAGTTACACTTAACAATGCAGGCCAGCTTGCAAGTTGCAATTGCTGAGGAACGACGCAGCCCGGGCCAACAATGTAGTCTGGCGTGACTTGAGTGAGTCGTCATGGGGTAGTGGAAGGAGTAGGTTGTGTCGGCGGGACGACGAGGAATGGCCACGCCCTGCAGATATAATTTTTCTCATGCTCTGATTGAAATTAAAACTATTAAATTCATCTTTTGGTATTTTTTATGAAAAATACCTGGCACCCTAAAAGGAATTGAGAAATCCTCGAATACGGAGGAACAACGTATCCGCTACAATAAATATATATATGTCAGGAAATGACATTGTCATGTTAATTAAAACAATTAATGGGGAAAGGACAGAGAGAGAGAAAGAAGGTGACTTACCTGAGGTTCATAGATGGTAGACACCTTGTGAGGTTTAGAGTACTTGAATTTTCAGAAGCACTGCCCCGTTCATCAGAAACTTAGGAAGACATTTCCAGTGATCAGCTAGCCAATGACTGACACTTTCATCAGAAAGTTAGTGATCGGCTAGCCACAGTCATCATGGATGCTGACAGATACACAATGGAGGTACTCCACCAGCTGAAGGATGACAGAATCTACAAGCCCATCTCCACTGACCCCAACCCTTCCATTACCCAAGAAATAGATAAGTTTGTTCGGACTTACAGCCCCCTTCAAAAACTATCCCCCATATCAATCAAGCTCCTCACCCTAAATAGACCCAGAACACCCACATTTTACCTACTCCTGAAGATACACAAAGCTGGGGTCCCTGGTTGCCCAATTATCACTGGTTACAATTTCCCCACTGAGAGGATTTATGCTTTGGTGGATGACTCCCTCCATCATATAAATATAGCATCTCCAGATTTTATGTTAAGTAAGAACTAGTCTCATTATGGAAATGATTATGGTCACAATATCTGCCAAAGCCAATTTTAGAATAAGGAGTTATTCAACTTAATCTTACAGTATTGCAAACACTGCACCAACTCCACATGCTAATACTATCATTGTCTCCTGGTAACGGTTGATCTAGTCCCTTCAGCAGAATATGAACACATCCTCCATCGTGGACAAAACGCCGCACATGTCCTAGCATAGGAACATCACAGCCTTCTGAAGGGCATAAGTAGGTAGAACGAAAGCAGTAACGTTCAAGAAATTCTCCAAGAGGTATGTCATTTCTTCCATAAAAATCCATTTTAACAACCCTTAAACAAAACAATATTACAAACCATGCATTGGTTTAAATATATTTATGAATCTATAATCAATTTATATAAAACAAACATTTAAATAAGTCATTATATCAGTCAAATGCTTTAGGAATTCCTCATTTACATTTTCAATTATACAAATACAGAAATGGAAGAATGTGGTATTATTTTAGGCTAATAAAATGCTTAGTCAATCCTAATTCAGCCATGTCACACAAATCTGGAAGAGAGAATTCAAAATCTTCAAGGGGTATGTTCTTCAGAATTTAGTTGAGACTGGAAACATTACAATGACCTAGAAAATTCTGGCAACACATGAAAATATACCTAACCATATGTAATCCACCTTAAACACTAAGGTAAGCTATATGTACTTTCCTTCAATATTCAAATATTTAATATGTCATACTATTCAATATATATATATATAAAGGGGGGCAGAGAAGGGGGAGGGGAGAGAGAGGGAAAGGGGAGGCAGGGGAGGGGGAGAGAAGAGGGAAAGGAGAGAAGAGAGAGACGAACAAATTAATGATTGAAATTTGATGTGGTCACACATATTGGATATTTGGATAATAAGTAAGGATAGAAATGAAGAAGAAAGGTAGGAAACTCACTTGAAGTCATATGCTCAGCATAGAATTATGCTCAGAGAAAGGCATACATTAAGCATAGAAAGGAATGGATGGAAAAAGAAAGACTGAAAAAATATTTGGCACAGCCAGGACTTGAACCCAGATTGTCACAGAACTTCCACTGTAATCGCAGAGTGCCTTTAACTGTTTAGGCTATGGTTACTGACAGTAAATATCATCAGTCTTGTGGTAGTAGTTTGTTTAATTGAGTTTTGATGATATATAGAATAGCGATAGAAGAGTTCATTGGAAGCATCCGTATAGAATAGATAAATTAATGTTTGAAATGTGACATGGTTAAACACATTGGATATTTGGTTAGTAAGTAAGGACAGAAACTCAATTCATTATACCTGCTCATACAAAAAACCATAACACCAATAATTTCAACTGGTGCTTAACACAGACTCTCTTCGAAGACTTAACACCCCCTCCCCCTTTTTCCTTCCTGACTCATCCAATGAACTCCATTTTTGCCTTGTTGATGGCCTTTTACTGTCTCTTGTTCCTATTCAATTAATGGGGAAAGGACAGAGAGATAGAAAGGTGACTTACCTGAGGTTCATAGATGGTAGACACCTTGTGAGGTTTAGAGTACTTGAATTTTCGGAGGCACCGCCCCCTTCATCAGAAAGTTAGGAAGACATTTCCAGTGATCGGCTAGCCAACGACAGTTTCTGATGAAGGGGGCGGTGCCTCCAAAAATTCAAGTACTCTAATCCTCACAAGGTGTCTACCATCTATGAACCTCAGGTAAGTCACCTTCTTTCAATCTCTCTGTCCTTTCCCCATTAATTGTTTTAATTAACATGACAATGTTATTTCATGACTCATATACATAATGTTCACACACACACACTCAATCATGCAAATAGATGTATGTTCCTGAACTCTATAGAAAATATTGGAAGGAGAATTCCCAGAGTTGGCATCTCTGAAACAAGGTTACCAGCATGAAGTCCAGATCAAAATTGTTGGTGGATTGACTCATGCTTGAGCATGTGCTGGAAAGTGTGCATTTGTTGGTCTGGTAATTATGCAGTGGTGAGGAATGCATTTAAGAAATCATCTTGTTGTTAGCTGTTTTACAACGCTGGACAAAGTCTGCACTGTATCTGGGATAGTTAAACAATAGGTCATGTTTTACTTTATTTTTTAGGTGGCATTTTATGAAGGGTTCTTGATGATTTCAGCAGACTGAATAAGACAGGTATGGTACATGTTCCTACCACAGAGCTGACAACACAGTTTTGTTGTTGGGGGCTGGGAGAGCACCTGAATGCAACTTGTGAACAAGTGGAGAGTCTTATGGGGATGATGCTTTTTGTGCCTATGAAGATAGTACTGAGGATTTTGTAGGAGTAGGTGGACAGTTGTGAAATTGAACTAGGGATAGAATCATGCAAAAATTGGGTGACTGTCAACACCAGGTTTGTGGACTATTGGTACTCAATAGAATGAGAGGGTTACTTTGTGTAGGGAGCGCTGAGGGCTTTCAAGTGGGCTTTCTGCCTAAATGAATAAGTCTATTTTGAAAGAAATACAAGGCTGACCAGCTTGAATAATTTGTCAAAGTCCAGCTACCAAAGTGCCTCAGCCAAGAACATCTCTCAATCCATGACCATAGAACCTGCTGGGAGAATAACATTTTCTTTATTATTTCTGAGACTTGGTTGTCAGAGAAAATTGATCTTTTTCAAAAAAAGTAATATGCTGTTGACAGGGGGGTGGAGGGGGTTGTCTGTGTGTGTCTGGTTGGTGTGGGCATTGTAATAGTGAAACCATTTCAGTAAGGTGAATTCAGTCAGGGTTTAGGTAAGATGAGAGAAGGGTTGCTTTGAGGGAAAACAGGTTGTGAAGTTTGGTATGAAAATTATATTTTAAAACCCCAAATGAATTCAAATTCACACTAACCATGGATTGACACAAAATGCAGGTGCATTATTGGATTCATGAGCATAGCTGCAGAACATAACTGCCAGATGTTGATGATTGGTAGGATGAAGAGCATCTACAGGCATTTGAAGAGCTGCTTGTTGAGCAGGTGGAGCAGTTACATTAGGCTGAGTTTGACTTTTTAGTAATCGGCCACCACATGCTCTATAGTTAGATAATAGTGCCTGCACTTCCTTGGAATTTACAGGTGATGTCAGTTTTGCTAATGTAAATGGATGCTTTGGAAGTATCTAAAAATGAATAAAATTGTTATTAACACACACAATAAATTTGTAATAATCAATATGGCAAACTTAATTTTTAATGTTTTCACAAATTCTAATTTTTATTGTGAATTCAAATGAAAATAGTTTTAGTGTAGTATTTCTTTCTAAGTAAATATTAACATTCATTTTTAATTGCCATGAGCTTAAAAAATACCTTAATGTCCTTGGATTTATTGTCAAAATCTTGCACTATTTGTGTGATATGTACAGCACTGGAAGTTCTACTGTGAGTATTCATTGAAGACTCTTCAAATTGGCCAGACCAAAATATATCAGGAGGAAAAAATTTGCGCAACACACAGTTTCGTCCTGGTTCAGTCTCCAAATAAGGCACAGAAAACTAAAAATTAAAAACATAAAATAACAGAAACAATGCCAAAGTTATAATAATAAAGGAATTTGCTAATAAAGGCTTTCATTGCATAAAATAAAATATATTTCCATTCCTCACATATATTATTATAGGTCACCAACATAAGCAAACATAAAGCATCCAATATTCTACTTCGATGAGACCTGGGAAAACCAAAATCACTCCCACAATGAAATATGGGTAGACAGAGAAAAAAGGAAGGATTTAAGCTTGGTAAAGGGGGAAGAGTAATAATTCTTCAAGTAGGGTCAAGTCACACTGGTCTCAAACAGGAAGCAAAATTGATTTTAGATCAAAGAAATCTTTTCATAAATCTATGAAATGAATGCAGACATTTTTAAAGCTTAGCTTATAGGTTTTTTTAAAAAGATTTCTTGAAGAAGGTTCAATTGTGATGGACAAAATTGAAGATACAGGAGTGGCACAGAGCATACGCTATACAAAAAGACAAAAATAAGTTTTAGTAACAATTGCTATAAATTATTATTAAACCAGAAATTTTATTTGTCATAACTACAAGTCACCTATTGCCATGGAGGAATAAAATTCAATGAAAGCAAAAAATTGTCATTTTTACTAATAAATGTAATTAAATCAGTCTTCATTTTATCAAACAGCACTATTCAAATATATCAATGTTAACTTCTCTTAGAAGGAATATTCATAAAAGCTTCTAAAAGAAATGGACAACCCATTTAGAAGTATTTTAACTTAAAAATAATAAGGAAAATTGATACTTGTGGAGGATTTATACACTAAAGTCTCATAAACTTAATTTTGGAGGATAGAAAACAAGGATATGGAAGGCAGTATAAATCAAATATTAAAGATTAACAATGTAGTAAATAATGTGAAATGAAGTGGTTGACACAAAAAATAGATGGCTTAAAATACTTCAAGATCCATCAATGACTAAAGATAGAAACCTTGAGGAATATACTCTATCAAATATTCTGAATAATTAATTTTGTAGACCAATTTTTTTTCCCTGTTGTGTTCATGTAACTAAAATATTTACACAGAACTACAAGTAATAATACACTGGAAAGAATATAAAATATAGAATTCTCACAGTATTAAAATTCTTTAAATGAATATACAAAACTCCATATACTCATGTAATTACATTAATGTTCAACTTACTTTCAGAAATGGTGAGCCAGACAGAATTATATCGTCTAATGCCTTCCTAAATTTATTTGATGCAGGAACTTCTTCCACAGATAATAAAGCTCCATTGTGTGGTTCTGCATTAAAAACATCATCTTCAAGATTTAGGTATGAGTGAAGAGGATCACTAAAGTCACTAACTGACTCTACATTAATCTTCTTCTCATCAGAAGGAGATTTGTCTTTCAAATGCTGTTGAGAATTGCACAATCTATCTTCTAAAATAAGTTGTCTGTTTTCAGAAGATGAATCTGATTCTACAATATTTACATTATTTTCTTCAGTTTTCAGGTCAGACGACAAATTTCCGTGTGTTACACAGTTAAATGCATCTTCTCCAGATTCACTGGACAACCTCAGGGAACGTGCAGCATTCAATATTTTTTCAAGATTTTCTATTGTATCCTGCTCAGCAGAAAGTTTGGATCTGTTTTCTATATCATCAACACTTTTAAAATTGGTTTCAACACCTAAGCCTTCAGAATAGGAGGGAAAACCACAATCTGTAGGAGAAGGCTGAATTTCATCAAAAAATGAATCCTTTGGAGGATCTGGTGGGCATGCAAACTCGTCAATAAGAAATGCCTTCTCAAGGGACCAACTGTAGCGCACAAATATCATTAAATTCATAACTCGTTTTAATCTGTAAAGATCAGTCACAGATGCACCTCGAAGTAAAACAGTGCATCCAAGATGAGGAAAGGCACACCCTTCAAAGAACATTAGTGTTTTACTGACACCTGTTAAAGAATGGTCAGTTAGAACATAAATATTTAATTGTATTTATAAACATTCAATTAAATACCTTACATAATTATATATCAGAGTAGATATAATTAGGGACTAAATCTATACCACAAAATGATGTATTACATACACAACACCCACACGAAACAAAACCCTTCACAAATAGCAGCTACAGAATATAAGAAAAAATTTCCTGCCTCTCCTCCCACATCACTTACCAGATAATTTGCAGATTGTCCCCAGGCTTCTACAACAGCCAAGTAAAATGACTTCCGAAACCCATTGCTAACAACTGCAGCACTGTCAAACGGTCTAAAGTATAATACCCAACAACTGTCACACCCCAATTATTACTCACAAATTTTACATTGTTGTGACCTTTCATTGAAAGAAAGAGATAGTTGTCGGGTGTCAGTAGTTGCTTTCTAACAGCTGGCCTGCCAGGGTTTGAATTCAACACACTGCAGCCAGTGAGCATGATATTCACTCCTGTAATGTCCTGAAGAATTGAGGACAACATCAAAATTTTTATATATTATTTCTTTTCGGACTGGCAAGGCTGTCAATTTAAGGGGCATAGCAGCAAACTGTACAATTTTTTGTTTAAATTACCCTCAAAATTAATCCATTGGGTGATGAAAAATAAGAAATACAATCTAATTTATACAATTAAGATACATTCTTCTTTTAAACAAAAAGCCAGCTCCTTCAAAACTTCTTGATTACTGGATTTAAGTAGAAAGAATCTGGCAGGACTTTCACTATCTATTAAATAAAATAAGAAACATTTGCGCAAAACACATACACTTAATATTTCTGATATTTTATTAAGATACATTGAATATACAAATAAGAAAAACAGTAAATATGTCATTTTAAAAAAATTGAAAAAGTTGTACAGAACTTTAATAAACAGCAATAGAAAAGCTGACATATTGGCTGTTATTTATTTGTAAATTTATTATTGTTGGATAATAAATTTATTGAAGATACTCGAGTCATTTTTTGAGCTCTTATATTTGGTAAAAAAAATCCCATTATTGATTATATCTATAAATCAAATTTACCAGCTTCCTGCTGAAAAGTTTTAACATAAAATGAGCTACATGTTCCAAGTCGTGGTCGACCAATGTGGGCATCAACTGATGAAACAATATCAGCCTGTGTGCAGCGTGATACTCTCTCCAAAACACTAGTACGGACATTTAGGGCTAATGTTATTCCTTGGTTTAGTAACAGGTCCTGGGCCAAACGTGACACTCCCTTCTGCACCAAAACTACATTTGGCTGTAAGGCTACAATGCGTGCTACAACATTACGCAGGTATTCATGTTCCTACAAAAACAAAAATTTTGTTATTATTGGTATGGAAATATTAAATCTTTCTTCTTTATATTATATATAATTAAGAAGAAAGATTTAATATTTCCATACCACAACAAAACTACAGAGACTTCTATGTTTAAAACAATATGTTAGTTTCATCAACTTTAAAATTCACTTCATAAGTATAATTTTAGCAATAAAGTAATTTTTTACTTTACTTGTGATAAGTGACACATGGTTTTCCTCACTTTTAATTTGCTCAGCTTCAGACATATTTTTGTATGGACTTTTATAAATTCTAAATTTTAATACTAAATATCAGAGTAAGGAGTATGAAATAAGTCAGCTTTAGAAAAAATGCAAATAATTACATTGCACATTATGTAAACTTATGTATATCATATTTAGTAACCACATGTAGTGGATATTAGATATTAAGTAGTTATTAAGATAGATATGTACTAGATGTTAAGATATTAGTTAGTAACTAGTTATTAAAATAGATAGATTCCTTTTAGTATCCATCTGACTGCACGGAATATATGTTGTTTGTTCCATTTTATGCGTGAATTAGCAAAACAACATGAGAACATGGGCCTGAGGCCTTTAGCGGGGCAAGGGGGATTTTTTCCATGACAAAGATGTGCAAAATCTTGCACATACCAGGAAGGACATGTCATTGCATAAATTATTTCTCCCTTCCAAGGGACAAAATTATGAAGATTGGCCAGACTTGTGGGCAAGAATGCTGTGGTGACAAAAAAGGTGGCGAAAGGGCAGTTGGTGTGGAGAATGAGAGGAGAATACACAGTATGAGCTGACAAATGGAGGAGAGAAGAGCTCTCTCTGAAGTTTGGACAGTAAGTCCAGAGCCTGCAATTATTCTCCTGGGCAGTAGAAGTTGCTGTCAGGAGATTCAAGGTGGAAGTCAGCCATCCATCTCTACTATGTGGTGGGGCAGCAGTCCATGGGCAATCAGTTGACGATTCCAACTCAGAGGTCATCTGTGGACTATGGCACCGGGGTCCTGTCTTTGTCTTCATCCACCACCACCATACAAGACAGAGCAGCCAACAGCTCAGCCCATAGTAAGAGCCCAACCAGATTAAACACCAATGTACTGACACTGATGCAGTAATTTGATTTTTTAAATGTAATTTCTAAATTATGGTTGCATAAATTATTTCTTTTCTTTGCATAATTTCTATGGGATAAATTTTTTATATTTAAGTTTTAACATGTAATTTAGTGTAATTTTCCTAACCACCATGGTCAACATGTCAGCTCATCTGACTAGTCGGAGCAAGTTTGAAATGAGATAGAAAATTTTGTAAATAGGTTCTTTTGATATTTTATTTAGTAACAGTATGATTGTAAATAATTTTAATTATATTGTAAAATAGTTGGATTGCATAAATTTTGATAAAATTATTATGATAAAAATGAACCAGATTTTGAAATTTCAATAAGTTGAACCAAAAATTTATGTGGTGTAAACGTTTAATGTTTAATTGCGAACCAACTCATATATTTAAAATTTGATCAAGTACTTACTTGCATCAGAACTGGTTCTAGTGACAACAACCGTCCTTCAATTCTTTGGTATACTATAGAACATCCAAGTAACAAAATTCGAGGATTGTTAAGCTTTGAAGACATTGCTCTATGTGCTATATTTTTACTGCAAACGACACCATTGACTATACAGCTTTCTTGTCGACTTCCTCCTGCAACCTTCTTGAACTGGACATACCTGAATTCATAACAAAAGTATATGCTGGCAGATACCATAATGGGTATAAAATTTTCTTCAAATTTTCAGTGGAAAATGGAAAAGTACAGAAGAAGCATTCAAACAAAAATAGAATACACACACAAGTACAAGAACGTAAAATGAAAGAACATAAAAATATAAACTAAAGATATTGATTCTAGGACTTTACCTGGAGTGAAGGATGTGTTGGAAAATGGAAAGAAAGTTCCCAAAGATTGAGCTCCGCATCAGATGAATTGGGAAAGAAAGGAGGGGGGGGGGGGGAATTGGCTAGAGGAATTGGGTTTTGGACAGTTTGACTTTGCTGCAGTGGTTAGCAAGACATTCAGGTTCATGCTATTTAGTTGGGCCAATATATAAAGCAGGACTGATTTTCCAAATGATGTGGGAGGACAGGCAGGTGATGTTCTCTTTAATTTTATAGGTAGCAATTTGGGGAGGGGTTTTGAGAACTGTGATAGGTTGTAGGATAGAGCATACATGGCACCTGTTCTTACCACAGGGTTGGCAACCCAGTTTAGGTGGTAGAGCGTGAGGTTAAGGCAAACAGGGGTGGGCAAGAATGTTGCAGAGATTATGAGGGCACCTGAAGGTGACACTCTGGCTGGGTGGGAGTATTTGGGAAGGATTATTTTAATATTGGGTTTGGATTGCAGTCCAGTGTAATTGTAAAGGCCATGAAAAAGTTTTAATAATACATTAAAGGTAACCCTGAGATAATATATTGAGAATACTTGTGTGGAGCTGGGGTGAACAGGACAGTTTAGGTGGTAAGAACAGCAGCACACTAATCAGTGAACTCGGGTTTGTCAATATTTTTCCATCTTACTTTAATTAGATTTATAAAACTTAATAAAATATTGCATATACAGTTTTTTATGAGTATTAATAAGATAAAAATTCATACTTACTGCCTAATATCCATATCATCAGAATCAGATTTCACATTTGGCTTCACTGTCTCTACAATTCGAGTAACAAGAGGGAGTACAATGTCAACCCAAGATTGTGATAATGCTTCATGGTTTAGTAACTGTTTTAGTAAATTCAATTCTAATTGCCAATATGCATTCCTGGAAATAAAATAAAATAAATGATATATAATAACAATAATTTGTAATTGTGCTTTCTGTTCTATTTTCAACTGTATAAAAGTTTCAGTCAATTAAATAAAGGCCTTTTAGAATTAGATGATATTTATTAGAAAAATAGTTTATTCTAACTGGTTTACTATAATTATAAAAATCAGGTTACATCTCTATTTAATTGCTCTTTAAATACTTGAACATTGTTTTTTAAGCAATTATAAGACATTTATATAATATACATTAAAATATTTGCATATAAAGACTTAATCATTCAGAAGCTTCATGAAATTGATAAAAGAACAAAAAGAGTTCCAATAGGTTAATAAAAGTGATTGTAGTAAATTCACTTTCATGTGGTGAACACATTTTAAAACAAAATTGATAGTCAAATTTGATCAGCATTTACAATATATATCCTAAAAAATATTTATTATTCCCAGTCTAAAGTGGAAACAGAAGTCTTAATTACTATTATATTTCAATGAATTAATGCATATTTAAAATTTAAAAATGTTTTAATGGAATAATAACATAATTTCTAAGGGGTATTTTAAACTACAGAACATTATACAAATTCACTACACATGGAAACCTAATGAGAACTTTATAGTAATTATCATATTCAACTATAAATTCATTTTGTAATGAGTGTATGTGGCAATCACCAACTTATTTAATCACTGGCTGAGAAATTCCCCAACTGGAGACACCCAGTCGGAATAACATCAAGGCGACAGCCGGGTGGGACATTGGTGGGTCGCCAATGTCTCACCCGGCTGTCGCCTTGATGTTATTCCGACTGGATGTCTCCAGTTGGGGAATTTCTCAGCCAGTGATTAAATAAGCATGTCAGATCCACAGTTTGTTGGGTTAAAGAACATTTACCTGAGTCCAGTTCCTTGACCCTGGGTATTTTGAAGGGTACATCTTCCTTCCCAATTAGGAAGAAAAAACACAGCACAAGCTGGACATTTGATTGGGGCTGAAGGTCATGTGATCTGTCATCCAGCTCATGATGGGAGGAATGAGAGAGATGACTTGGAAAGATGGAAGTGAGAAATTGAATCAGTTGGGGATGATCATTTGAACAAGGAATAAACCGGGAGAGTGTATGGTAGTAGCCAAGCCATGGCACGGGAGTAGTTGGAAATTGGTGAGTTGGGAAATAATCTCCAAAGAAGAAGCTTGAGAGGAGAGTGTGTGGTAGTTGGACCATAGCAGTTAGAAAATAGAGTCTGGCCATAGAATCAGAGAGTGAGAGAAGTTTGTTTTGAATCTCGAGGCAAACTTAGAGAAGACGCAGCAAGGTGGCCCCACCCAGCTACATAATCCGGGAATCAGAATTCTTGAAAGGAAGACCAGGTACTGAAAGTGAACTACAAAAGCAGCCAAATTACTCGTGC
This sequence comes from Eucriotettix oculatus, assembly GCA_034510155.1. Taxonomy (NCBI): domain Eukaryota; kingdom Metazoa; phylum Arthropoda; class Insecta; order Orthoptera; family Tetrigidae; genus Eucriotettix; species Eucriotettix oculatus. The sequence continues at coordinate 210,989,630 of CM067376.1, read as the reverse complement.
TGAAGGAGGAAACTGCCACCTCACAAATGTAGAAGTATGGAGAACAGGTTTGTGTCTGTGTCACTGTCTAAAATGCGTAATGACTATCGTTCTGCTGCAAAATCCCCACATTTTTTGCCCTTATTAGATTGAGTCTCGTGCTGAGCTAGCCGTCATAACCCAAGTTTGTACTTGTTTTTTTCTATTAGTACATTTAATGTTTAAAATCTAACTAAATAAATTATTAATAATTTAAATTAAATTACAATCCCCCATGTATCACATAATAATTACCCTTTGCTAGGGTAATGTCACCATTTTCCAAACTATTCCCATGCCATGGTTTTACATTTAAAACAAATGTACTTCATAATAAAATATATTATACAATTAGAGTGATACATGTAATATGCAAATACAGAACAAAATAATTTTTACTGTTATGTAAGATTACTGTTCCAAACACTATGCATTTTTTGTACATATATTTAAGTATGACACACACTGAGTTGCCACATTATTATGACCACCCCCCCCCCCCTCCCTTCGATACAATGTTGGGCCACCTTCTGCTCTTAATACTGCTTGGATTCTTCTGGGCATGGATTCTATGATATTTTGGTAGGAGATAGGAGAAATTTGAGACCATATCTGATGAACTGCACTTTTCAATTCCTAAAGGTTTGATGGTACTGGATTCAGCTGTCTGTGATTGTTCAATCATCGTACAAATTGAGATCTGGTGATTGTGAAGGCCAACAAAGCAAGGTAATATCTCCATCATGTTCTTCAAACCATCTAACGACAATGTCAGCTTTAGGAGAAGGAGCATTGTCCTGCTGGAAGTATCTATTCCTGGCAGAGTACATAACTAACATAACAGGATGTACTTTATCTGCAATTATACTTAAATATCCTTGGGCATTCAGACATTGTTTCACAGGAATCAAAGGACCATGTGGAGGAAATATTCCCCAAACCATAATATTGCTGCCTGCTTGAATTGTTGTGGCAATGCAGTTGGGGTCCATGCTTTTGTGTTGATTTCTCCGTATATGAAACCCTGTCATCTACATGGTGCATTTGAAATCACAATTCATCAGACCACATGGCCCTTTCCCAGTCACCTACTGTCCAATCCTTCTGATCGTTTGCAAAGTGAAGATGTCTGTTCTTGTTCCAGGCAGACCGTTGAGGCTTTCATACAGGTCATCTGCTTCCACAGCCCATACAGTGTAATGTGCAGCGAACAGTTCCTTCAGAAACATTTATAGTTAGTCGATTAAGATTCTCTACTATTTGATACACTGTTTCTCTTTGGTTGCACTGGACAACTCTGGCAAGTCTCCTTTCATTTTGAGCAATGAGTAGCCTGTGATGACCACAAGTCTGATGTTGAGACCCAGTTTTTTGCTTGGTAGACCACACACTGAAAACAATAATAACTGCTGCTCTTGAACGTTCTCAAGTGCAGCCATTTTATACTGGTTCGGACACTTTGAGCACCAATGATCATCCCACATTTGAACTCCGCTAAATCACGTATTTGCCCATATCTCCACAAACAACACAACTGATGATTCACCATTTTGTAGCAATCTTGCCCTCTAGTGGCAACACTGTGACACTGCCTGGTGGCCATAATAATTTGGCCACTCAGTGTATAAAGTAATAAATGTGTTAAAATAAAAATATAAACAATAACATAGTTTATAAATACCAATACCCTAATTTAATGCTGATTTCTTCTTCCTCATTCCCCTCTTGTTTACGTTCTGAAGCTTTATTGGATTCTACTTGTTGGAGCCAAAGTGTTCCAGAAAGAAATTCATCTCGAAGTTCAGTGCATGCCTCATCAGAGCACTTGCTACCATCTATAATAAAGAAATAACGAGGTATTCATAATATGTAAGGTAAACCTAAGGACTTTTCACCAATATTTTATTACACAAGTTATTTTACTGTATAGTCTTTCATTTAAAAAATATTATTTAGAGATAAAGTTTTATGAAAAAGTACAAAAAAACTACTTCAAATAGTTACAGTAACAAAACTTATGTTGCTTAAAATCAGTTAACACTCTGATAGTAACTATAATTTGACAGTTTGTCCCATTGTCTCATTTTGAGGAGAAAAGTTATGAAAAAAGGAAAGCAAAAAAGTGAAAAACAAATATTCAAAAACTAATGTAGTAAGTAGATGTGTGTGTGTGTGGGGGGGGGGGGGGGTAGATTGTACTTGTACTAAAAGAAAAATTTTATATAAATGTTTGTTAAGTGTTGTACATTCTAAAGGGTCATTCTTTAAAATTAGAGTAATATAAACTATAAAGAATATTTTAGTACTATGCCTGATGATGGAATGGTACATACTGTACTGGACAGTTGCAACATCATCTCATCTCACACCTTCCAAATAGGGAAGACTTGAGACTGACGCTTACTAACTTAATCTCTCTGAATCAAGCACAAGGATCTCACTAATCCAGAATTGACCTCACATTGAATATTGAAATAAGAAAACTTAAATAATTACTAAAAATTGAGATAATATGAAATCTAGTAGTTAGTAGTTAAAATTTTTACACTTTCAATATATGATAAAGAAACATTATCATACAATTCATATCTCAATAAAGTTGTTTGTCATTGATATACAGCACCTTTCCCTCAACTATTGTTACTCATCTCTAATCCAAGTCTGATCATCAGATACTGATTTAATGCTGGGCAGAACACATTGCACTTTTTTTAAAAAAATAAGTATTGTGATTATTCAATTCAAAGATATGAATAAATTGATGAAAGTTAATATTGTCTTCTGTTGGTTTTAAGTATTAATGTTGGATATATATGAAGTCATTAAAGCAATTAGTTAAATAGAATTACATTTTGTTTTGATATAATTAAACAAAAATAGAAATGAATTCAATAGAAAGATATAGAACACCCACTTTCTATGCTACAAATATCTTACCTCCCAATTTAAGTTGTTGTTTAACTTGTAGATCATCACTGTTATCTTTAGGGCGTGAAAGGCTAACAGTATTTTCCTCTACATTCATATTAAGAAAAAATGTTGATCCAGAAGACGGTAGGCTTGAAAATTCATCTTGTCCATATGTAGGACAATCAGATTCAGAGTCTGTGAGGACAATAAAAGTATTTCAATATTTGAGCATGAAAGCAATCAAAATAATTAATTCATTAGGATAGAAAAGAGAACTGTTAACTTACCTTAACTGTTACCTTAAATTGATAGTAGGCGTCACCAGACTGGGGAGTAGAAGCTGTAAAACTTTTGAACACCATAACCCCCTTCTTAAATACAGTTCTGTAGTGCAGTAGGACCCCTTCCTAATTTTATTCACAAGCCTTTGATTTTAAATGATTGAAATTCAGTGAGAATATTCTAACTCGTAGACAGGAAAGTAAGAGGTTGGAACTCCCTGTGTCAGGGTGCCTGGTTGAAAACGTGTCTGTCTGCAGCTTCAAAATATTAGGCTTGTTTTGCTGAAGGAACATTCTGCCTTCAAATTTGCCAAGCACACTATTCTCTTACTCAGAGAAAAAATACCCGCGATTGATGAAGGATGAATAAAGATTGGCAAACACATGTCACGTGGGGTAGCACTTTTCTTGGAGAAGGCGGGAAATAATAGTTTAGATGGGAGGTAAGAAGATGAAAAATTACCAGAGTAGATCAAGACATTGAAAGAGTGAGGAAACAGAGTGTTTCTCCAAAGTGGATGGAAACAGAAAGCCGAAGAAGTAGGAGAGAAGATAGAAAAGAACAATTAATAAGACATTGTTGATTAAGAGTTGAAATGTAAGCATTGTTGCTCTTTAAGAAAGAGTGCGTAAGAAAGGCCAGAACTTCGGACTTGCTTGTAAGTTGAAAAGAAGTGGTAGTAACTGTGTGTTGGAGTGTAGGAGGAAAACTGGGCTTACCTCGATCACCGGTCTAGAGTCTTCTTCCATTGACAGAGGGCAAATTCACAATCTTACCTGCAAGTGTAAGAAGGAAAGCTACTAGGCAGAACTACTAGAATTGCGAAGAAGATGGAACAGGTTCATCACAAACATGAAATCTCTGCTGCACATTGTTACCCTGAGAAACCCTTTCAAATTTAAACAATCATCCCCTTTAATATATATAATTGTAAATAGTGTGCAAGACCTACTAAAGTATTTTTTATATAAATAAAATTATTATTAATATTTTTAAAGTACAAATAATTTGTTAAAATAAACTTATATAATTAACCCCCCCCTTCCCACCCATTATCATTATAGTGTCTTTTAATGGTGTGGATGGCCAGCAGCTCAGTGGCAAATTCAAACTATGGCGCACCAGCCATTATACAGCAACAATTGACACTCAACACCTGCTATAATAAGTTCAACGTTCAGGATTTCCATTCATTTTAAGTAAGCTGTTAGCATGGTCAATATTGTAGCAAAGTGCGGCAGATGAAAGGAGACCCATAGCATTGTGTAGGTGCACCAATCCGGCAGGACCCTGAGCAGGTCAGTGTTGTTGTGATTTTGGAGGTTCATTGACCTGGAGCAGCAGTCAGATTGTAGTGATTAAAGTTGGATATGCTTTAAAAACCCTCTGGAAGGGGGGGGGGGTAATTTTGTGAAGTGTGAACAAACTTGAGATAGTACAGTTGATGGAGACAGATTGATGTAAGTGGCGGAGAGAGACGGTTCTGTAGTTGAGACAGTATGTTTGAGGAGGTGAAGCACTAGCCAGTGGAGGTTTTTTTTTGAGGGGGGGGGGGGAAGAGGAGCGTGTGGGTCATGTAGATGGAAGTGAAGCAGTGAGAGAGAGAAAGAGGACAGTGTAGTTTTTTGTAAGAGACAGAGGAGAAGTGTTTGAGTGGAGAGGTGTGGTGGCCAGAGGGGCCAAGAGATTGTTTGGTGAGCCTTTTTGCACGTGTCTGACCAGTGGAGAAATCAGGCCACTTAGAGCTGTGTAAGCCATACCTGAAGGAAGGGATACCTGCTGGAACATAGAGGTAATAATGGCCACACTGAGAACTTCGAACAGTAAGCCCTCTCTTTCCCTTTCTACTGCATGTGTTTCATCTTTAGCTTCCAAGAACCAGATGTGTCACTGAACATTTTAACGTTTCACGTAAATCAGGCCTGTTGTAAATAGTTTAGATTAGCATAGAATAGTATATTTTTAAGGGTATGAATGTGAATGTTCAAAAGCAACATTCAATGATTTAGGAACCGAGTGACAGTTTTGTCATTAATTGTAAAAATTGTTTGGTCTAAATTACATTTTTTTTAAATTTGTCCTTTATTTGATTATTAAATAAACCCACCTCATAATTAATAAGTTAAAGCCATGACCCCTGAGAGTCTCACGCTTAGTTTAAGAACTCATGAGTCTTGGCTAAATGCTTATCATCTCCCTCAGTCATTATATGGTTCATGATTGTTGTGTTTGTTTCATCATATACATATTCTACATATGCAGTGACACCTGGACCAGCATTCATGTAAACAGATTCGAGGGAGAGGGTAAGCATTACACACACACACTCTCTCTCTCTCTCTTTCCTGTCTAATTAAATTTATTAAATAGCACAGAAACAAATATCCCATGTCCTATTCACTTGGCAACTACACACCCTTAACCTACTTTTCTGGACTACAGATACTCAACTGCTTTCTCTACCTGGTCAATACTGGATTGCAATCCAACCCCAATATTAAAATTATCCTTCCCAATATACCCACAGGTTGCTTTCAGACACCCTTCTAACATACACAACATAAGACCAACCCTACAGGCCCCAATCTTGCCTAAGCCTGGTTTCCAACCTTGTCCTCCCACATCATTTACCAGATAAATTGCAAACTGTCCTGATTTCTATATTGGCCAAAGTATGTTGTATGGAGAGTATTTTGAAAAGTTGTAATTTTTTTTTAAAAAAATTATTTCTCATATTTTGCTAAAAACTTTCAGCATAATCCTCGTAATAATATCTTGACTAAATCAACTAATCTTGTGTCAAATACATAGTTTTAGTGGTTGCAGAGATCAACAAAGACACATACTATCCTTATTAGTATGAAACAAGAGGAGAGAACAACTATATAAAATAAACATAAGAAAGAATCATTTAGAAAGGATGTTCATAGCACTGTTGATGGAAATAACTAAGGATTAGTAGCAGAATAAGTTTGAGATGTTCAGAATGTTATATGAGAATTGTTAGCATAAATAGGTAGAGATGTTTAGATACATGACAGACCTGAGAAATAAAGATATTATTCCAAAATATGGGAAAACAATATACTAATGCACAGTAAATTTAAAAGGTTTGATAAAACAATTATTGGACTCAAAATATGGATAACTGGGTAGGAACAATCATAAAAGTGGGCATGTAAGACACAAGATCTACCAAAAATAGTTTTTGGTGGAAAGAGAAAAGAGAAACAAAATTGTAATATGTAAGACAAGATTTAAAAAGCTCGATAAATGTGTTATAAATTATATTGGGGATGAAGATATGAGAAACTGTGAAATAAATGTGGTTTTAAGAAAGATATAATAAATAAAGCAACAGAATTTTAAGGGATAAAAAAGATTGTGAGAAAGAAAAAGTCAGAAATTTATCTGCAATCAAAATTGTATTCAAATGTGTCAAGCAGAAAATTTCCGAGAGTACTCAAGATTAATGTCATTTTACAAACTCTGAAATGACAGTTTTGTCCTGGATTAAATACATTGTTTTATCTTAGAAATGAATATGCAAAGTACCAGATTATATTTCAACAATAACTTTATGAATTTACTTGTAACATTTTATGGGAGGCGAAGATTTTAACAATAGTCAGAAAATGTTTCAACCACATTGAAGACGGTCCATCAGAGATATAATTTTTTGGGACTGTGCCATTTTTAAAACATTATATTTTAAACATTTCAACTTAAGATTTGTATGAAGGGTAATCAAAATAAAACCAGAACATAAAATATGTTTAACGTTAACAACTAATGGCATGAGAGAGGGAGCACTTATATGATGGAAGTGGGAATGAGCCATAATTTCTGAGAGATAAACAGTTATACTTGAAACATGTAGATAATTCTAATTTCAGCTTCCGTATTAGTGATGAAAAGATGTCCAAAATAACCAACATTGGTGTAAAATTCATTATTTTGAGGGTTTCTTAGTTGACTGGTAAAAGTCCCAACAAAACTGAAATTCAATATCAGTTATAGTTTAGGAGAGGAAAGGGGGGGGGGGGGGAGATGCATAAAACAATATTTTGAGGTTCAATGAGTTGTATTGTAACACTTAAAGTTAAAGTTCAGGAGTAAAAGAAGTAGGTCTGAGATGTTACTGTTGTTTACACTGCAGATATATTTACAATAATAATAATAGGGAAATTATAAAATAAAGAATAGTTAACTTTTATATAATTAATTTAATCATGATGATAAGATAGAGACTGTGGTAATACAATATAAAATTATTTACAAAAGAATTATATAACTCAAATTTAAAGTTTCAGTAAAAATAAATTTACGAATAAAATGTATTATCAATTTGGCTATGTCGGTAGAGCAAAAAGAATCTATGCAGCTCCTAAACGGCTACTCTCAGGAATGCGGTGAAAACGATATAAATGAAATAAAAACAATCATGAATCAAACGAGAATGGTTTTCAAGGAAAAACTGGGTAAAAATGCCATTACTGAATGTTAATGCCTCATGAGGTCGTTATTCGTATGCCAGCTGCTACTTTCTTGGATCACATCTTCTTCATATTAAGATCCTCTAGCGCCTCTCCTTCAGATTAAATCCGCATCAAATGTTATCTTTTTATTTTCTGTACTCACACCAAATGAATCTCCTTTCTCCATATGTGGAGAAAACTAAATTTTATGCATGTTGCCTTGTTCTGCCACTGATTCCTCTCTCTGCCACCAGAGGTCTATATAGCTATTATAAATCCATAGATTCTGGTGAAGCAAAGATGAACAGCCACACTCTTGATGTCATTTAAGTTATATGTTCAGCTTTATTAGTAAGTGGCAAGGAGAAAATGAGATTTATGTCAAATTGAAACCTTTTCCTGTATAATATAAAATGAAAATAAATTCCTGGGGAATGTGCAAATAATGAGTTTAATCAACACTTTTAGGGTTTCTGTGAATGCTGTTCCACATTCAATGTAGTTTTTTTCTCTAATTTTAACCCAGAGAACAACAATAATAAAATAACCTTAATTAACAAGGTTGGTATTTATTTTATAGTTCGAATGTGAACAAAAATGATTGAATCACTTATAAAAACTTTTCTGAGAAACTAATAAATTGCAGGAGAAAAAAAAGACCTTGAAAAAAAAAGTTTTAACTTGAATTTAAATTCAGAACTATTCCAGAGAAAATTGATTGACAGAGCTATAAACACACAAATACAAATTTACTTCAAATTGGGTTATTATTCTAATTTACATGCACAGCACCAGCCTAAAAAATAGATGACATTACTACAATGAATCTTAATATTGAAGAATGGTTGGTAGTAGTATGTTTATTAATTCAAAACAAATGTAAAATGGATTACAAATTACCTGTAGTAGTAGTTGAATCTTGTTGAGGAATCTGTTTAACCCACAACGGCTCCTGACACTCTCCTAATTGCTGTTCATGTTGCCATTGCTTCTTACTTTGCTTCAGAGGAAAATACAAAGCATATCCATCTACAAACTCTTGTTCTGATACACTTTCCAAAAAACCTCTTTCAAGAAGAGCTTGTCCTATTGCAGTTCCTTGCAATCTGTAACATGTAGGCAGAGACACTTAACAAAAAAGCACACATTACACGTTCAATTAAATATATATATATATACTATCCCTGAACAGATTGCCAACCACCGTAGTACAGTAAAACTCCACAAAACCTAATTCCCCATTGCCGCCCATGCCCATAGCCACAACACCAACAACTTCAACCAGTGACCCCCCTCAAAGCTCTACCTCCCAACTCATCAGAAGCTGAACTCCATCTATGGGAACTTTCATTTCAGCATGTCCTACAGTCCAAGTCCAGACAAAGCCCTGGACTCAACATCCTATAACTCTCTATCTTCAACCCCCCCCCCCCCAAGCACAAGATCATTGGAATTTGTATATGCAATAAAACCTTGTGTGTGCATACTGAGAGTGTGTGTGTACCTTGCTATTTGTTTGAATGGTGGTTGTATGTATGTATGAGTGTGTGTGCCAATATTTAAATATTGGCACATTTGAGGATGGATGTGTTTGAATGAGTGTGTGTCAAGATGGGGGTGTTAGTATGCATCTCCCCAACCCCATCAAGTCCTTGCCTCTTCTCAGACCCTCTTTGTGAGAGGGGTGGGGTCAACTGTTTACGACCTAAACTAGCAGCACAGAAAATTTTGGTTGCTCAGTCGTCGGCTAGCCGATCACTGGAAATGTCGTCCTAACTTTCTC